>CM041781.1:288056435-288184860 GCA_023374045.1 Limonium bicolor
GGATTAGGATTTCTCAATCTTCCGCCATTAAGTGCGGTTATTGTCGTTCCAGCGGGATCCACCTCCAGGGTTTTCCGGTTCTCTGGATCCACCGCATGACAGGTTCTGGTTCATATTGAAATATTAAATAAGTGCAAGATTGGGTTTCCCCGTCTTTCTGGCGTTCTTTCCCAAGCTTTTTAATACGAGGGTGGTGGAGGGCGGGTTTGGTATTGTAGGTATCCAGATCATACAGGAAGTTCCTAACTAGTGCATCTCTCACGCTACCACTCAACCCTTAGCCCTAAGTCTCTATTTTCTAACTCGGTATTCCCTAAGCTCGGTATTTCCAGTCATCAGAGCGATACTTCGCTCTGATACCATTTTTGTAACACCCCAACCGTTAAACACGTCATTACCTCTAAACTGTCACCAAATGCTCTTACTCACGCAGCGGAACTCTAATTACAACGAGGGGTGAAACAACGCCGTTAGCCACCCATATGGCTAACCAGACCTTTCTTACATACCGTAACGGTCTGACGAACTGGAACAACCGAGTACACAATACAAATACAATACTCAATCTTTTCTTTACTATACCGAGTCTACAATAAATGGATGCCGACAACATATTCGGTCTTACACCTCCTTCAATACATAAGTAATTAAAACTAACTACCCATGCAACCCACCGACCCCGTCCTACTCTCGAACGGTAACATCTTCGGTGTACCTGTAAAAAAAAACATCGCCCCTAGGGGCTCAGCTTAACGCTGCATATGAAATTCGCATACCCCGAGCGCTAACCGGGGTACGCCGACCACTTAGTCGGATATACATGGAGTTCATTTTAGTCAAACAACATGCATCATAGCAATACAATAAGTACATGTAATGCTCAAGGAATCTACATCCAATCATGGAACACAATTCCTAACTAACATAACAAGGTTGTTAGTTGTATCTGGCTACTCTTAGGCCTTGAGGGTTATACCTCACTATGCCTTGTTTACTTATTTAATACCTCACCCGCTCTCTCGGGTTACTTATTCATATACACACCCATTCTCTTGGGCTACTCGTACTATACTCACCCACGCTCTCAGGTTACTTATTCTCATTATCTCACCCATACTCTTGGGTTAATTATACTCAAGCTCATGTAGATTCTCGAGATGCTACAGGTCTCCTACGTCACGCTTGTTACTCTTAATACATACTTAGGCCAAAATTCATGGCTCTCTAGCATAGTCTTACTTCCCCGGTTTCGACCCTACTCCGGGTCTAGCATGGTGGGAAGGTTCAACTAGCTCACGGAACTCTCTCTTAGTTCCTATCTCTTTTTACTTAGGTCTGACTACTCTCGGACTACTCTCATTCCCATACACTCCTCTCTCGGAGTAATAATAATATTATGTATATTAGTCTAGAAGCATCACTCTCGATGTATCTAATGACTTGGGAACATTACTTTAGTTCGGTTAATCTTAGGTTTTAGGAGTTACCCATACATTCCACTTACTCATACTTTCGGTTAATTTCCTAAGTCGGTAAAATCCTCATATAGGAGGTTGACCATGTCTCAAGGGAGCTACTAATCCCTTAGGTCTCTTTTACCTTCTTTACTAGTTCACATCTTCGAACTATCGTTAATCTTCTTGAGGGAGGTTCACTTACCTTTCCACTCTCATTTGTTTCGTGGATTGTGTCATTATGGTTTACCAACCGTTATCGGGTAATTATTCAACCCGCACATCTCCTTATATTCTAGGGAGTTCATATGTTTGCGTTTTCGTTATACTTTAACGGGTAGTTTGTGTGTTTGCTCGTTTTCGTTATCATAAGCGTCGACCCGATCTATGGGTCTCTAGCCAAACGTTACTCACTACGAGTCGGTCCATTCACTATGTTAGACCACACGGGCATACAAGTATGTTAGCTCATTCAACATACAACAAGGCATGCATAATCAAACAAGGGATTATTTTCATGCTTTAATCTTGATTAAGCCGGCACACAAACACACAAATCAACGTAACTCGGTTAGCACGCGGAGTATGAGAAAATCATACCTTTCACCGGGGTTTTTACTTTTACCGTGTCATCTCACCATGCTCGGGGCATGCACGATTCTCTGATAATGTTTCAAACATTACTGTTAATACTAAGCTCATACGGAACATAATTAAATGCTACTCCTGTACTTTCCCCGTTATCCCGTTATCTCGGTTTTACTCTTGTTAATTTGAGTTCTCACTTCTCAATCACTTCTAACACTTTCTTACACTTCCTAAGGCCTTTACATGTCACTGCAGACGTTATAATCTGAGCGGTTATATTGGGTAATTAACATAAAATAAAAGAAAAGAAAAGAAATTAAAACTCAAAATAAACGTCGGGCTGCAAACAAAATCCCGGTCGTGGTAGTATAGTAAAATGTAAGCGACCGGATATCGAACCGTGGGACTAATGTACATATTATAGTACCTAAGCGTGTCACTAAAAGGGGGGATTAATTGACTTGTTACATATAAATAAAAACAGTAAATAAAATTAACTAAGTAAGCAAATAAACTAAACGGGACTCTGGTTCACATTAATATAATATCTGCTCTTTCATGCTAGGTCTACTGGTTTAATTATAATTATTTGGCAAAATTCCTCTTATTATCTTAAGGTTTAAATCATAAACTCAAAAGAACTCGTTTACCAGAAAATGCAAGGTTCTAATCAAGGTTCAAGCAAATCATATGTAAACGGACGGTTTAGATATGAGGAATTATTTTTGCAACTGAAAATATTAACTTATTAAATCATAACAAGTTCTCTCCAGTTTTACAGCTTAATTAACCTGTCTATTTATCACCGGTCTGATCAAAATGGACTGGTAAAGCATTTTAATAAATTCATGAGGTTTATAAAAAGATACGTGAAACCATTAAGCGTAACAACTTTATTAAAATTAAAACCAGTAACACATATTGCATAATTAATACAGAAACATAATAATTATTCCCAGAATATACGTAAACTAGCCTAACATATTTAATAGTGATCTGCTAATTAAATACGTGAGACTAGAGGTGAAACTAATGAGATGAAAAGAAACAAATGGAGAAGCGGGAGATTAGAGATGAAGATGAACGAGTGAGTGAAAGTGTAGTGGTACGAAGATGGAATGATGGTGTGAATTGGAACTCCAGAGGAACCACGGACAGAACCTCTGGAAGGACCCTGGAGAAGATAAGTTGAGCGTGGTATTTATAGAGGAGGAAGAATCAGCAGAGGAGCAGCTCATTGATTGAGCTCGTTGATTGAAGCTTCACTGATTGCAGGGGACAGGAACAACGCGTGAGTATTTTCTGGTAGGCGCCGTCTGAATCAAGTTGCAGAGCGAGTCGGTGAGGAAGATAACCCGTTTCAGATCTGTATTTTTACACACGTCCGCTAGATGTCCGCATGAAATAATAGGCGGTTGCATGGGCAATTTTAGTCACGTCCGCCTCCTCAAATGAGGCGGTTGCATGGGCGGTATGAATTGTGTCCGCCTAACCCATGCATCCTCTCTTGTCCGCCTCCACGTCCTCTTGTTTATGGGGCGGTTGCATTGAGTTTGTCGCCCCCTAATGAGGCGGTTGCCTCTATCTTCTCCATTTCTAGTGTTGTCCGCCCCCTAATGAGGCGGTTGCATGCAAATCACGCATGCATGTCCTCCTCCACGTGACCTTCTTTAATCCCTTATAAACATATATATATGTTTTAGGTATTTTTCCTACAATTTAACACATAAAATACATCAGTTAATATAACAACATAATTATAGGAAAAACCCTAGATAAGTGAGAAACATTACTAAAAATGCTACAAATTATAGGGTGATTAAACCCTAATAAGTCTATATGTTTTGCACTTATCAAACTTCCTCACACTTGACTTTTGCTTGTCCTCAAGCAAATAAGGAATATAATTATCTCTAAGCCAAAATAATAAAACAAGATTAAATAAGTGTAGAAGGGAATTTAGACAAAGTGACAATTAAAAAGAATAATTCTGCTCTTGGAAGTAGGTTTTTATAAACAGTGAAGAAGAACAGTTTAATAAAAGCATAGATAAACTAGACTGCAGAAAACAAGTTAGATTAACCTGGGATTTTCAACCAATTACAATTCTCTAACCCGGGATGACAAGGGGTGTGAAGTAATGCCTTATTCCGCAATACCTTTCAACACCACGTACTCATGTTTATAAATATAGATTGCAATTTATTATTTACATTTTTTTTTTGAATGTGCAAATTGTATATACAAAGCACATATTATTTTTATAATATTTTTTTTTTTTGAATTGCATTATTTTTCTGTACCCCAGACTTTTCTCTCTATCCTTGTAGCGGTGTTGGGTCTTCTATCCCAGGTTACGAGACCTTAGGTAGATAGCTGTTAAAGCACCCCAAAGAACTTAATAACCAGATAGACGAGGCCTGTTTTTGGTTTAGAAAAATTCATAAACAGTGGAGTACCTTGTCTTTATCCTTTTCTTTCCTTGACTTTCCACATATTTCCATAATCCCAAGCTAAACTAAATTGATTTTTACAACTAGCAGATCTATCATTTTTGAGTGGAAACAGAGTATTTTGATGGAAAATAATTTTATACAAACTTCTTTAAATAAAACCATCTTTCAGTTGTCACTTGACATAATTTCAGACACTTCTACAATTATTTTATCTCATTTTATCAATTTTTTTAAATTTAGGCAGTTTAGAGTAGCAAAAAGTGAGCGTGGCATTATCGAACTACTGTCATAATTTCAGGGAAAGGTCTCTCCTTCCTCACACTTAAGAGGAGCAATGTCCTCATTGTTCAGAATTAAAATCAAGAAAATGACCTTTCAAATTATGACAGACTCATAAAGGATTAAATATAGGTTGAACATTAATAAAATAAAGGAAGAACTGAAACTCCCCTTGTATCGTAGATTGAGGAAGGTATCCTTCCTCACACTTAAGCTTTGGTAGGGGTGAGACGTTCCTCACACTTAAGTTTGCGCAAGTGTTCAACCAAAGGTATCGAATTTCCTAGAGCAACTGAGGTTGCTCCCATAGGCGAGTTCAGCTATATGTTGGATATAGAATTTATTCTGAAAAGAAAATCATATATAGCCAGCAGAACTCAAATGGCACCAAAAGAAAATAATAATATGAAAAACATAAATAATAATTCATAAAAAGAAACATAAAGTAAACCACACTGTTACCTTCCTGAATATAACAAAAGTTAGCACAAGGTTCAAACAGTAAGAGTCTACAAAATGTTAGTAAACAACAGAGCAAAATAAAATACAATAAAATAAAAATAACAATAAAATAAAATAAAATCACTGCGGTGGTGGTGGAGGCTGTGCTGGTCCCTGGCCTGTCTGGGCGAGGAGACGCTCTAGGAGCTGAGCGGTCTGTGCATGTAACCTGTCACCCTGGTCTAAGCGCTGTATCACCCGTGAATACAACTCGTCACTCCGATCCAAGCGCTGCGTCACCTGTGACTGCTCAGCCAGCATCCTCTGCTGAGTCTGCTCAAAGCTCTCGAAGCGCTGATGCATCTGCTGCTGCATCTGATGGAATGCCTGGAGCTGACTCTGTAGATCTGTCGAGTAAGGTACAGGAGCTGGAGTCTGCATCACATCAGTAGTCGGCACGTAGGGCTCCTCTCCCTGTGCAGTCTCAGCGGACGGGTGGTCGGGATCAGTAGAAGGTGTAGCTCCCGTAGAGGGTCCTGCTGCTGTGGATGAAGCAGTGGAAGATCGAGCAGCTGTACCCCTGACCCAAGTACCGTCATCTAGGCGCATAAAGCCCCAGCTCCGCACAGTCTGCAGTGTGACTGGGCGCTTTCCTGTCCTGAGCTCTACAGCTCGTGTGACATCTGTGGGAAGGACAGTGAAGAGGTGGTACCAGATAAAGAAGGGAAAGATGGGAGTGATCTTCTTCTTCTTTGTCCTCAGATAGGACACCACCTTGTGGAGCTGGCCAAACATAATGTGGCTGAAGGAGAGGTGCTGAGCAGGCGGAAAAGGAGCGAGGAAATAGTCAAGTAGAGCGCAATCCTCATCAGACGCATCGTGTGCTGCAGAGGGGCGAATCTGATGGCCTATGATGTCCAAGAGAAGCCTCTGCTGCAGTGTAGGGAAGCTCGCGAAAGGGAGGACTTCCTTGTCCTCCTCCCCTCGATGTCGGATCCTCCGACCTACGTCCTGAAGCCACCGGGTCTTCGACATATGCATGAGATCCTCTGTGAACCCCCAGTGATCTCCAGGACCAATCTGGATGTGTAGGATGGACGAGAATGTGATGGGTGTGATCTCCACAGGGTGATGGCGCACGTAAGAGGTGATGCTCAGATTGCCCGCCCGGGCATTCGCATAAAACTCTCTCACGAGCTCCTCACAGAAGATTCCCGCACCCATCTTCAGGACCATAGAAAGTCCATGTCTGGCAAACAGGGTATCCACCCCTGCAGCCTCTAGTACCTCAGGAGCAAATCTCCTCTCCATAATGAAGTCCTTACCTAGATCGAACCAGGCTCGGGCTTCTGCCGAAATAAACCCGTCATCCCGAAGATCCGGATGACGAAAAGGAGCAGAAGAAGATGATGCCCCGGGGCAGTTGCCCCTAGCAGATCTAGAACCAGATAGACCACCACGCATACGAGGAGGCATACTAATATATGGAATTAAAGGTAAACAAATATTAACAGTTTAACAATTAATATTTAATATTTAAACAAATAAGTAACAACAACATAAAAATAATAAACAAACAGCAAGATAAAAATTAATATCAACAGAGTATTAATAAACAACTTCGCAAATTAACAAAATAGAAAACAAGTAGAACAAATAATATGAAATATAAACAAATAATTATACAACATAAATTCTGTCGAAAATTCGACAGAACTCCCCTAAAATTCTACGATTCTCCACAAATTCAGTCAGATTCAAGGTTTTAATACCGTCATCAAACAAATCTATAAATAACAACCTATAATCATAAAATGTATTCGTTTAATAACAAGGCAAAATAAAATTGGAAAAATGCTAGTTCACATAGAATTTTCGTAACTACATTACCAATTTTAGAATTCATCAAAAACACCCAATTAAGTGTAATAAGTGAAGATTTAACCTTGTGTTTGTATATTATGATTAATAGAGGACAAATTCGAGACAAATCTAGCAAATAGAATTCGAAATTTTCGAATTTGGAATTAGGGATTCGAAACTTCAGTCCTTAATTTCTCCTAATGTAGTTCATCATTTACAGATTTGAAGCTATAGAAACGTAGAGAATTGAAAAACGAAGATTTCGGTACTAACCTTGTATGATTTGGTGGAGAAACGAGGAAGTTGTGTCAAATTGAAGAGGAGGGCGATTCGCGACCTTGTTGTTCTTCTCTGTATCGGGCTCGAGCTCTCTAATTTGGGGAAGAACAGATTTTGCAAAACGCTGCGCTGAAACTCTTTTTTTTTCAGTATAGAGGGACGTCCGCTTGGACGTCCGCTTAGATATTAGGCGGACAAGGATGCGGTATACTCAGTGGCGGTACTCAGTTGCGTCCGCGTGGAGATTAGGCGGACAGGGAGGCGGAAGCGGCTCAGTGGCGTCCGCATGGGAATGGGGCGGTTGTCCACGCGGACAACCCCCTGTTTCGCTTCTTTTTTTTTTGATTTTATCCTTGCTTATACAACAACAAAAATAATGATGAAATAAAATAATGGGTTAGTAATAAAAATGACATAAATTATAAGTTAGTAATTAGATAACATAAATTATAAGTTAGTAGTTAATTTACATAAAATTTAAATGTTAGAGACAATGGAAATTAAAATGTTAGAGACAATGGAAATTAAATGTTAAGGACAATGGAAATTAAATGTTAAGGACAATGGAAATTAAATGTTAATAATAAGAGAGTTAGAAGTTAGATGTCAGAAGTCAGATGTCCGTAGTTAGATGGCCAAAGTCAGGTGTCCAAAGTCATATGTCCAATTAATATTAACAGATTATTAGATAATTAATATTAACATAATATAGTAGATAATTAATATTAACAATAAACAAAATATTATAGAAATAATATTAACATAATAAGAGAGCAAAATATTTATAATTAAACAGGTGAATAATCCGGGGCTTAGGAACTAGAATAAATCTAGTCCCCGGCAACGGCGCCATTTTGCAGACGTTATAATCTGAGCGGTTATATTGGGTAATTAACATAAAATAAAAGAAAAGAAAAGAAATTAAAACTCAAAATAAACGTCGGGCTGCAAACAAAATCCCGGTCATGGTAGGTAGATAGTAAAATGTAAGCGACCGGATATCGAACCGTGGGACTAATGTACATATTATAGTACCTAAGCGTGTCACTAAAAGGGGGGATTAATTGACTTGTTACATATAAATAAAAACAGTAAATAAAATTAACTAAGTAAGCAAATAAACTAAACGGGACTCTGGTTCACATTAATATAATATCTGCTCTTTCATGCTAGGTCTACTGGTTTAATTATAATTATTTGGCAAAATTCCTCTTATTATCTTAAGGTTTAAATCATAAACTCAAAAGAACTCGTTTACCAGAAAATGCAAGGTTCTAATCAAGGTTCAAGCAAATCATATGTAAACGGACGGTTTAGATATGAGGAATTATTTTTGCAACTGAAAATATTAACTTATTAAATCATAACAAGTTCTCTCCAGTTTTACAGCTTAATTAACCTGTCTATTTATCACCGGTCTGATCAAAATGGACTGGTAAAGCATTTTAATAAATTCATGAGGTTTAATAAAAAGATACGTGAAACCATTAAGCGTAACAACTTTATTAAAATTAAAACCAGTAACACATATTGCATAATTAATACAGAAACATAATAATTATTCCCAGAATATACGTAAACTAGCCTAACATATTTAATAGTGATCTGCTAATTAAATACGTGAGACTAGAGGTGAAACTAATGAGATGAAAAGAAAGCAAATGGAGAAGCGGGAGATTAGAGATGAAGATGAACGAGTGAGTGAAAGTGTAGTGGTACGAAGATGGAATGATGGTGTGAATTGGAACTCCAGAGGAACCACGGACAGAACCTCTGGAAGGACACCGGAGAAGGTAAGCTGAGCGTTGTATTTATAGAGGAAGAAGAATCAGCAGAGGAGCAGCTCATTGATTGAGCTCGTTGATTGAAGCTTCACTGATTGCAGGGGACAGGAACAACGCGTGAGTATTTTCTGGTAGGCGCCGTCTGAATCAAGTTGCAGAGCGAGTCGGTGAGGAAGATAACCCGTTTCAGATCTGTATTTTTACACACGTCCGCTAGATGTCCGCATGAAATAATAGGCGGTTGCATAGGCATTTTTAGTCACGTCCGCCTCCTCAAATGAGGCGGTTGCATGGGCGGTATGAATTGTGTCCGCCTAACCCATGCAATTTTCGTATCCCTCTCTTGTCCGCCTCCACGTCCTCTTGTTTATGGGGCGGTTGCATTGAGTTTGTCCGCCCCCTAATGAGGCGGTTGCCTCTATCTTCTCCATTTCTAGTGTTGTCCGCCCCCTAATGAGGCGGTTGCATGCAAATCACGCATGCATCTCCTCCTCCACGTGACCTTCTTTAATCCCTTATAAACATATATATATGTTTTAGGTATTTTTCCTACAATTTAACACATAAAATACATCAGTTAATATAACAACATAATTATAGGAAAAACCCTAGATAAGTGAGAAACATTACTAAAAATGCTACAAATTATAGGGTGATTAAACCCTAATAAGTCTATATGTTTTGCACTTATCAGTCACCAAACAAGGCCTTAACATCTTATAACATCATTAACATTTAAACCCCCATCAATTACAACCTTTAAAATGCTCTCTGTGGGTTTCTGGGGGTGGTCCAGGACTTGGTCCCTACCTTAAGTCCCGGACCTATACATGGCCAAACTCTCGGCTACTTTTAATGGGGTGGTCCGGGACCCTGTCCATACCCCAAGTCCCGGACCAAGTGCAGGGTAAATTCTCGGGTGATTTTAGCAGGTGGTCCAGGACCTTGTACCAGACTCAAGTCCCGGACCAAACATGGTGGGAAACTCTCGGCATGAATAAAGGGGGTGGTCCGGGACTTTGTCCATGGACTAGGTCACGGACCCTGCTACAGATTTCACAAATTTGGAGTTTCTAAATCTGTTACAACTCCATTCCTTCACCATTGATCTTCCAATCTTCACCAACTATAATCCTCATGTTTTAGCACCTAATTACTCATCTAAACCACCTTAAACTAGTCACCAAGTCCACTCACTAAGCCATGCTTAATTCACTCCAATTCACTTATATTTCATAACTTGGTTTTCTTGTTTTCTAATACTCTTGTAACAGATTTGGTAACTTCTTTTACCATTCAAACAGTGCCATTCCCAGCACTTCAATTGACATTATTTCTACTCCTCATACACACTTCTCCTTAGTTTGGTTTCCAAATCATTAACCACTCACCTGAATCTCCTTAACACACCTAGCTTCTTCCTTTAATAAAAACACTCAAGCCCAAAATCTCCTAAACAAATTTTGACAGCACTTGGCTATTTTCTTAGCATTCTCACCACAATTAAATCAGCTCACAAACACTTCTTCTCCCCTGTTTGGTTTAAACATCAAAACCACATCAAATTCTCATTTATTCACCATCTAAACTAGCTTAGTTCCCAAGCTTATTTCTCACACTTAAACAACATTAAACATTCTCATTCCCACTCAATATTATTGTACCTTGACTACACCAATTCAAGAGCATTAATCCAACTCTAAAATCTGTTTCACAAGTCAAATGAAACTAACTCAAGGTAAGCTCATTACCTTGTTTGTTCTCGGTTTTCTTCCTCTCCTTCCTCTTTCTTTTGCTCCATCATTCTTTACTTGTTTTCACAACACACAAGGGGGTCTAGATTGCCATCTACAACCATATCCCCATACACATATAACAACCTAATTAATTCAAACCCTTCACACAAAACTAGTATTTCAAGCACTAGTTTTTAGGCTCTAGCTTAGATATTACCTTAGGGTATCCAAAAGGAGAGCTTGGCAATCATTTGGAAGATTTTCCAACACCCCACAAGAGCAAGGTGCCATCGGCTGAAATTGAGAAAATATTCAACGTGGAGGAATTTTTCCAAAATTGGAAGAACTAGTTTGAAATGAGTGAAACTCTTGCTTATTATTACCTTAAGGCATCAAGGTGGTGAAGGAGAGTCAAAATCAGCTCCTCAAGCTTCAAGAGATAAAACACCCATGGAAGTGAAGGTGGAGGAATCAAGATTTTGAGGGGTGGAAAACGTAGCCCTCGCCGATACGAATCTAACGGTGGCATTTTTGTGCGATTCGGTGGAGAAATGAGCAAGTGAGAGGAGGAAGGAGATAGGGGCTGTGAGCTTCCTTCTCAAATCGGTAATTACAGAGGAAGAAGAAGAGGGAGCTTAGTTGGGGGAAATGCAATCGTGAAAGAAATAAAGAAGGGGGTGAGAGAGAGTAGTAGTCACTTTTACTATTCCCTTTTACTTTTACTTTTCTTTTCTTTCTTCTTTTATTTACTTGCTATTATTAGAGAGGGGGAAGGCTAATTAAGCCAATAAAAATCGGCCCCACTGTATACTTACATGCTGGAGCGTTTTTCGGTTTTTGACAGAAAACGCTCGTCATATTACCCGGTTCGGCACTATTCACTCACCGGGCCCGTTTTTAGATTTTTCTCGTTTCTTTATTTTTAATGGTTATTAAGCTTCCATTAATGCTTAATTATAGTTATTTAATCAACTATAATTTTTATGGGTCCGTTTGACCACTTAAAGTCATGTTTTCGGGTTTTCTCAAAAAACGTGCTTTAAAACTCCGTTAGCGTTTTAATCCATTATTTGGATCCGTTTTCTTCGGGAATCATTCCCACATATTAATTAGGCATAATTAAGCCTTAGGAATCCCTCTCGGACCCTAACGAGGTCAAATATCTCCTTTACTCATTTAATGCGTGTTTTAGCGTTTTCGCGTTTTACGCATTTTCTCTTTTCTTTTGGTTTTATTTTCTTTACCAATACTCTTTAGGCACCATTAGGCCTTTAATAATCATATTAGAGTAATTTAATCGCCGTTTTTAGATCTGGGGTATTAAAAGGGGCCTCCAGACCTCTGGCGAAATGACCACCTTTGTGTGTACGGGAGGACTACTGTCCATGGTGAGGTTATCGGGATGTCCTAACATGACGCCCAACAGGTATTTAATTAACATGGTTTGGATGGATGGGGCCTTGAAGGCCAAATTGAATTAACTAAGGATGGTGTTCGCTACGGCGTTTATTCAGTACTATTATTCGATATGTTCGATTATACAATTGTTGTTTGTGATATTTAATGAATGTTTGGATAGGATGGATGGTTTGGTATTTATGACTGTTTGGATGGATGCTTATGTTTATATGCATGTTTATTACAGTTTTGAGTATAACTGTAAAATGGTAAAGCATGAAACCAATCTAATAATAAGATGGTTAAAATGACTAAGTGACCAATAGGGTCCAGGCCCAGCATACTCAGCGTTTATCGCTGAGACTACACTCATTGTGCAGATTGTTGATTATCGCCGAATCCGAAGTGCGGAATCAGGGTAGTTAGAGTTTATTTTAATTACCGCACATGGAGTTTATTGGTATAACAATGTTAGACTATGGATTGTATTATGGTACGGTTATGTATATTCGGGATTGGGTAGACGCTCACTTGTCGAAGTTTATGGTTTATGGACTTAGTATGATGTGTAGGAGTTATCTCGTTATCACAGCGGTTAACAGTTTGTTTATTTTGGTTGTTGGATATAGTTATGCTTCGTTGCTCGCATGGGCGAGTAATGGCATGTGACACCCAAGTGAGTATTAATGTTGTTATTTATCTTCCGCTGTAAGACATTTTATTTATTGTTACGTGAGGGATTATTACGTGTATATCGAGAGGGGTGTTACAATTGGAGCTTGGGAACCCTTTGAAATTGCCAAGAAAAACAAGCGAAACAAGTGTGGAAAAGTCCATCTTTGTAAAGGTAAAAACTCTAAACTAAACCTTAAAATTAAAGAGTTGGTTAAGCTTCAAATTTGTACCAATAATCTAAGTGAAACCCCTCTGTAAATAGAGCCAACGAGCAAGGAAAACTTCAAGCTACAAGCCTCTTGAAAAATCAACTTTTGGACATTAGGAGGTAAACTCCTTAAGTTAGTGTTTAATGTCATTTTAATGGTTTTTTTGGTGTTGTAACAATTAAGGCTGAATCCCTACTATTTTATTTACTGTATTTTAAGTTTATAATGTGTTTAGAGCAAATTTAAAGCATTAACATGTGTTAAAGGGCTTATAGGCACAAAAAGATAAGTAAAAAGGGGCTAAAATGCAATTTTTGAAAACTAAAGGGTTAGTTATGTATAGGGCCGAATTGTTTCTGTATAAAATGGTTTATAATGATATATTTATGTTTATGAACTTATATTATAAGTTTAAGTAAGTTAAAATAAGGTTTAAGTACTTAAATGACAAGTTTGTGAAATTTTGGGGTTAAAGAGTAAAATGAGGGAACTAGGGTACTTGCTGTATAAATGATTCATAATGACCTAAATATACTTATAAACTTATTTTACAAGTTTTGTAATTTAAAATAAAGTTTAAGTGAGTAAGTAACAAGTGTAGTAAAACAAGTGGCAAAAAGGTAATTTTCTTAAAGGTTGGGGTATGGTTGGTAAAGGTCCAAAAGTCTACTGTAATTTAGAGATAATATTGACCTAAATCATAATAATGTTATATTATAAGTTTTGGCTAAGTTAGATAAGAGTTAAGGATTACAATGATGAGTTTGGAAAGTTTTGGGGGTATACTGTAATTTCAGGGAAATTTAGGGGTATAAGCTGTAATAGGCTGAAAATTAGGATCAATTAGGTAATTAAATCATCTTGGGGGACTTAGGAAAAATATCTAAGTGATTGGAAGTAGTTAGGAAGTGTAAGTGTAAGACAATTACCTAAGAGAACTTATAGGCTAATATGATAAATTAAGCAAACCTTGGGTGATGAAAGATTACAAACTAAGATGTGTAAAGGTGTACATAAGGATGTAAATACATAAAATTATTCTTTGTTCGTAGTTGTGGCCGATTTGTGTGAGGTTTTATGGTATGTTTTTTGTGTTTTCTTAGAGATAATGTTATGTTATCTGTTGGTTTAAGTGGAAGACAATTACCTAAGACAAATTAACCGTCGTTTGATTTTTTGTTGCTCATGTAAGTGTGGGTTTTGATCAGTTTTTGGATGTCGATTCATCACTTGGTTGGTTAACTTGTTGATTATGATTGTTCTGTTGATTTATTATTACTTACTTTTGTAGCTCATCTTAACTGGGTTGCTTCAACTTGTCCAGTGAAGGATAAGTTAAAGAATGTTCTGATGAATGTCTACACCAAAAAAAAAGAAGGACAAAAATGTGGAGCAGCCAATGACTGCTTCGTTCCGTCGTGAGCGCACTGCCGGAGTTGATCCTCCACGGCACTCGCCTTTCCAGCCACAGCAGGGTCATGTTGAGCCTGCACGACACTCATCAGTTCAGCCACAGCAGGATCATGCTGACCCGTCTCGTCACTCATCATATCACCCACAGCAGCATCCCATCATGGACCCATCCTTTACCCAGCCATTCCACGATTCCGACCTAGTCGCACACATACCTAGGAGAAAGATGCCTGAGGCTTCATCCTCTACAGATGATTGGTCATCTGCTGATCTGGCCGAGCTCCGTAGCTCCAGCTACAATATAGAGGGTCATAGTAGCCACCACGTGGGGCATGTGGAGGCACAGACTTCTGTTGGTGGTAGCTATCATGACCACCGTGTGGAGCATGCGGAGGCACAGACATCTGCTGGGTGTAGCTATCATGACCCCTGGACCCCTCCGGATGTTGCAGCACCCGTTGACATGGACATGATAGAGAAGGAGGCTAAGGAGACATCTGAGGATGAGGGCCTAAATGAAGATGACCCTGATCAGGAGAGGGCGACTGATGAAGAAGCTGCTCTCGCTATGGAGCCCGTTATTCCCGCTTTCTAGAGGCTTAATGAAGTGCCAGTACACTACTGACTAGTGTCATCACCAGCTTCAGTAGGCATGTCGCCATTGACCTTTGGTCAATGACTAAGGTATGTACTATCTTATCTTTCAGTTTGGCAATTAGATTTAATTATTTCTTCATGCGTGTGTAAAATTTATGGTAATTGTCTAGGACCGGGGTGTTTTGGGATTTAAACCCCGAAACCCTATAATCACGAACTAGCCGTTTAGCGGGGTTGCTTGCAAAAGGGCAAGAAATATGATTAAGCACTCAGCGTTGGATCATCTGCTAGATGTCACATGGGGTTTCAACAACATGTTACTGATCTCGGCCTTTATGGAGGGGTGGCAGCCGGATACCAATTCTTTCCACATGCCTTTTGGAGAGATGACGATCACACTTCATGATGTGTGGCAGTTACTGAGGATCCCAATCGTTGGTCATCCGGTTGTGGGGAATCCGTCAAATAGTGAGCTTAAGGAGACGATGGCTACGTTGTTAGATTTTCAGGACGGTGTTGACCAGATGATGGAATTCATGTGGCATACTGGTGCTATTCAGACATGTCCACTTATAGAGTGGTGTTCGACTAGCCCGAGGGTACCTATGAAGCAGGCGTGCAATTGGCTCTACTATGCTCTCGCTACTACCATCTTTGCTAACAAGGGGCATTCACGCATAAGTCCTCTACCATTCTGGTTAGTCACTCCCATGGGTACACATACGAAGCTAAAGAGGTACGCATGGGGAGCAGGTACTCTTGCGTGGTTGTATCGCCAGCTGGGGATAGCATCTCGTGCTGACTGTAATAGGATTGTTGGCTCTTTGACCCTTCTCAAGGTAAGTATTTTAATGTACAACAATGTGTAATAAATTTTCATGAATTCACATTAATAGTTGGCATAATTTCTTTTTAAAATTTATGTAGTGCTGGATATATGCATACTTCCCCACTCTTAGACCAGCAGTTAGTGCTGACTGGCGTGATGGGGATGATAGACCGTGGGCTATGAGATGGGTCAGGTCCACCTCCCAACAGAAAAATAAAGAATCACTGGAGAACTACCGCAAGCATATAGATGCTCTGACAGCAAGAAATGTAAGTGGTACAACAATTTCAATTTGTATTATTTACATTATTGTTTATTATTGATGCTTACGTTTCCCTGTGATCCAATGTAGATTGATTGGTTGCCATATGGTCGCGAGAAGGTGAATGAGAACAAGGGTAGCTGTTATAACCCAAAGTTCGTTACAATTTTATTTCGTGTAACGTTGTCTTATGTAGAGATATTTCATTATTCAGGACAAGGAGGTCCATTCTAATTAAGCTGAGGACGAGAAAGTCATTTTCCCTTCCCATTTGATTTTCTGGTGAGAATAACATCCTTAACCTAATTTATCCCCATATCCTCTTAATTACTCCTTTCTAATCACGTTCTCACGACGCGCCAGTACGCTCCTCTCTTCATTGTTCTCTCTTTCTTCTCTCTCAACGCCGCTTCTTCTCTCGATCAGTCAAGACTCCTTTGATTCAGCTGTCAAGATTCAACTGTGGATTGCTCCGCCATCGCGAATGGCTGGTTTCTTTGAGGTAGAGCTGTCAAATTACTCTGTTAGTTAATTCTTCGGTCCATGAGTTCTCCCCATTCTGATCTCCTCAACAATCTGATTGCGATTCAGCGTTGGTTCCTGTGTCGATCAATTTCTTCTGCTGTTGGTCCCTCTGCGATTTCGTTGGCAGAATCAGGTAAGGATTTGAATTGCGTTCGTCAATGGCAGTTCCAGGGTTGTGAGTTCTCTGTTTTCTGAGTTGGGGTTGTCTCTGCTTTTGTTGTTGGTTCAGTGAATTGGAACTACGTTTCGATCTGTGTTTCGGTCTGTGTTGGCTGGGTTCTGCTGCTTTAGATTGTAGGACTTCGTCTCTGCTGTTAATCGAGGTAGGTGGCTTATGGATTCGGCTAGTGTGTTCAGCCTTGGGGTGTTTCAGATTCTGGTTTCATTGTGTGAATTGTCTCTGCGTTATGTTTATGAATCAGTCTGTTTGCGTTGTTTTGATAACTACAAACCCCCAAGGTTGTTTTCTGCAAACTCATAATGTTTTGACATTGTTTTGGTGCTTCGATCTGTGAGAAATCACCTCTGTTTTCTGAGTTTTTCGGCGCGTCCGAACTTCCGTCCGACCTTGGAAGCTCGGACACGCCCTTCTGCGCTTTGAATTTTCTGAAGTTTTGACGTGTCTGAACTTCCGTCCAAGCTTCGATGTTCGGATGGGGTGCGAGGACGAGTCCGACTTACAAGTCTCGAATGGTGTCCGAACTTGTAAGTCCGGACAGAAGTTCGGACACATCTATCTCCTTCTTCTGATTTTGCTTCGACTTGTGTCCGAGCTTTGTAGTTCGGACACATGTTCGGACACTACACGTATTTGGTTTCCGAAGAACGTCCAAACATCCGTCCGAGCTTTGATGTTCGGACACCTCTGTCTCTGCTTCTGTTTTAAGGTTCGACCTGTGTCCGAACATTGATGTCTGGACACATGATCGGACTTGGCTCTGTTTTGACCATATCTTGCTCGTTTGGGCTCCATTTTGACTACCGTTTGTGGGATTGGATTCCCCTTCTGATTTCCAAGCAACTTATGTGATTTCTGGTGCCTTTGGCGCACATGTGCTTATCTGTTTTAAGCTTCTGTTTTGGGACCTAGTTATCTCTGTGTCTGAACCTTTGGATGGTTGGTCTCGCTGTCTCGTAGCGCGCTATGTTGGATCCTTCTGTTTCACGGGTGATGTTCTCCGTTCTGTTCACAGGTGTTCCACCTGTTCTGTTTACGAGTGAGGTTTCCTCATTCTGTTCACGAGCTGGTTGCTCGTTCTGTCTGTATGCTGTGATTAACTAGTGTACCGCTCTGTTTTCTGATTTTGTCTGCTTCTGACTCTGTTTAGTCCTTTATCATATGGACTTCTGCTTCTATTTTCTGACATGTTTATGGACTCCTTGCGACTCCTTATGATTTGTTAATATTCTTAAAATGTTTTGAGCATGCTGGTTGATGAAGTTGGTCATCTACTGGGCATAGTTGTTTGCTCATTCCCCTACTCTATCTAACATTGCAGATTGATCAGCAAGGGTCACTTTGCTCAGCTTCCGGAGTTTAGTTTGCTTTGTTATTTCGGTTCTTTTTGAGACATTGTATTTGACTTTGAGCCTTTGGGCCTCTTCAGTTAGCTTCCGCTTTTGAGATTTGTTTGGTGGGTTTTGTAATGACTTTTGGGATGTTTCCACATCTCTTGGTTTATACTTTATGCAAGTATTCGTTTTGGGCCTTGTTTGATTATTTGTTTAAGTTCGTTTATTAGAGCCTTGTGTTATTATGTAATAATACGCGGCGTGTAATACCCCTAACTCCTAGGCCAGTGTTTGGGGGTGTTACATTTAGTGGTATCAGAGCTCTGGGTTCTAATCTGCTGGGATTTTAAGTTAGCCAGTCAGTCAGAAACGTCAGTGCTAGTGTCTGAGTCTAATTGCCTGTTGTTGGACTTTCAGAATGCCGCCAAGAAGAGCTACAGGAAATGTTGCTGATGTTGTTCAGCAGTTTATGACGCAGCTCATGCAGACCATGGCTGCACGGGGTGGACCAGCTGGAGGAGGACCAGCTGGCGGAGCAGGCCCAGCTGGGGTTGATGCGGGAGGAAGGAAAGTGAAGGCGCTTCAGGAGTTCATGAAGCTGAAGCCGCCATCGTTCGATGGGGCAGGAGACCCCCAAGAGGCCAGTCATTGGCTGTCAGAGGTGGAGGATTTGCTACTAGTCATGGGCTCTGAGGAGGAGCAGAAGGTGGACTTCGCCACCTTTCTTTTCAAGGCTGAGGCTAAGGAGTGGTGGAGGTCTGTGATGGGGAAGTTCCCACAGCCTTGGACGTGGGACCAGTTCACTGGGGAGTTCAACAAACAGTTCTACCCCGACGTATATAAGGATCAGCGCATTCTGGAGTATAACTGACTACGCCAGGGTCGGGACATGAGTGTGGAGGAGTATGTCCGTAAATTCATCAGTCTGTCTAAATTTGCACCTGAGCCGGATGAGCATAGGAAGGCCAGGAAATTTGAGAGCGGCTTAAGGGTGGATATTCGCTCTGTTGTGATGCCCCTGCGTCACAAGACCTTCAGGGACGTTGCTGATGTCGCCCTGTTGGTAGAGGCTGATTTGAGGGGCCGGCAGTCTGGAGGGAAGGACCAGAAGAGGAAGCAGAGGTCCGACGAGAGCGACAGGAGGGATCAGTCTGCTTCTCAGAAGAAGCAGTCTACTGGAGACCGAGCTGGAGACCGCCCTGGAGACCGTTCGAGAGATAGAGGTGGTTCGTCTTCGTTAGCTCCCGCTCCGAAGTGCCGGGTATGCGGCAAGTTTCACCGGGGTCATGACTGCTACAGGAAGTCCGGAGCCTACTTCAAGTGTGGATCCTTGGAGCATAGGATCGCTGACTGCCCTCAGGCCGAGAGGAGCAGAGGTAGCTCTGGAGGTAGAGCTGGAGGATATGTATCTGAGTCCAGAGATCAAGACCGGGCTGAGCAGAAGAAGCCCCAGGGCCAGGCCAGAGTGTACTCGATGGCTGGAGAGAGGGACCGATCGACTGACAGAGTTGTCACAGGTATTCTCCAGCTGTCTTCTCGTTCTGTTTTCTGCTTGTTTGACTCTGGAGCCACCCACTCTTTTATTTCTGCTGAGTTGGTGGGTGAGCTCGGTTTGCCTGTTGTGCCTCTGGGTGTTGAGTTGTGTGTGCATATTCCATTAGTTAGGGACTCTTCTATGCTTCTGAATTCCATTTGTAAAGATAGTCCTGTGTTAGTCAGAGATAGAACTCTGTGTGCTAACCTCATCCCGATGGAGATGACAAATTTTGATGTGATTCTGGGCATGGATTAGCTTGCTGCGCACCATGCCCACATTGATTGTGCTGCTTCGAGAGTCACTTTTGAGGAGCCGGGTCAGCCCCGCCTAGTTGTAGCAGGGAATGGACTCCCGTGCTCACCGCCAGTGATTTCAGCAATGCAGGCGTTTCACTTTCTGAGGAAAGGATGCCAGGGATATCTGTGCTACATCCCTGAGGTTCGCAAGGACGCGAAGTTGGAGGAGATTCCAGTGGTCAGAGACTTCCCAGATGTGTTCCAGGATGATGTACCTGGGCTTCCCCTGTCAGAGAGGTGGAGTTCTCGATCGAGCTCGCACCTGAGACTCAGCCCATTTCTAAGGCCCCATAGCGCATGGCACCTGCTGAGCTCAAGGAGTTGAAGGTTCAGTTGCAGGAGTTGTTGGACAAGGGCTTCATTCGCCCTAGTGTGTCGCCTTGGGGAGCACCAGTGTTATTTGTTAAGAAGAAGGACGGTAGCATGCGTTTGTGCATTGACTACAGGGAGCTCAACAAGGTTACCATTAAGAATAGGTATCCTCTCCCGCGCATAGATGACTTGTTCGACCAGCTAGCAGGAGCTAAGGTGTTCTCGAAGATCGATCTGAGGTCGGGTTATCATCAGCTGAGGATTAAGGCAGACGATGTGCCTAAGTCCACCTTCAGGACTCGTTATGGACACTACGAGTTCCTAGTGATGCCATTCGGGCTGACGAATGCGCCTTCTGTGTTTATGGATATGATGAACCGGGTGTTCAAGCCGTTTCTGGACCAGTTCATCGTAGTATTTATTGATGATATCTTGGTGTATTCCAAGAGTGCTGAGGAGCATTTGAGGACCGTTCTCCAGACTCTGAGGGAGAAGGAGCTGTATGCGAAGCTGAAGAAGTGCGAGTTCTGGTTGGACCAGGTGGTATTCTTGGGACACGTTGTCTCCAAGGATGGTATCTCCGTGGATCCGGAGAAGATTAGAGCTATTACTGAGTGGGCGAGGCCTACTAATGTTGGAGAGATTCGTAGCTTCCTTGGATTAGCGGGCTACTATCGTTAGTTTGTGGAGGGCTTCTCCAAGCTAGTGATCCCTTTGACTCGTCTACTGCAGAAGGATGTGAAGTTCGAGTGGAGTGAGGCCTGTGAGCTGTGTTTCCAGGAGTTGAAGAAGAGGTTGACGTCTGCGCCGATTCTGACTCTTCCAGAGGGGACTGAGGGTCTAGAGGTGTTCTGTGATGCGTCCCATAAGGGACTTGGGTGTGTTCTTCTGATGCAGCATGGGAAGGTGGTTGCATATGGCTCTCGTCAGCTTAAGCCATATGAGAAGAACTATCCGACCCACGACCTGGAGTTAGCTGCTGTGGTGTTTGCTCTGAAGATTTGGAGGCACTATCTCTATGGAGCTGCGTGCAAGGTGTATACGGACCATAAGAGCCTCAAGTACCTGTTCACTCAGAAGGAGTTGAACTTGAGGCAGAGGAGGTGGCTAGAGTTGCTACACGATTATGATTTGGAGATCCTCTACCATCCGGGTAGGGCGAATGTGGTTGCTGATGCGCTCAGTAGGAGGGGTCCGTCTAGGGCCGCTTGTGCCTTGTCTGGGGTGCAGAGGTCTGCTCTCGAGTTGCAGCGTATGGGTATCTGGGTCGTCCGTCCAGAGAGGTCTGGGGTGTTAGCAGCGTTGCAGATTCAGCCTACCTTGATCGACCGGATCAAGGCCAGTCAGGAGCTCGACGCTGAGTTGAGTAAGATCAGGGATGGGATTGCTTCCGGTCAGGAGTCTGAGTTCAGAGTTGCAGAAGATGGCTGCCTGAGGTTCAGAGACCGTGTTTGTGTGCCTGCAGATGATAAGTGCGAAATATATAGACTTCCTAGGGTTTAATTACCTTATAATTTGCAATATTTTAAGTAATATTTCTCACTTATCTTACATTTTTCCTAGATTTATGTTTTGGTATGAATTGATATATTTTATGTGTTAAATGTAGGAAAAAGCCATGTTAATGGATAGATAATCTCATGAGCTTTCTAACGCAACAAACGGCGGGTAAAACGGACTTATAACGAAGAATCGGGAGCCGGTTGAAGATTGCAGTACATCGGTATATATATATAACTTGTCCGCCTCGCAACCGCATCGAATAGGCGCGGACAGGAGAGCGGCAGACACGTCCGCATGGATATTGGGCGGACGACACTCGCGGTCGCAAGAGAATCAGTCACGTCCGCATGCATAAGACGCGGACGCCTGGGCGGACGCGCGCGCGGACAGGTGCTGCAGCGCACCAAAAATTGTGCCGGATCCAGATTTCGACGCGAATTCTCTTCTTCCTTCTTCCTTCGCGGCGCCGCACTCGAACTGCTACTTCATTAATTGCAGACGGTCGCCCACCTTAATTTGTGCACGCGTGACTGGCTCTGGAATCAATTGCTCTGCCCGATGAAATCTCTGACTGCAATCTTCACGGATCTGCACCAACTCCACCGCCATCTACTCACTAGCTCACTGTCCCTGTCACTTCTGTTGTCTGCTTCTGAAATCCTCCGCCTATATAAACTCACACTCTGCTTACTAAAAATTCATCCAGTCATTCACGCACCCATCTATCAATCCTTTCAACTATCAATCCATTCACCCATCCATTTACCCACGTATTCATCTATCAATCGATCACCCCAATCATCCCCATACTCCCACGCTCGTACTCCATCCACTCCATTCACCTCATCATAAATCATCACCCATCCACTCCATTAAATTCCCACGTAGACACATATATCCCACTTTTGATTTTATTTTCCTGTTACGTACCAGCTCTACAATAATAAAGTTAGCAGTCGGGGCAACGCAAGACGAAGTTGAAGCAAGGACCCGGAGTGAACTTCTAAACTGGAGTTATCTCTTACCCTTACTTTAATTTATTTAATGCATTCCTTTTCTGTTATCGTTGTTTTTGTAACGATGAGCGAGTAAGTATTTTAGCTTCCCGGGTTGGGAAGCGAACCTATTTCCTAAATTCTGTTATGTATTTCTTCAAATAAATTTAGTTAACTGCAACAGTTCAATTCCTGTTCTTCAAGTGTTTTAATTATTTGGCGGTAGTTAAAACAACCCTTGTAAGTTATTTTATTAAAATGCGAGAGCTGAGATAAATAACTAGACAGAGGAAGTTGAACCTAATTAATAGCTAGAAGCCTGATCCGGCCTATAGGTTAATTAGACTCCAATAGAAACTACTCTTTATGCGATTAATTGTGTCCGGTCTAGAGCATTAGTCTGCTGCTAGATCTAACAATTGGTTAGGATTCATTATACTTAGTCGTTAATGAATTAATTAAAGTTTCTGAGTTATTGCAGTAAAATTAAAGGAAGAATTTAGTAACAGATATAAAAGGAATAGGTAAGCAAACAACCCGGGGTGCGCTTTTCTATTTATCACATTCATCACTCTTTAAATCCCTCTGTGTTTATTTAAGTTGTTTTATTTTTCCTTAGTTTCTTTTAATCAATCAATCAAAACCGAAAAAAGTGATATTTCCTGTTTTCTTTAGTTTAACTTAATTTCCTAGTTAATCAAATATTTGTCAATTAATTGTACGAGGTCCCTGAGATCGACAACCCCATTTAATCACTATACCGCAAAACGATAGGTACACTGCCTATGTGGTAGAAGTAGTCACATATTTCTCCATCAAGTTTTTGGCGCCGTTGCCGGGGACATCTGGCACGGTTAATTGACATTTTTATTTATTTAATTGAGATTTTATTTAGATTATTTTTCTTCTTTTACTCTCGTATCATTTTTGTCGATTGCATTACATCTTTTTCTGTTACGTATTGATTTATATTTCTCTTTATTACTTATTTTTTTCGTTTTAGATTTTTATTTCTTTTGTCGTTATGTTAGTTAGATTCTAATCAATTTAGGATACGTAACTTTTTATTTTTATTTTTAGTTTTTATTTTTTTTATATTTTTTTTTGTCTTGTTGAATTTTGTTTCACTGCAATTAGTTGCTGCTCCTCCGTTTATTTTAGTAATACTTTTCTTTTTCTTTTCCTTTCGTTTTTTTTTAATTGTTTTTAGTTAGGCTAGTTTCTTGCGGATTGGTTGTTTAATTGTTTTTAATTGACAATTGTTGCTTAATTGGGATAAGTTTAATTTTTCATTCTTTTATTTTTCTTATTTTTGTCTGTTATTTTCTCTTTATTTTTCCACGTATATAGTTAATCTAGTTTTTCCATATTCATACCAACTCGTCCCTTATGCGTCGGACTCGATCTGCAGGAGAGCCTATAGCTGAATTTCAGCCAGAAATCGAAAGAGTTCTCCACAGCAGGCGACAACTGCAGTTTGCCATGACGACCAGACAAACTCTGGGGGAGTACCAGCAACCATCAGTAGAAGGACGATCCTCTGCTATCGTCCTCCCTCAAGTGACGCAAGCTGAGCTCGACGCCTGGCAATTCAAGACGAGCTTCATCACCACTTTGTACCACCAGGGACAATTCAGCGGGCTTGACTCAGATGATGCCCCACACCACATCTCTGCATTCCTGGACTTCTGCAATACATTCAACAAGACGGGGAACCTGAATGAGCGCATTCGTCTACAACTGTTCCCCTATTCTCTGAAAGACGGAGCGTCCAGGTGGCTAAGGAGTCTGCAACCGGGTAGCATCCACACTTGGGCTGACTTGGCAAACAAGTTCCTGGCGAAGTACTACCCACCGTCAAAGACAAGGGAAAAGATCGCTGAAATCACAAACTTTGGTCAAGAACCAGGTGAGTCCCTGTATGACTCTTGGGATAGATTCAAGGAGCTGCAGATTCTGTGCCCACACCATGGTATGAGTAGCGAAGAACTAGTACTGTCATTCTTTAAGGGATTAAACGATTCAAACAAAATAGTACTAAGTTCCTCATCTGGAGGAAACTTTATGGCAAGAACTGGGGATGAAGCGATGGAGCTCTTGGACACCATGACCGCTAGTACCAGACAATGGTGCAAGAACAAGGGGAGAGGTGAGCCAAGAGCAGGTATGTATAATATTCCCCCACTGTAACACCCCAATCCAACATTAACACACTTACAATCAACTGCAGCGGAAAAACAACCTCATTACATTACTTAACTCGTTGGTGTTACACGCCGTTAGCCACCCACGTGGCTAACAAGGCTAATACACATACTTTGTACCGGTCTGATGGGCTAAATTCCCGAGCGACTACACATTACTATCCCTTTCCATTAACAACAACAACAACAACGTACACCTTCCAACTATACCGAGTATTAATAAATTGATGCCGACAACAATTTCGGTCTTACTACACTTACTGTATATATACACTTAAATGTTTTCCCATGTACGACGACTACCCGTCCTACTCTCGAACGGCCTCCAGCACTTCGTACCTGAAATAAGAAAAGAAGAGAAAGGGTGGCCCCAAGGGCTCAGCACCTTTGCTGGTATGTAATCCCGCAGCCCACATGCTACCGGGCCACGCACAACTACTTGTCGTCTTAGCATGCGGTTGATTATATTTAAATCATACATGTAACAACGAACACACATCACATAACATTCGCCTCAACGGGCTCAACAAACGGATAACATATCCTTACTTAATGAGACACTCATGGTATACATCATCCCTAGAGTGTTCCTCCTCAGATGGAGCTACTTCCTTAATAGACGACGCATACCCTTAATTCGGGTTACCCTTAAAACGCCTCTTATCACAAACTGGGAATCATATCCATGATCCACACACTTCACATTTTACAACATATAACATACACTACATAACAACACTTAACAACACTTTGCACATTTCCATGTGCACAACAACACCGCAATAGATATTGCATCACAACAAAGATACATAACATAACGGGAATGGTCCTCTCAGGAACCGACCCAAACATCACTAGTACACTGGTGAGCCTAGAGATTGTTGCCAGTCTCATGATAAGCTCGTTACATAACTCGTTACCGTCTCGTTAAATGAACGGTTAACTTCACACAAGGTGTCTCGGATATAGTGATCCAAGCACACCGAAACAAACATAACAATAGTATGCCCCTGGGCCCGACGTGAGTCAGTAATAGCCTTGGTTAAGCTAAAGGGAAGGTTGGGAACCAAATTGGAAAACAACCATAACATACAGAGAGGATCGAACCTGCTATGACAACGACCCCCATACTCACACGCGTGGCCGGACAGACCGGACTCCTCACTCCCCCGTTAGCACTTGTTAGTTCAACTTTGAACTTTATTAAACATTCACAACATTGGGTTAAGTCTTGTTAGACATACACAAGGAAGAGAGAGTCATACATTCACATTCAAACATCACACACAAACATCACATAACCAACTCACGCATAGCCATGGTTAGAACGTTCCTTAATCAGAAACGTTGTTACCGGATACCGTTCTCCTACGTTACCTAATAGTGGTTACTAGCCCTTCAAGCACATTCGAGGTTACCGTATCGGCACGTAAACATACAATAACAATAACGACTGTAAACTCGTTCATGATTTATCTCATAACGTGGCAAACATACAGAAAAACACATTGCATACAAGCCGGTGTAATCCGGTAGGACAGGTTGCAAGAAAACCATACCTGTCACCGGAGTCCCTTTACCACGTCCACTTATGTTCCTCGAGCGATTCTCGAACAACTGTTAACATCACACGTGTTCTTTATTAACATCGGGGTTTGCTTGATTATTTAATGTCTAATGCTTAACTTTCCCCGTTAACTTTGTTACATAACTTTACATTTTAACTTGTTTTACTTTTACATTTGAACAACTTTCACCCACTTAATTGCCATTTAAACTCACCTAACATGTCCATAACAACCTTATAACATCATACCTATCAATCCCCATCATTACATATCACTTATAACCATAAACAACATTTTGGTCCGACCGACCTTACCGACCGAACTTGTCCAAGTTCGGTCCATTCCAGAAACACATTTCCGTCAAAATTTTCTACTCCGACCGACCTTGTAAGTTCGGTCGCATGTTCGGTCTATTCCGAGACTTTCTTCCCTTTGAAAATTTAGCCCACCGAACTTGCCAAGTCCGGTCCTATCCGTTGTTCGGTCGGTTCCAGAAAACTTAATCCGTACACAAAATACAAGCCCGACCGACCTTGCAAGTCCGGTCCCCAAGGTCGGCCTTTTCCAGAAACCAATTCTCGCAGGGTAAACTGGGCTCGACCGAACTTGCAAGTCCGGTCGCAAGTTCGGTCTGCCCCAGACCTTTGTTTCCTTTTCACATTCAACTCCAAACTTCACACACCCCATATAACCTAGTACCCCTAACCTCATTTGGGCACTTCAAACACACCTTTAGCCATGTGCTAAACTCTTTAAATCGCTCACCAAAACCATCTTATCATTCACAAGTTTCTTACAAAATTCCTAGCACTTAGGATGTTTTCTCCTTAAGATTTCTAAGTGGTAGTTCACCAATAATGACCACCACACCAAGGTGTTTCCTCTACACCTTAACATCATCTCTCAACTCCTTTTCTTTCTAACTAAATCTCCTTGTTACAACTCCTTGAATTCTTTTCTCAAACCTTACTTCAACATTATTCTCCTTATTCATCAACATCACCCAAACCTTAAACAACTTCTTCAAGACTTTTCAATACACTCTCAAACACACATTGAATTCCTAGAACTTCCAAGATAACACCCAAATCCTTGCATCACTCTAAATCACCTTAACAATGTTTTATTCTCAAGTAAACATTTATTCACCTATAACACTTCCTAGTTCACCAAAACCACTTAAAACACTTAGAACTTCTCACACATTTTTCCAAATTTGGCCATAATTCTCTGTATATACTCACATCCAAACACTTAGGTTTTACCTTATTCCATTTAAAACACCTAAAATCCATCAAACACATCTTTATACACAAACTTCACACATTAAGCACACATCACAATATAGTGCATAACTAAATTGCTTGGCACTTAGGCCCTTAAATAACATGGCTCTTAGGCCCTTAAATTGCATAAACCATAAACACTGAATTTCCCACATAAGTAATGCCTTTGACCTGCAAATACATACACCAATACATATGTTCTTTTACTAGTCTCCTTGAGAACATTCTACTAGCTCATTCACCGTTGGCTCCTTAGGCATTTTATAAGCAAATCAAGCTCATTTTCCTAAGCATTTAAACTACATTGAGATAGCTTGTTTACCCTTTTCCTCACAAATTCTTTCTTGTTTCCTTGTAAAACCGGTAGGGCATTTGGTCCCTTTTCAACTATTAAACATTATACAAACAATAGAATGAGTATTCAAGCATTATGCTTCCTCATTGTAAACCCTAGTTACAATATTGTTTTAACACATTAAGGTAATTGTTTTACCTTGGAATTGGAAGAGAACTTGAATAAGTATCAAGAGAGGACTCCTCCTAGCCCTTGGAAGATTCAAATGAAGCTAAAACAAGCAAGATAAATACACCATTGTGAGGTGAATTTTCGGACAACATGAAAACATGGAGGAAACATGGATTTTCTTTGAGTTTCCTTACCTTAAAGCAAAGGAGAGCATGAATATGTGAAAAGGTGAGCTCAAGCTCCTCCCATGGTGGTTTCTCTTGGCACCGAAATGGAGGTTTTGAAGTTTTGAAAAGACAAGATTGTAGAGCTTGGCTTAACTAAGAGAATGGTGGTGTTTGTTTTTGATTTGGTTAAGTGAGCTAGATTTTACATGTGGTCAAAGATGGACTTCCATGGTGGTATTGTAATTACCGAGAGAGAACAAGAAGAAGAGAGGAAGAAGAGAGTGGAGCCGTGTGAATGGAGAAAGGGATGAGAGAAATGAGATAAGTTTGCTTTAAGAAGATATTTGTAACTTATAAAGCAAATAGTACTTTACTTAAAGTTTTACTTTACTTATTTGATTTATTTTACAACTTGGTGACTCACTACTACAAAAACCGGCCACCATTTAGTTAGAAGGTAGTATAGTCTTTATTGACTCATTTAATTACTTATAACATCATATGTTACAAACTAGCTTATAAAAGTTACTATTCAAAACTAAGGCACATAGAAGTGAAATTTTTGATTTCCCACTAATATGGCCACCCAAATGTGATACTATATAGTACACATGTTAATTAAAGAGTAATGATGGACATTTAGCCATTCAAAACTCATTTACAAGACAATTTTTCAAAAACGTGCTTTAAGACTCCTTAAAGCACATTTTGTGTTTTAACTTGTTTTCAAGCTTGGTTTTCTTTGGTAATTGATTTAATATGTTCCTTAACATATTTATAAGGTAGGTATGACCATTAGGTCTTTTACAAATTTATCCCAAGCTTAGAGCACATTCTTGCTCTTATTGACTTTAAGGTATTTATTTGTGTTTTGTTTGGTTTCATTGTAACAAAGTTTCCTAAGGACTTAATTAGCCTTATAAAATCATAATTAAATGTTATTAAGTCTTGGTAGGCTCTTTGGGTCCTAACCAAGTTCACTCATAGCTTAAAGCATGTTTTTGCTCATACTGTGTCTTAGTGCTTTATTGCACTATACTATATTTTAAATTGTCCACTGATGTTTCTAAGGCACTTTTAGCCTTTACATACCATAGTTTGATATTTAAACCACATATCAAGGTTTGGGGTATTTCAATCTACCCCCTTAAAAGAACTTCGTCCTCGAAGTTCACACTTTCCACACATCATTAGATTAGAACACAGGAATCACTTGGAAATAAACTTCCATAACCAAACACACTTTACATCACAACCTCGGACTTAATGGTCCGGGCAAAACATTCACATCCACACATAACATAACATATCCACATGATAACCTCGGACTCTATGGTCCGGGTATCTTAACAACACTTACACATACATAACAACCCCTTGGACTCACTGGTCTGGTAACATCACAACATTTGGACACATAGGTCCCCATAACATAACAGTTTAGACACATAGGTCTATGTAACACAACACATTTAGACTCATAGGTTGATAGCATACACTTTTAGGAATCCAAAGTCAAAACAACATTATTACACATACCACACAACATGTCATAGCATGTATACAATCAAAAATATCTTTTGATATACACTATGATCCCGCAGAACCCGGTCGCGATGGACACCTTCCGTCCCCGTGCCTTTGGGAAATTAAAACAATCACTTAAGTTTAAAATTTCCTTGTGAGGTTAAGTAAGAAGACTTTAATTACGTAAAGTATCCATCAACGTTTTATAAATACCAATTTAAAATTCTTTTGAAAACACACACAACTCCAAGTCCAACTTAAGCTCTTTGCTTCTTTTATTAGCGTGGTTATTTGTGACCACTTATAGGGAGCTTCAAGAATCATCCAACCCTGATGTGATCAGCATCAGTGTAGAACTATCCTTCCACTCCAATTTGTGTTCGGCTTCCCTTGATCGCATGCAAATCAAGTTCCACCTCCCACTTCATTTTCAAGCATCATGTAAATCACTCATTTCCAATTTTCTATCTTTTAAATCATTCTAGTCATGATCATAACATCTCCAAAGGATAGAACTCCATCTATCAGTTATCTCCATTCACTTTAATGTTGTTGCCTAGGGAATCTTATTCTCACTAGGTTCTATGTCGGTATCATGCCCTTTCTTGAATCACTATATAGTATATATATACATATATATTTTATCAAAATACAACACACCATTTCACCTTTATACACTGTCGGGGCTTTTGTTCCCCCGGGAGTTTCTCTACTCCCCACACTTGTACTATCACACCCAACTGTTAACAAATACACGTACTTATCACAATGGTATTCGCATCTTCTGTGCGCAATTACCACAATTAAACCATGAATGAATGTGTAAGTTTACGTAACACACACACCAATCATCAAAACAATAATATAATTTGTGCTATGCACAATATAAATCACATACACTACGTACACTTGTACGGTAATATACACTAAGTGGTTTTGCGCTCTACCCCCCTTAAAAGGGATTACGCCCACGTAATCAATCACTAAACATTGGCTTAAATGTTCTGCCGTCGTGAAGTGTTTTAACTTCCACGCGGTCTATTACACAATGGATTCTGATTAGAGGATCTTAACCATATTGGCGGTTTAGTTCTTAAACCAAGAATTCTCATTGGAGTTTGTTTAAACTCTTAGTCGGTTTCGATTCTGGCCTGTTAGGCTTCTAGGCGTTAATAATTAGCCATTCACTCGTGCTCATCATGTACATTCAACACTTGCATCACTGGCTCACTAGTTTCTGCTGCGAAACTCTAATAACTGTAGAGCTTAATTGCTCTCTTTTGTTATTCTTACTGTATTGCACATCCCCAATTGTCACCTTCATCTTGGTAACAATGGTTTCTCAACCGACGCGTGGTATCTCTTACCGTTAGCGAATTCGGTGAGTTATACACTTCCTATCCACTTTCATAACAATTTACTGTGTATACCACTATGTATTTCACAATGATTGACTTGCTTCTTCCGACTTACTGTCGGTTGAGATTGAGCTACTACTTAGTGTGTAGTGCTCTCTCAGCTATTTATAACATTTGGGGTATATTCCATACCGATATTGGCAGTTAGTGCTACTGTAGTCACTTACTGTTAATCATGCCTCCACATTTGGTTTTATACAAGTACTTTTTTTTTTATTGATGCGGCCTTGCATTTCCTATGCATCGGCCATTATAACATTATTGCTCCACAATTAACATGTTTCCAATTCCTAGCTATCCCACTCGTTCATTACTGCGCAAGTGCAATACCAAAACACTCAGTCATACAGAGTGCAGAGGCGTAAACTCTCGACAGTAAATCCCTTATGTGATTCGCCATGGAATTCACACTGAGTTCCTCATCACACAGTACCTACCACTGGCTTATTGCTCAGTTTGTTTAACATCACTTATCTTACATCTCCACTGAGTTTAACTCATAACTGATCTTATCTGTTACGTTTTCGTTTAACAACGGTCGCTTGTTGCGCACCGTGCTCTTACTCCCTGTATAACATCAGCTTATATCGTATTTATTGTCACATTAACTTCCACACATACTTACACATATTCACATTATGGTTCATCACTCATATGTATGAATCCTTGAGCATTGATCATTCGAGTCACGAGCCGGCATTATTCAGCTCGGTGTTTCACTTTATACACACATGCTATCAAGCTAACTACTGCTCTTTTTCAGTAATAACGTCGTCCATCCTTAACATATTTCTTGAACTTGATTCACATAACTACCGCTCCTGCGGTTTCAGAATATCGAGAGGTGTCCCCACTCTTAATGCAGTGGTTTGTTTACCACTCTATTCACTTATACCATCAATCGAATTTATATTACATATATTGCTCATGGCTTATAAGCCTTATTTGCCTTGAGCTGGGCTCATTATAGGCTGTCCACACACATGTACTTCTCTGCACAGTATTACATGGTTAGAGGTTGTATTGGGCTCCATGACAAGGTCGTTGCACCACGTTTCCTTTCATGGGATGCCCTTTAGGATTGTCAGTCCGTCTCCTGACAACTCATGTCTAAACTGGGTGTTAGTTTCAACCCTTGTGTTTCTGTCATGTCATTTCGTGCAACACATGTTGATGCGAACACCCTTCAAGGATTGCTCCTGGGTGTTGCGTTAAGTCATACATACATTAGTTCACACTTATTGATATATTGAGTTAGCCACGCCGTTTGCGTTCTTAATGGCTTATTATCTCCTTCTGTGAAGATTAACATTTCCTGGTAGTGTAGGTACTCATTCTGGGAGTTTCATCCCGTTCATTGCACATTAATGTGTCCACATTAGCATCTACTTGCCATGTACAGGCTAGGTCACCGTTCCAGCGATAATGTTTATCCCTGAGGATCCTAAGTCATATACGATGTCTTTACATTCAGTTAGTGCACTTCGCACCTCCTGACTCTTAAACATTTCCTTGGAAGGAATTCACTAATCCTTTAGTCTCGTTAACTTAACTGAGTTCTTAACTTCAACTATTCCTTGTAATCCTTAGCTCTTGCTTGACTCATACTGCTGACCGTAGACGGAGTCGACTACTTCCCGTGTTTCGGACTCTACTCGTATACATATATGGGGTATCATACTGATACATTGCTACTTACCCAACTAGCCCATAAGTAGGTCTGTCAGGCCCACAAGCTCCTATCGGAGTGCGGTCGTCCCACAACACAGTTGGTACACTTGTAGTGTCCGTCACACGCCTAGGTGAAGTATTCTGTTGTCAACTCCCTTATATTGTCCCGTGACAATATTCATTCCTTGCTTTCCGAACTTAATCGAGGGAAAGTTCATCCACTGTCGTATCTTATCAACTGCTCTTGGTTTTACTGGTTTGGTTTAAAAGAAGGTCGGAAAGAAGTGTTGGTTTGAAAGAAAATCTGGTTTTGCAAAGAAAAAGGGTTTGAATAAATCTGGGTTGAAAGAAAATTTTCATGGTTTCACAACATCTTCTTACCTTAGCCAAGTCTAGCTTCTTGCTGACTGGTGTACTTCCAATTACAAAGGTCGGGCTGTTAAGCCCTTCCATGGTTATAATGTTCACACTTATCTTCGTGGTACTTTACTAAGTACTTGTAGTGGTTATAAATTTCCCGAACAGCCCTGTTATAGCAGCACTTGCTATGGCAAGTGCGCCATGCTAACTGGCTATCGGTTTAACACATAGTTGGTATTGTTTTACCCATACTGTCTCAGTGGCCTTGTTGGCCCTACTGATCTTACTGCCTTGATAATAACTCTTCTAGGTGACTTCTCACTGTCTTCATGATGATCATCAACTAGGGTGTTTCCCATTCTGGGAGCCCCTTTGTCTTAGTATTGTATTCTCTTGTAGCCCGTTCCACGTATTTGTCGCGGTTACTGAGACTTGTCTCTTGTTTGGGCACTACGTTGTAGTTCCTTTTCGGTTGGTATACCGTTGGTGTATTATTTATCAACTGTGGTTCCGTAGACACTGTCTCGGTTTTATTAATCCATTTCTTGCCTGTTGCACGGTTGGTGCGTTGCAAGTTGGTTATTCTCGACTGCTTAGCATGTCGACCCAGGTTGCCGGAAATTCTATTCTCTTATACACAAAATCCTTCATTCTTCGCTATTAAATGCGGTTAACATTGTTCAGATGGAGACCGTCTTTGGGATTCCCAGTTTTCGGGATCTACCGTATGACAAGTTCTCCGTACCTTTAGAGGTACTTAATAACAGCCAGATCGGGTATTCCCGAGTAAGAGAGGACTTCCATCTCTCTGGCGTTGTTTCCCAAGTTATATAACAGGGATTGTGGAGGGTGGGAAGGATATTGTAGGTTTCCAGTATTCACTGGTAGTCCTTACTAGCGTATCTCTCACGCTATCACTCAACCCTTAACCCAAAGTACTAAAATCCTAACTCGGTACTTCCTAAGCTCGGTAATTCAGTCATCAGAGCGGTACTTCCTATGTAACACCCCAATCCAACATTAACACACTTACAATCAACTGCAGCGGAAAAACAACCTCATTACATTACTTAACTCGTTGGTGTTACACGCCGTTAGCCACCCACGTGGCTAACAAGGCTAATACACACTTGTACCGGTCTGATGGGCTAAATTCCCGAGCGACTACACATTACTATCCCTTTCCATTAACAACAACAACAACAACGTACACCTTCCAACTATACCGAGTATTAATAAATTGATGCCGACAACAATTTCGGTCTTACTACACTTACTGTATATATACACTTAAATGTTTCCCATGTACGACGACTACCCGTCCTACTCTCGAACGGCTCCAGCACTTCGTACCTGAAATAGGAAAAGAAGAGAAAGGGTGGCCCCAAGGGGCTCAGCACCTTTGCTGGTATGGTAATCCCGCAGCCCACATGCTACCGGGCCACGCACAACTACTTGTCGTCTTAGCATGCGGTTGATTATATTTAAATCATACATGTAACAACGAACACATCACATAACATTCGCCTCACGGGCTCAACAAACGGATAACATATCCTTACTTAATGAGACATCATGGTATACATCATCCCTAGAGTGTTCCTCCTCAGATGGAGCTACTTCCTTAATAGACGACATACCCTTAATTCGGGTTACCCTTAAACGCCTCTTATCACAAACTGGGAATCATATCCATGATCCACACACTTCACATTTACAACATATAACATACACTACATAACAACACTTAACAACACTTTGCACATTTCCAGTGCACAACATAACACCGCAATAGATATTGCATCACAACAAAGATACATAACATAACGGGAATGGTCCTCTCAGGAACCGACCCAAACATCACTAATACACTGGTGAGCCTAGAGATTGTTGCCAGTCTCATGATAAGCTCGTTACATAACTCGTTACCGTCTCGTTAAATGAACGGTTAACTTCACACAAGGTGTCTCGGATATAGTGATCCAAGCACCGAAACAAACATAACATAGTATGCCCCTGTGGCCCGACGTGAGTCAGTAATAGCCTTGGTTAAGCTAAAGGGAAGGTTGGGAACCAAATTGGAAAACAACCATAACATACAGAGAGGATCGAACCTGCTATGACAACGACCCCCATACTCACACGCGTGGCCGGAACAGACCGGACTCCTCACTCCCCCGTTAGCACTTGTTAGAAGTTCAACTTTGAACTTTATTAAACATTCACAAACATTGGGTTAAGTCTTGTTAGACATACACAAGGGAAGAGAGAGTCATACATTCACATACAAACATCACACACAAACATCACATAACCAACTCACGCATAGCCGTGGTTAGAACGTTCCTTAAGTCAGAAACGTTGTTACCGGATACCGTTCTCCTACGTTTACCTAATAGTGGTTAACTAGCCCTTCAAGCGCATTCGAGGTTACCGGTATCGGCACGTAAACATACAATAACAATAACGACTGTAAACTCGTTTCATGATTTATCTCATAACGTGGCAAACATACAGAAAAACACATTGGCATACAAGCCGGTGTAATCCGGTAGGACACAGGTTGCAAGAAAACCATACCTGTCACCGGAGTCCACTTTACCACGTCCACTTATGTTCCTCGAGCGATTCTCGAACAACTGTTAACATCACACGTGTTCTTTATTAACATCGGGGTTTGCTTGATTATTTAATGTCTAATGCTTAACTTTCCCCGTTAACTTAGTTACATAACTTTACATTTTAACTTGTTTTACTTTTACATTTTGATACAACTTTTCACCCACTTAATTGCCATTTAAACTCACCTAACATGTCCATAACAACCTTATAACATCATTACCTATCAATCCCCATCATTACATATCACTTTATAACCATAAACAACATTTTTGGTCCGACCGACCTTACCGACCGAACTTGTCCAAGTTCGGTCCATTCCAGAACACATTTCCGTCAAAATTTTCTACTCCGACCGACCTTGTAAGTTCGGTCGCATGTTCGGTCTATTCCCGAGACTTTCTTCCCCTTTGAAAATTTAGCCCGACCGAACTTGCCAAGTCCGGTCCTATGTTCGGTCGGTTCCAGAAACTTAATCCGTACACAAAATACAAGCCCGACCGACCTTGCAAGTCCGGTCCCCAAGGTCGGCCTTTTCCAGAAACCAATTCTCGCAGGGTAAACTGGGCTCGACCGAACTTGCAAGTCCGGTCGCAAGTTCGGTCTGCCCCAGACCTTTGTTTTCCTTTTCACATTCAACTCCAAACTTCACCCCATATAACCTAGTACCCCCTAACCTCATTTGGGCACTTCAAACACACCTTTAGCCATGTGCTAAACTCTTTAAATCGCTCACCAAAACCATCTTATCATTCACAAGTTTCTTACAAAATTCCTAGCACTTAGGATGTTTTCTCCTTAAGATTTCTAAGTGGTAGTTCACCAATAATGACCACCACACCAAGGTGTTTCCTCTACACCTTAACATCATCTCTCAACTCCTTTTCTTTCTAACTAAATCTCCTTGTTACAACTCCTTGAATTCTTTTCTCAAACCTTACTTCAACATTATTCTCCTTATTCATCAACATCACCCAAACCTTAAACAACTTCTTCAAGACTTTTCAATACACTCTCAAAACACACATTGAATTCCTAGAACTTCCAAGATAACACCCAAATCCTTGCATCACTCTAAATCACCTTAACACATGTTTTCTTCTCAAGTAAACATTTATTCACCTATAACACTTCCTAGTTCACCAAAACCACTTAAAACACTTAGAACTTCTCACACATTTTTTTCCAAATTTGGCCATAACTTCTCTTGTATATACTCACATCCAAACACTTAGGTTTTTACCTTATTCCATTTAAAACACCTAAAATCCATCAAACACATCTTTATACACAAACTTCACACATTAAGCACTACATCACAATATAGTGCATAACTTAAATTGCTTGGCACTTAGGCCCTTAAATAACATGGCTCTTAGGCCCTTAAATTGCATAAACCATAAACACTGAATTTCCCACATAATAATGCCTTTGACCTGCAAATACATACACCAATACATATGTTCTTTACTAGTCTCCTTGAGAACATTCTACTAGCTCATTCACCGTTGGCTCCTTAGGCATTTTATTAAGCAAATCAAGCTCATTTTCCTAAGGCATTTAAACTACATTGAGATAGCTTGTTTACCTCTTTTCCTCACAAATTTCTTTCTTGTTTCCTTGTAAAACCGGTAGGGCATTTGGTCCCTTTTCAACTATTAAACATTATACAAACAATAGAATGAGTATTCAAGCATTATGCTTCACCTCATTGTAAACCCTAGTTACACATATTGTTTTAACACATTAAGGTAATTGTTTTACCTTGGAATTGGAAGAGAACTTGAATAAGTATCAAGAGAGGACTCCTCCTAGCCCTTGGAAGATTCAAATGAAGCTAAAACAAGCAAGATAAATACACCATTGTGAGGTGAATTTTCGGACAACATGAAAACATGGAGGAAACATGGATTTTCTTTGAGTTTCCTTACCTTAAAGCAAAGGAGAGCATGAATATGTGAAAAGGTGAGCTCAAGCTCCTCCCATGGTGGTTTCTCTTGGCACCGAAATGGAGGTTTTGAAGTTTTGAAAAGACAAGATTGTAGAGCTTGGCTTAACTAAGAGAATGGTGGTGTTTGTTTTTGATTTGGTTAAGTGAGCTAGATTTTACATGTGGTCAAAGATGGACTTCCATGGTGGTATTGTATATTACCGAGAGAGAACAAGAAGAAGAGAGGAAGAAGAGAGTGGAGCCGTGTGAAATGGAGAAAGGGATGAGAGAAATGAGATAAGTTTGCTTTAAAAGATATTTGTAACTTATAAAGCAAATAGTACTTTACTTAAAGTTTTACTTTACTTATTTGATTTATTTTACAACTTGGTGACTCACTACTACAAAAACCGGCCACCATTTAGTTAGAAGGGTAGTATAGTCTTTATTGACTCATTTAATTACTTATAACATCATATGTTACAAACTAGCTTATAAAAGTTACTATTCACAAACTAAGGCACATAGAAGTGAAATTTTTGATTTCCCACTAATATGGCCACCCAAATGTGATACTATATAGTACACATGTTAATTAAAGAGTAATGATGGACATTTAGCCATTCAAAACTCATTACAAGACAATTTTTCAAAAACGTGCTTTAAGACTCCTTAAAGCACATTTTGTGTTTTAACTTGTTTTCAAGCTTGGTTTTCTTTGGTAATTGATTTAATATGTTCCTTAACATATTTATAAGGTATAGGTATGACCATTAGGTTTTACAAATTTATCCCAAGCTTAGAGCACATTCTTGCTCTTATTGACTTTAAGGTATTTATTTGTGTTTTGTTTGGTTTCATTGTCTAACAAAGTTTCCTAAGGACTTAATTAGCCTTATAAAATCATAATTAAATGTTATTAAGTCTTGGTAGGCTCTTTGGGTCCTAACCAAGTTCACTCATAGCTTAAAGCATGTTTTTGCTCATACTGTGTCTTAGTGCTTTATTGCACTATACTATATTTTAAATTGTCCACTGATGTTTCTAAGGCACTTTTAGCCTTTACATACCATAGTTTGATATTTAAACCACATATCAAGGTTTGGGGTATTTCACCCACAGGATCATTTATCCGCTCAACTAACAGCTCTTACTAAAGTTGTGGAGAAGTTAGCCGTAAACCAGACGCAACAGCAAACCGCGAAGGCAGCTACTTCTTCGCCTTTCCTGAATCCTTGCTGTGAGAATTGTGGAGGAGCCCATGAAACATTCAACTGTGAAGGTCCTGGCTATGCAGGTAACCCCGAAGAGCTAAAATCAATCAACAACAGACCAGGTAACCCTTATCCTAACAATTTCAATCAGAATAATTGGAGGAACAATCAACAACCTCCATGGAGGGGTAATGATCAGTCTATAGGTAATTTTGGGTTCAACCAGAATAGACCACCTTACTTTAGACAACAGGAGCAATCCCAAAATTCTCAAGGAGGCAGTGGTAAAATTGAGAATATGCTGGCAGAAATCCTTAAACAAGGCCAAGCTACAAACTCCAGGTTTGCCGAAATAGAAGCCAAACTTTCTGAACAAGCCGCCAGAAACGCTGATCAAGCTTCCATCAACCTAAGCCTAGAGAGGCAGATGAGTCAAATTTCACAACAGCTGGCACAGCGACCGACGGGGTCACTTCCCAGTCAACCTGACCCTAACCCAAGGGAGCATGCAAAAGCAGTAACTCTGAGAAGCGGCAAGGAACTAGTTTCTGATGTTCCAGAAGTTGAAGAAGATTTTAATAAGCCAGCTGAATCTCAACCTGAAGTGGAGGAAACAACAAATCCCAAGGAGAAGGAGTCTCCTGAATCTCTCACTATTAAACCTTCTCAACTCTCTTATAATCCTCCTATTCCATTCCCTAACAGACTAAAGAAAAAGAACACGGACGAGCAATATGGGAAATTTCTTAATATCTTTAAGAAATTAACTATTAACATCCCTTTTTCTGATGCTTTATCTCAAATGCCTATGTATGCTAAATTTATGAAGGATATTTTGTCTAACAGGCGTTCTTTGCTAGAGTCTGACACAGTCAAATTGACAGAAAGAGTATCTGCAGTTCTCCTGAAGAAACTGCCACCCAAGTTAGGAGATCCGGGTCTTCCCATCATTTCATGCGCTATCGAGAAGGTGGATTGTGGTAACGGTTTATGTGATTTAGGAGCAAGTATTAATTTGATGCCTTTATCTATTTTCAAGAAATTAGGCGTAGGTCAATGTGCTCCCACTTCTGTTCAATTACAACTAGCAGACCGTTCCATAATTTATCCTAAAGGAAAAGTTGAGGACCTGGTAGTTTCTATTGATAAATTTATCTTCCCTGCTGATTTTATCATCATTGATATGGAGGAAGATACAGATGTACCACTAATTTTGGGCAGACCGTTTATGAGAACTGCCCGCACTCTCATTGATGTGGAAGGAGGGAAGATTATTCTAAGATTTCATGATGAGCAGGTTGTTTTCGACATGACACGCAACATGAAGCGTCCTGCCGCTGTTCAATCCTGCTTTGCAATAGATGTTATTGACTCTTTAGTGCAGGAAACTATTTTAAGCAAAGAAGAAGAGGAAATCCTGGAAAGATGTCTTATGGCATCTTGCGAAGCTGATGATGAGGATCCAGATATGGCCCTCATGGCTGAAGAGTTAAACAAAAGGCGGCCACACTTCCACAAGTACCAGCAGCAATTTGAGAAAGTCGAGCGAAGTGCTGACCGGCCAAGACCATCTATTGAAAAACCTCCTACAGTGGAGATGAAACCTCTTCCCTCTCATTTGAAATATTCTTTCTTAATGAACCATCGGAATTACTTGTTATAATCTCTTCTGACTTGACAGGAACTCAAGAGAAGCAACTACTGGAGGTATTGCGCAATCACACATCAGCTATTGGTTGGTCGATAGCAGCTATTAAAGGAATCAGCCCTCAGTTGTGTTCTCACCGAATCTATATGGAAGATAACTACCGACCATTGGCTCAGCCTCAGCGGCGTTTAACCCAGTCCTAAAAGAGGTAGTTAAGAAAGAGGTAATCAAACTACTCGATGCAGGCATTATTTACCCTATTTCAGACAGTAAATGGGTAAGTCCAGTTCAGGTAGTACCAAAGAAAGGAGGAATAACTGTGGTTCCTAATGAAAAGGGTGAGCTGATTACCCAGCGCCCCACTACAGGATGGCGGGTTTGTATTGATTATAGAAAGTTAAATGACGCCACTCGTAAGGACCATTTTCCATTACCTTTCATTGATCAAATGTTGGAAAGACTAGCTGGACATGACTACTACTGCTTTCTGGATGGCTTTTCAGGTTACTTTCAAATCCCTATAGCTCCTGAGGATCAGGATAAGACAACTTTTACCTGTCCGTATGGAACCTATAGTTATAAAAGAATGCCATTTGGATTATGTAATGCTCCTGCCACGTTTCAACGTTGTATGATGGCCATCTTTGCTGAATATATTGAGAAATGCATTGAGGTTTTTATGGACGATTTTTCTGTTTATGGTCTAACATTTGAATCCTGTCTAGAAAACCTTGATCTTGTGTTGTCCAGGTGTGAAGAAACCAATCTGGTGTTAAATTGGGAAAAATGCCACTTCATGGTTCGAGAAGGAATCGTCCTGGGCCACAAAATTTCTTCAAAAGGTATTGAGGTAGACGGGCTAAAGTCGAGGTAATTGAAAAGCTCCCACCACCATCTTCTGTTAGAGATATTCGTAGTTTTCTTGGACACGCAGGTTTTTATAGAAGATTCATCAAAGATTTTTCCAAAATCTCTAAACCTCTGTGTGATCTACTGGCGAAGGATGTTAAGTTCCATTTTTCTGAAGAATGTCTGACAGCTTTTAATTTATTAAAAGAAAAGCTAATTTCTGCACCTGTCGTTGTGTCTCCTGATTGGTCACTCCCTTTTGAGATAATGTGTGACGCTAGTGATTACGCTGTGGGAGCCGTGTTATGTCAGAAGGTTGATAAAATTCTTCGGGTAGTATATTATGCAAGTCGAACTTTAAATGATGCCCAGAAAAATTATGCGACCACAGAAAAAGAATTACTAGCTGTAGTTTTTGCTCTAGATAAGTTTCGATCTTATTTACTGGGTGGTAAAATTATTGTGCATACTGACCACTCTGCTCTTAAGTATTTGTTTGCTAAGGCAGAGTCAAACCCAGGTTAATTAGGTGGATTCTCCTATTGCAAGAATTTGATATTGAGATCAGGGACAAAAAGGGAACACAAAATGTGGTAGCTGATCATCTGTCCAGAATGGAGGCATCTGATGATGGGACTCCCATCAACGAGTCCTTCCCCGATGAGTCAGCATTTGCAGCTGAAGATGTTGAGGATCCATGGTTTGCTGATATCGCTAACTACCTTGTTAGGAAGATTGTTCCAGCTGATATGACTTATCAGCAGAGAAAGAGGTTCTTTTCCATTGTCAAACATTATTTTTGGGATGACCCTTATCTGTTTAAAGTCTGTGCAGATGGTATCATTAGGAGATGTGTCCAGAAGTCAGAGGTCAGAAACATTCTCCTCCATTGCCATTCCAGAGAAGCCGGTGGACATCATGGCGCCACTCGAACCGCCGCAAAAATACTAGAATCAGGTTTTTTCTGGAACACCCTTCACAAGGATTGTCATGCGTTTGTTTCGACATGTGATCGGTGTCAAAGGCAAGGTAATCTATCTCGTCGAATGAGCTACCACTGAATAACATGTTAGAAGTTGAGCTATTTGACGTCTGGGGTATTGATTTTATGGGTCCCTTCCCAAACTCTTTCGGTAATCTTTACATCTTAGTAGCTGTTGATTATGTTTCAAAATGGGCGGAAGCCCTTGCCTGTTCTACTAATGATGCTAAAATTGTTGTGAAGTTCCTGAAGAAAAATATTTTCACTCGATTCGGCGTTCCTCGAGCCATAATCAGTGACGGTGGCTCCCATTTCTGTAACCGCCAGTTTGAAGCACTATTAAAGAAATATGGGGTTCGACATAAGGTTTCCTTACCCTACCATCCTCAAACAAATGGGCAGGCCGAAGTGACGAACCGAGAGCTCAAGTGGATCTTGCAAAAGACGGTGAACTCTTCTCGAAAGGATTGGTCACTTCGATTAGATGAAGCACTCTGGGCCTACCGCACTGCTTTCAAGACACCAATTGGCATGTCTCCCTACAAGTTGGTTTTTGGGAAGGCATGCCACTTGCCTGTGGAATTAGAATACAAGTCATATTGGGCCTTGAAAGCTCTTAATTTTGACCTACAGCAAGCCGGTGATAAACGCAAGTTCCAGTTGACAGAGTTGGAGGAACTCAGGAACGAATCTTACGAGAATGCTGTAATATATAAGGAACGTACCAAGCGCTGGCATGACAAGATGATTGCCAATCGGAACTCAAGGTGGGGGACCAAGTCCTACTTTTCAACTCCAGGCTCAGATTCTTCCCAGGTAAGCTGAAATCATACTGGTCAGGACCTTACCCTATTATTAGCATTTCCCCATTCGGTGCGATTGAACTCGCCAATGCAAAGGGGGAAACATTTAAAGTCAATGGGTCAAGAGTCAAGAAATTTCTGGGTACTACACTGGATCAAGCTGCTACATATGAAATATCTCTTAAAGATCCAACTGCAGGTTAGCTACTTCACAAAGTCCAGCCAATGACTATAAAGAGGGCAGCTGACTGGGAGGCAACCCAGGGGTAATTTTCAAATTCATGTTTTATAAGCTACGCATCTATTTCTCTCTAATATATTGTATATGATATATATATATAAAAAAAAAAAAGGGCGAGGAAGAAGAAGAGAAGGAGATAATTATACCTGTGCTATTAACGCAACGCTTCCTAGCGTTATTTTGGTATTTGACAGTGTGTGTAGGTAAACCGTTTGTTGCAATCACTCCAAGCTGAACCCTTGCTTAGACTCAAGTGTGAGGAACATCGACCCCACCGCCAATGCTTTAAGTGTGAGGAAGGGCACCTTCCTCAATCTCACGATATCAGGGGAGTCTCAGTTCCTTTATTTTTAATATTTATGTTCAGCCACTCGAGCTTTAACTGTTGATTCATGAGTCTGGCATATTTTGAAAGGTATTATGAACATTGCTCCTCTTAAGTGTGAGGAAGTTTAGACCTTTCCCTGAAAATATGCCAGTAGTACCTAATGCCACACTTGATTTTTATTGTTCTCTAATTATGATAGTAAGCTTCTCTAAAGGCCAATACATGTTGAATTTTCGGGCTAAAATTTTTTGGAAGTTTTTGAAATCGAGCCTGATGACAACCTCAAGAATCGTTCTGCTTGACGTTGTTTGTATGTATCAATTTCTTTCTTCAAAATTAAATCTATTTTCACTGAAATCTGGTGGATAAGCTGATTGTGGAAATTGAGTACCTTAGCTTGGCAATCATGGGACTAAGTGAAAGTTTGGTATGGAAAGGATAAGGCAAGGTACTCCTCTGATCATATAATGAAGTTTTCTGAACCAAAACAGGCCTCGTTCATTCGGTTATTAAGTCCTTGGGGTGCCTTATCACCCATCTACCTAAGGTCTTGTGATCTGGGATAGAAGGCCCAAAGCCGCTACATGGGTGAAGAGAAAAGTCTGGGGGATGAAAACAATTGTGCAAACAATGAAAAAAAAAAGAAAGAGAAAAAGAAAAAATAAACATGCAAAACTCTTAATGCTGAATAATTGTCGCAATTTTTCATATTTTGATCATGAGTATGTGGTGTTGAAAGGTATCACGGAATAAGGTGTTACTTCACACCCCTTGTCATCCAAAGGTTAGAGAAAAGAAATTGGTGGAAGGTTCCGAGCTAATCTATGTTCAATTTTTACAATCTGACTTATCCATGCTCTTATTAAAAATTTTCTGTTTCACTGTTTACAAAAACCTACATCTAAGAGCAGGATTATTCTTTTGATTGCCATTTAGCTTGATTTCCTTCCACGATTGTTGAATCCCGGAGTTTGATACTGTAACCTTAGAGAAAGTTTGTTCTTTATTTGCTTGAGGACAAGCAAAATAAGTGTGAGGAAGTTTGATAAGTGCGAAATATATAGACTTTTAAGGGTTTAATTACCTTATAATTTGCAGTATTTTAAGTAATATTTCTCACTTATCTGACGATTTTCCTAGGTTTATGTTTTGGTATGAATTGATATATTTTATGTGTTAAATGTAGGAAAAAGCCATGTTAATGGATAGATAATCTCATGAGCTTTCTAACGCAACAAACGGCGGGTAAAACGGACTTATAACGAAGAATCGGGAGCCGGTTGAAGATTGCAGTACATCGGTATATATATATAACTTGTCCGCTTCGCAACCGCATCGAATAGGCGCGGACAGGAGAGCGGCAGACACGTCCGCATGGATATTGGGCGGACGACACTCGCGGTCGCAAGAGAATCAGTCACGTCCGCATGAATAAGACGCGGACGCCTGGGCGGACGCGCGCGCGGACAGGTGCTGCAGCACACCAAAAATTGTGCCGGATCCAGATTTCGACGCGAATTCTCTTCTTCCTTCTTCCTTCGCGGCGCCGCACTCGAACTGCTACTTCATTAATTGCAGACGGTCGCCCCACCTTAATTTGCACGCGTGACTGCTTGCAATCAATTGCTCTGCCCGATGAAATCTCTGACTGCAATCTTCACGGATCTGCACCAACTCCACCGCCATCTACTCACTAGCTCACTGTCCCTGTCACTTCTCCGTTGTCTGCTTCTGAAATCCTCCGCCTATATAAACTCACACTCTGCTTACTAAAAATTCATCCAGTCATTCACGCACCCATCTATCATTCCTTTCAGCTATCAATCCATTCACCCATCCATTTACCCACGTATTCATCTATCAATCGATCACCCCAATCATCCCCATACTCCCACGCTCGTACTCCATCCACTCCATTCACCTCATCATAAATCATCACCCATCCACTCCATTAAATTCCCACGTAGACACATATATCCCACTTTTGATTTTATTTTCCTGTTACGTACCAGCTCTACAATAATAAAGTTAGCAGTCGGGGCAACGCAAGACGAAGTTGAAGCAAGGACCCGGAGTGAACTTCTAAACTGGAGTTATCTCTTACCCTTACTTTAATTTATTTAATGCATTCCTTTTCTGTTATCGTTGTTTTTGTAACGATGAGCGAGTAAGTATTTTAGCTTCCCAGGTTGGGAAGCGAACCTATTTCCTAAATTCTGTTATGTATTTCTTCAAATAAATTTAGTTAACTGCAACAGTTCAATTCCTGTTCTTCAAGTGTTTTAATTATTTGGCCGGTAGTTAAAACAACCCTTGTAAGTTATTTTATTAAAATGCGAGAGCTGAGATAAATAACTAGACAGAGGAAGTTGAACCTAATTAATAGCTAGAAGCCTGATCCGGCCTATAGGTTAATTAGACTCCAATAGAAACTACTCTTTATGCGATTAATTGTGTCCGGTCTAGAGCATTAGTCTGCTGCTAGATCTAACAATTGGTTAGGATTCATTATACTTAGTCGTTAATGAATTAATTAAAGTTTCTGAGTTATTGCAGTAAAATTAAAGGAAGAATTTAGTAACAGATATAAAAGGAATAGGTAAGCAAACAACCCGGGTGCGCTTTTCTATTTATCACATTCATCACTCTTTAAATCCCTCTGTGTTTATTAAGTTGTTTTATTTTTCCTTAGTTTCTTTTTAATCAATCAATCAAAACCGAAAAAAGTGATATTTTCTGTTTTCTTTAGTTTAACTTAATTTCCTAGTTAATCAAATATTTGTCAATTAATTGTACGAGGTCCCTGAGATCGACAACCCCATTTAATCACTATACCCGCAAAACGATAGGTACACTGCCTATGTGGTAGAAGTAGTCACATATTTCTCCTTCAGCAGACAACGCTTTAAGGCGAGAGATTATGCAGGAGGCCCATGGAGCCCCGTACTCGGTACACCCAGGAGGTGTGAAGATGTACCGGGACCTCCGAGAGACATTCTGGTGGAGCAACATGAAGAGGGACATTTCAGACTTTGTATCTAGATGTCGGACCTGTCAGCAGGTCAAAGCCGAGCATCAGAGACCAGCTGGTTTGCTTCAGCCTCTTCCCGTTCCGGAGTGGAAGTGGGAGAGCGTCGGTATGGATTTTGTCATGAGACTGCCTAAGACTCCGAGGGGTTTCGATGCGGTTTGGGTAATTGTGGACAGGCTCACAAAGAGTGCTCATTTCTTGCCAGTCAGGAAGACTTTCAGTTTGCATCGCTTGGCTCAGTTGTATATGGACGAGAGCGTACGCCTTCGTGGAGTTCCTGCTTCTATTGTGTCTGACAGAGACCCGCGCTTCCTATCCAGATTCTGGCAGAGTTTGCATCAGGCTATGGGGACGAAGTTGTCGTTCAGCTCAGCGTATCATCCTCAGTCAGACGGGCAGACAGAGAGGACGAATCAGGTCCTTAAGGACATGCTCAGAGCATGTGTACTTGACTTTGGATGCAGCTGGGATCAGCACGTGGCGCTGATAGAGTTTGCGTATAATAACAGCTTCCAGACTAGTATCGGGATGGCCCCGTTTGAGGCTTTGTATGGCAGGAGGTGCAGATCACCCATCTGTTGGGATGATCTGAAGGAGAGGGCAGTTGTTGGGCCGGACTTGGTCGAGGATGCTGTGAGTAAGATTCAGTCCATCAGGGAGCGTCTGCGTGTAGCTCAGAGTCATCAGAAGAGTTACGCCGATCAGAGGAGACGACCTCTAGAGTTTGAGGTAGGAGGCCATGTTTATCTGAAGGTTTCTCCCGTCCGTGGAGTAGTCCGGTTTGGGAAGAGAGGCAAGCTTAGCCCTCGCTTTGTGGGTCCTTTTGAGATCCTGGAGAGGATCGGACCGGTTGCCTACCGTTTAGCTTTGCCACCGTCGTTGGCTAGTGTCCATAGTGTGTTCCATGTGTCTATGTTAAGGAAGTAAGTTCCGGACCCGTCGCATGTGATCGACTTCAGTCCGCTTCAGTTGAGGGAGGACTTCACGTTCGAGGCAGTTCCTTTGAGGGTTTTAGCCCGGGATGTTCACAAGCTCAGGAGTAAGACCATGCCCTTGGTGAAGGTGCAGTGGTCAGGTCAGTCAGAGGAAGAGGCGACCTGGGAGGTCGAAAGCGAAGTCCGTTCTAAGTTTCCCGCCCTCTTCGGGCAGTAGGTACGTTTAATTTCGAGAACGAAATTCTTTTAAGGGGGAGGTGATGTTATAACCCAAAGTTCGTTACAATTTTATTTCGTGTAACGTTGTCTTATGTTGAGATATTTCATTATTCAGGACAAGGAGGTCCATTCTAATTAAGCTGGGGACGAGAAAGTCTTTTTCCCTTCCCATTTGATTTTCAGGTGAGAATAACATCCTTAACCTAATTTATTCCCATATCCTCTTAATTACTCCTTTCTAATCACGTTCTCACGACTCGCCAGTACGCTCCACTCTTCATTGTTCTCTTTCTCTTCTCTCTCAACGCCGCTTCTTCTCTCGATCAGTCAAGACTCCTTTGATTCAGCTGTCAAGATTCAACTGTGGATTGCTCCGCCATCGCGAATTGCTGGTTTCTTCGAGGTATAGTTGTCAAATTACTCTATTAGTTAATTCTTCGGTCCATGAGTTCTCCCCATTCTGATCTCCTCTACAATCTGATTGTAATTCAGCGTTGGTTCCTGTGTCGATCAATTTCTTCTGCTGTTGGTCCCTCTGCGATTTCGTTGGCAGAATCAGGTAAGGATTTGAATTTCGTTCGTCAATGGCAGTTCCAGGGTTGTGAGTTCTTTGTTTTCTGAGTTGGGGTTGTCTCTGCTTTTGTTGTTGGTTCAGTGAATTGGAACTACGTTTCGATCTGCGTTTCGGTCTGCGTTGGCTGGGTTCTGCTGCTTTAGATTGTGGGACTTTGTCTCTGCTGTTAATCGAGGTAGGTGGCTTATGGATTCAGCTAGTGTGTTCAGCCTTGGGGGTGTTTCAGATTCTGGTTTCATTGTGTGAATTGTCTCTACGTTATGTTTATGAATCAGTTTGTTTGCGTTGTTTGATAACTACAAACCCCCAAGGTTGTTTTCTGCAAACTCATAATGTTTTGACATTGTTTTGGTGCTTCAATCTGTGTGAAATCGGCCTCTGTTTTCCGAGTTTTTCGGCGCGTCCGAACTTCGTCCGACCTTGGAAGCTCGGACAGCCTTCTGCGCTTTGAATTTTCTGAAGTTTTGACGTGTCCAAACTTCCGTCCGAGCTTTGATGTTCGGACGGGGGTGCGAGGACGAGTCCGACTTACAAGTCTCGAATGGTGTCCGAACTTGTAGTCCGGACAGAAGTTCGGACACACCTATCTCCTTCTTCTGATTTTGCTTTGACTTGTGTCCGAGCTTTGTAGTTCGGACACATGTTCGGCACTACACGTCTTTGGTTTCCGAAGAAACGTCCGAACATCCGTCCGAGCTTTGATGTTCGGACACCTCTGTCTCTGCTTCTGTTTTAAGGTTCGGCCTGTGTCCGAACATTGATGTCCGGACACATGATCGGACTTGGCTCTGTTTTGACCATATCTTGCTCATTTGGGCTCCGTTTTGACTACCGTTTGCGGGGTTGGATTCCCCTTCTGATTTCCAAGAACTTATGTGCTTTTGGTGCCTTTGGCGCACATGTGCTTATCTGTTTTAAGCTTCTGTTTTGGACCTAGTTATCTCTGTGTCTGAACCTTTTGATGGCTGGTTCGCTGTCTCGTAGCACGCTATGTAGGATCCTTCTGTTTCACGGGTGATGTTCCCCGTTCTGTTCACAGGTGTTCCACCTGTTCTGTTTACAAGTGAGGTTTCCTCGTTCTGTTCACGAGCTGGTTGCTCGTTCTGTCTGTATGTTGTGATTAACTAGTGTCCCGCTCTGTTTTCTGATTTTGTCTGCTTCTGAATCTGTTTAGTCCTATATCGTGTGGACTTCTGCTTCTATTTTCTGACATGTTTATGGACTCCTTGCGACTCCTTCTGATTTGTTAATATTCTTAAAATGTTTTGAGCATGCTGGTTGATGAAGTTGGTCATCTACTGGGCATAGTTGTTTGCTCATTCCCCTACTCTATCTAACATTGCAGATTGATCAGCAAGGGTCACTTTGCTCAGCTTCCGGAGTTTAGTTTGCTTTGTTATTTCGGTTCTTTTTGAGACATTGTATTTGACTTTGAGCCTTTGGGCCTCTTCAGTTAGCTTCCGTTTTTGACATTCGTTTGTGGGTTTTGTAATGACTTTTGGGATGTTTCCACATCTCTTGGTTTATACTTTATGCAAGTATTCGTTTTGGGCCTTGTTTGATTATTTGTTTAAGTTCATTTATTAGAGCCTTGCGTTATTATGTAATAATACGCGGCGTGTAATACCCCTAACTCCTAGGCCAGTGTTTGGGGGTGTTACAGTAGCTCTTGGTACATGGGTACCTTGCAGTACATGACCGTGAATGAGCCATATATGCCGGAGCATTGTCTTCGCCAATTCGGGTATGTTCAGAGTATCCCACCCCCTATTAGAACGAACATTAGATCCGAAAAAAGAGGGAGAAAGGGAACCCTCTATAGATGTGTGTAGACCTGGCAATTTGGGTCGATGGGTAGGATTGATATCAACCCTAACCCAACCCATTTAAAATATCATCAACCCAACCCAACCCAAAAATGGATGGGTCAGAAAATCATGACCCTAACCCAACCCATTTAAAATCCTTCAACCCTAACCCAACCCAACCCAACCCACCCAACCCATTTTTTAAGCATACAATAATTTATAGATGGATTAAGATTAGAAATTAATAAAAAAATCAGTGCTGACTGGCACACTAATTAGGATGGAACAAAAGGAAGAGATGTAATCTTTGCTTGATCGACCCAACTTTAAATGAATTCCATGTTCTACGAAGAATCTAAAGTACTGCACCAATTTCCCATGAATAGAATAACTCGTACTCTTTGCATAAGTTTATTTTTATCAATTTGAGCCTAGAGCTCAATCTCTGTTGGGGAGGAATCCTATTTAGACATGCGCATGATTTTAGTTTCGTTAGTAAAAATGGGGACGAAAAGGAAAATCTTCATTTTGCCTTAGAGAAATACACAAATTAAAGATAAATGTTTTAAAGCTAGAAATAATTTATAAACTAAGTTCTCAAAGCCTCAAACTATGCATGATACTTTTAAAATAATCACACCCATTTAAACTGAGTGTTCATGCTTGAGAAAAGTACAATCATAATCACTTAGTCATTACTAACAGTTGAGGAACTTTTATGCAGCACGATATCCACATTGTAGGCTTCAGAACTTATTGAGAGATCTATAATCAAGATCTTACAAAAAAAATATCACATACTTTTTTCACCCTTCTAGATAATCAAAACATACCAATGTTCTCGAGAACGTAATGACAGTGAGAATAAGAAAAACAAACCTTGGGTGAACAATGACGTAGAGAATAAAGATGGATGTGGGTCTGCAAGATGAGAACATTATGGTTTTCAACATTATGTTAAGGCCTGGTTGGGCCTTTTGTTTGATATGCAGCTGGTTGGGCCGTTTTCCTAGTTAAGATTGTGTGATATTATTAAAGGTTGGATAGTACAACTGCACTTGGGCTTCAGACTAAGGTGATCTGAAATATATATATATATATATATATATATATATATATATATATATATATTTATATATTATTATTATTACAATATATTTTCGGGTTTCGGGTTGGGTCATGGGTTAAGATCTATACCCTAACCCAACCCATAAAATTAGCTTATTACCCTAACCCAACCCAAAAAAAAAAATGGGTCAATAATCAAGACCCTAACCCATAAAAGTATGGGTTGGGTTTGGGTTGGGTTTCGGGTTGGGCCAAAATTGCCAGGTCTAGATGTGTGTACCCCCCCCCCCCCCCCATGTATAGTGTGTGGGACACCACACGTGAATGTGGTCCTGCTCCGGGGTTCACTAAGACACAGGCGGCCCCGTATGCATGTGACGGAGATTATCTGGATTGGTACATCAAACACACCCATCCGAAGATCATGAATCCTGACATGTACGAAAACACCTTCGTTCATCAACCGGATCCCGCCTTAGAAAGTTGATCTCTTCCTTTGTATAATTTCAGTTGGTTATAGCATTTTATGAATGCTAGGCTAACTTTATAATATTATGTTACAGCTCATGAGTGAGGCAACTGAGGTTGGTAGGCCTTACTTTCCTGAGAATCGTAGTTGGGACTGGCGTTACTACCGTGAGGAGATGCCGCACGAGGAACAGACGCAAACTGAACAGGGGATAGATGAGGTTTTCAGTACCTTATCTATATGGGATTAGTACTATCACCAGTATGGAACGCCATAGTTTAGGATTTTATGTTTTTGTTGTTTTAAGATACAGTATGGATGTAGTTATTTTCTAGTGGACTTGGTGATGGTGAAATTATTGCTGAAATTGCAGGTGATCTTACTGATGACCTTCTGGTTTATTTTGTGGAGGTTCTTAGAATCAGGGGAGAGAAGAAAAACAGGGGAGACTATGCCAAAAATTTTCTAGAAATGCACCGTTTCTTTTGCTCTTCATTGCTCTTAAATGTTAATTTTTCGGAATCAATTTTGCACCTAGTTTCTTTTTTGCTATGCATTGTAGTTATAGAAACACCGAGCAGTTGAGGATTCCCTGGATCATCACTAAGAACTAGCATCGGGTATATAAACAAAAAATATTCATTTTTTCTTTCTTAGTATCTATTTTAATCTTCTGTAGAGCTTTCAAATCAGCAAGATTCTAGCTTGATGATTGGAGAGCAATCACGTGTATCGAGTAGGAAAATGAATCTTGTATTGTCGTTATTGAACTTGTTTAATGCAATCTGCTTTCTTTATGATATTTCACATGCATCAACACACTCATAGGAATCGGTGCCATATCTTTCTCACACAAAATCATCCAAAATATCTCCCAAGGGATCCCTTCCAGCACAAAAGTCATAGAATTTAAACCCCATGAATCACAGAATTGAAAGTGAATAACTATCTAATAATCCAAACATCTACCAAGCGGAACAAACCTGTATCACATAATTGAATGTGAATAACTATCTAATATTCCAAACATCCAACAAGCGGAACAAACCTAATGTTTATGTCACGAGAACTGAAATATATCAAAATGTAGAAATTCTTAACAAAAGTCCTAGTGTATTAATTTGACACGAGTGAGCTCAATTAGTGTCTTAATTTGACACGAGTGAGCTCAATTAGTGTCTTAATTTGACACGAGTGAACTTAATTAGTGTCTTAATTTGACACGAGTGAGCTCAATTAGTGTCCTAATTTGACACGAGTGAGGTCAAGTAGTGTCTTAATTTGACATGAGTGAGCTCAATTAGTGTCTTAATTTGACACTAGTGAGCTCAATTAGTGTCCTAATTTGACACGAGTGAGCTCAATTAGTGTGTTTAAATTGCTTATTTTCATAAGGGATGACATGCATGTACATTATTACACAGCTACTGCATTCTGGTATGCCAAACCATAATATTTCTTATAAGACTACAGAAGGTATGCAATGACATTTCAATTTTATGGGGAATACAAGTATGTACCTTCTTACATGGCTATTTAGCTTTAGCATTACATGTAAAGACACATTCAATAATAGACATGATCACACACAACCACCATGTAAGACTATACAAGGTACAAAAGACCTTTCAATTTTATGGGGAATACAAGTATGTACCTTCTTACATGGCTATTTAGCTTCAGCATTACATGTAAGGACACAATCACTTTTAGACAGGATCACACACAACCACCATGTAAGACTATACAAGGTACAAAATGACATTTCACAATTTTATGGGGAATACATGTAAGGACACACTCACTATTAGCTTCAGCATCAACTTTAAGGACAAAGTCACTATCAGACACAAGCATAATGTTTTAAGCAAAAAACTGGAGCTTGTGCTTTCTCTATAAAAGGAGTAGAGTTGCTACTGATTTTTTACAATTCATATTTCCACACCACCTGAAATAGTAAGTTCCTAATTCCCTAACCTCCTATCCTAATCTCTAATCTGATTCTTATTCTGCTACTAGACCTTTTACCCTTTATCGAGTTACCTTTCTACTTCGCAACTGAGCTTTTTGAGAGAGAGAATCGTAAAGGCAATGCAACAGCGTATATTTTCGGGTGTGAAAAACGTATCTTTTACCGTGGGGCTGAACCCCTATTTATAGTGTTTATACTGCCAGACTGAGAGTTGCCAGCCTGTACTTCTTTTTAATTGCCAGGCTGGCGTTTACATATAAGCGGGATACTTAATTTACTCATCCGGCCGGAACATTCTCCGATCCGGCGACATTCCCTGTTCTAAGCTGTTCCTTCTAGTCACATAGGACCGGATGTTCTACCTTTCCTTATTCTCGTACTTTTCCCTCTTCATCAGTCCCACAAGTTCTACTTTTGATCTTTTTAAACGTAAAAAGTAGAACTTTTTAGCGTATACCCTTGTTTGTTTTGTTCGTTTTTTGACGTTATGGCCTTTCGCTCTTCCGGCTGAGGCCTTTTGTTCTTCCGGCCACTGGCTCCCCCTAGTCCCACAAGTTCTCTTTTCTTTTTTTTATAAAAAAGAAAGAAACTTTCTTTTCGCATTATGCTCCTGCCCGTGCTTAGCCCGTGCCTGCGCCTTTTCGATGTAGAGTTTGCAGTCGTTTTGTGTCAGCGTTCTATTTCCAGGAAGGTGCAGAGTCTCCTTTTACTTTTCATTAACTGGGCGGGAACCGCTTTTCCTCAAAGCTTTAGTTTCGAACTTCTTGAGATACCTTCTTTCTTCGCTTGCCCAGACTCTCTCGCCTCTTCCCCTGCGTCCTGTTTTCGAATCTTTCCTTTCTTTCGCCTCGTCTTTGCCTTTCGTTTTGTTGATGGCCTCGTCTAGCTCGAAGAAGAATAAGGCAGCCGCGAATTTCGTCCCTGCTAAAGAGGCGTTTCAAGGTACTTTCTCGCCCCAAGGGTTTCGCCCAACTTTTCTGGAATCTACCGCACCTTTTTCTGCTAATCGAGAGCCTTCTCCATCCTCCCTGGACATCCCCTCCCTTCTCTCCTGTTTAAAAGACGTCGAAGTCCCACTGGGCACTTGCATATATCTTCCTTCTTCCGACTCCCATCCCCATGATAATTTTGGACTTGGGTATGCCGTTTATGCGGATTTCTTCTCTCGCGGCCTGACTGTGCCTCCTCACCCATTCGTTCTGGGTTTTCTGATTCAGCGTTGCTGTGTGCTTGCCCATCTACACCCGAAGGCAATTTCCTATCTCCACGCCTATGTTCTCCTTTGCGAGGAGAACAAAATTCGGGTGGAAGCAACCGAGTTCGCCCACTTTTACTCCACAAGGGACGATCCTGACAGCCTGACTATCAAGGCGAAGGCTGGCTATTCTCTCTTTGATTGCAAGAAAGCGTCTTCCGGGTGGAACTCCCGATGGTTTGTTATTGTCCCTCCACCAGGCCGATTTTTGGGAGTTCCCTACTGTCCCACGATCCCGAAAGGCCAATTCAGCTGTCCTCCTTCCCCGGTGCAAGAAATGCCTATCTCAAAGATCCTGAAGTTGGTAAGCAGAAAACAGCCTACGGTCTCCGAATTTTTTACTCCGGCGCGCCTGTACTCGTTGAAGAAATATCACAGTAAGTCCTATTTAGTCAATCTTACTTAAATTTTACCTTTTACCGTATACCGTTTTCTTACACTCATATCGTTCCGGCAGACTTCTTTTAGAGGAGATAAGGTGGGCCCTTCAATAGCTGGAATTTCGTCAGTTTCAAGTCGGGTGATGAGCAAGTCGACTACTATGCGTCTGTTGATGCGGCTATTGATGGCCACAAAGCTTCTCGGGAATGCCACCTCTTCCAAGAAGAGACAAAGAGGTGATAATGACAAGGATCATCCCGGCCAGAAAAAGAGAAACACTGGGTCTCCAGCCCGATCGAGCGGTGATTTGCCAGGTACTTGGTACGCGAGCCCAGGGTCTGGGCGCCGCGTCTCTCTCCCTCCTACCCCTGATTCAGGCCAGGGGCCTGTCTCTCGTCCAGGGCAGGGGTCTGGTCACCCAACCCCTATTTGTGAACTGTTTCCTGACTTGGCAGGATATTTTTCTTCCGATCCGGCCTACGGTGCTGTCTTGGAAGATACTAACCTACGTATTGCTCTTTTTATTTGAAGGAAACTTTTGCCTTTCCGTTTCTGTATATTCTATGTTGACCCTTCCTTTTCTTAGGCTCTCAAGGCGCACCCATAACCGTTCCTGATAACGAGGTTGCCTGCGGTCCGACCCCCCCTACATCCGCTGTCCCGGCTTCCGGCACTCAAAGATTTCGGAAGAAAACTGTATCCAAGCCGAAGGCTGTTTTATCAGAGGTTTCTGAGACTGAACGGGACCGCGAGACTCTTGACACCTCTGTCCCACATGATATTCCTGGAGTTAGTGAACCAGCACCCGAAGGGGTGAAAGAATACCGACCTGTGCCCGAGAATCCAGAGCTCCAAAGTAAACAGAGGGAAGACAGGCAAAGGGAGGACGTTGCTGCTCAAAGGGAGGACGCTACTGCTCAAAGGGAGGACGTTGCTGCTTCCTCCTCCTCTCCACCTCCTCCTGCTCTGGGGGGGTTCACCAGTCCTTCCCAGAAGGAGGGGTGGTTCTACCACCTTGGGCAACCTTTACGTAAGATCCCCTTTGATGCGGCTCGATACTCCGACGCCTGGAAGGAGCGATAAGACTGTCTGATCATCCGGACGGGATCTTCGCTCCTTCATCCATTGTTACTGCTACTAAGGAAAAACTGAGGGCCGGGGTTGGAGCAGCCGATGCTATCATGCGTCATTCCATTCCCTCAGGGGATGTCTTCAACCTGATGTGGCAAAGCATTTTCCGAGTAAGTACCGTCTTCCTCCCATTCTCCATATCTTCTTGATATTCCTTAAGCCTTTTGTGTTTTGTTTTTTTTTTAGATTATGTCGATGGCCCAAAGCGCCGAAGTCCAGACTCGGGACCTTCAACTTTACCTGCAACGTGAAAAAAGTCGTGCTGACAATATCGAGGCCGAGTTGAAGCAAACTCGTTCCAATCATGATTCTTACATGGATCACATAAACTATGAGATTGACCGCAAGGTGAAAGATAGGACAGATACTCTAAATAAGGAGTTGCGGTCATCTCGTCATGAGTGTGTTCGCCTTCGAGATGAGTATGAATTGAAGTTGAAGAACCTGCGGGAAGAAATGTTCGCTCTGAGAAACCAGAACCTCCACACAGAGAACATCTTGAAGCAGGTACACCGCAAACCTCCCGGCGAAAAGGATGTCTTGATATCAAAGCATGCTTTGTCTGACTTAGAAGTTTTGTTGCGGCAGGTACAAGCCGCTCATAAAAGGGACGTGGATTCTCTTGCTTCTGATAAGGTTTCCCTTGCGGGCCTGAATGCTGCCCTTGAGAAAGAAGTTGCATCCCTTGAGGCGGACAAAAAAGCTTTGGCTGGGCAGAGTGAGGCTTTAGTGGAGGACAAAGCCAAACTTATTCAAGAGCTTACCGAACTGACCGAGGAAAAGAACGCTCTGGATGAGCAAACCCGGGCCGCCTTTGACCAAGAAAAACAGTTCTTGATAGAAGAAAACACGACTATTTCTGCCGGTAAAGCTGCCCTTGCGGCCGAGAAGGCCTCTCTGGAAGAAAAGGTGAAAGCTTTAGAGGAGGCTATGGCCCTCCCCCGACCCGAGAGTACTAAGGTCCCGGCTAAGGGTGAGTCTTATCGATTTCTTTACTGCTTTTTTGTCTTTATACTTTATTCTTACCGATCCTGCTCTTTTTTCTGCTACAAAACAGATTCTGAAAATCTTTTAAGGCATGTGGAGAAGCTTAGCGACCATGTTGACAAGCTAAATGAGGAACTTTCTGCCGCGGGTTCTGACCACGATCTCTACCGCGCCCAAGTTTTACAGCTTGAGGAGGACGTTGCCAAGCATACAGCCTATGCCCGCCGGACCCAAGAGGAGTTGAAGAAGCAAGGAACTATCATTGCCCACCTAAAAAGGGCTTTCGGCTCTCAGAGCCGGAAGATTGCCAACATTTGTCACCAAACGATCTCCAAGTACTTTCTGAAGCGGGGGGAAGTACTGGATGACGATCTGTACAGTGAGCTGGAGTTTAAGAATGTTGCCCGGAAGAGCAACTTTCTCGAAGATTTTGAAAAGTTCGATCGTCTTCCTGGTGAGACAGTCGTTGGCCCTGATCAAGCTTCTTTTCTTCCTCCCGATAGCGGTATGCTCCTGGGGGCCGCCGGCGCTTGTCAAGCCGTTGGAAAATCTAACTCTGTAGAGAGCGCGTCCAATCCGGTCGGAAGGCCTGCTGCAAAGGAGCCTGCTAAAGAATAGATGCTTTCAAATAGTGATTTCTTAGTGCAGGGATCTTGTATAGTCGTTTTTTGGATTTCTGTTTCTAGTAATGTTTTAGTGTTTTGCCCTCAACACTTCCTTTGTAACTCTTAATTGCTTTAAGTAATTTTCCTGCGAATTAGCTTTATACTTCTCATTTGGCCTTATCCGAGCGACCGGATTTCCAAATGCTTTATAAATCCCCCCTTTATTTTCATGGATGGTCTTTACACCTTCGCTCAAATCTTTTAAGTAAATTTTTAGATATTATAGGCACGCTGGCCGGATGTTACATTTCAAGGCGTGATAACCTGTAGGCACGCTGGCCGGATGGTACATTTCAAGGCATGATAGCCTGTAGGCACGCTGGCCGGATGGTACATTTCAAGGCATGATAGCCTGTAGGCACGCTGGCCGGATGGTACATTTCAAGGCATGATAGCCTGTAGGCACGCTGGCCGGATGGTACATTTCAAGGCATGATAGCCTGTAGGCACGCTGGCCGGATGGTACATTTCAAGGCATGATAGCCTGTAGGCACGCTGGCCGGATGGTACATTTCAAGGCATGATAGCCTGTAGGCACGCTGGCCGGATGGTACATTTCAAGGCATGATAGCCTGTAGGCACGCTGGCCGGATGGTACATTTCAAGGCATGATAGCCTGTAGGCACGCTGGCCGGATGGTACATTTCAAGGCATGATAGCCTGTAGGCACGCTGGCCGGATGGTACATTTCAAGGCATGATAGCCTGTAGGCACGCTGGCCGGATGGTACATTTCAAGGCATGATAGCCTGTAGGCACGCTGGCCGGATGGTACATTTTAAAAAACTTTGTTTCAAAAGAATACCTCATTTTATTGCTTTTGTAAGAAATGTTTTTACACAGGCATTCAGCATGCCAGGAGTGAGGCAATTCGTATCCTTCACTATTTTTCAGGCGATATGAAGCTTGCCCTGTTCGCCGTTGTACTATAAATGGTCCTTCCCATTGGGGCTCTAACTTCTTTGGCTGCTTTACCTCCCGAAGGACCAGTTCACCCGGAGCGAAACCTCTTCCCTTGTTCTTTGGTTAAAATATCTTTCCACCCTTGCTTTATCCCTTTCCATCCTGACTTGGGCCATAGTCCTGGTTTCTTCAAGCAGGTCAAGGTTGTCCTTCATTCCTTCACTGTTGCTTTCTTCATCAAAGGATTTCCATCTAACTGATGGGACTATAATCTCAGCCGGAACAATTGCTTCCAGACCGTAGGTCAACCTGTATGGAGTTTCTCCTGTTGGTCCCTTTTCGGTTGTTCTGTAAGACCAGAGAACCTGAGGTAGCAATTCCGCCCATCTCCCTTTTTTGCTGTCCAATTCCTTTTTATAGCTTTGACAATTTGTCCATTCGCATTTTCTACCTGGCCGTTTGCTTGCGGGTGGGCGACCGATGCGAATCTCAGGTCAATTTTCCACTCTTACAGAATGCCCGGAAGCTGTTACAGTTGAACTGAGCTCCATTGTCTGTTATTATTACTTCGGGATCCCAAACCTGCAAACCACATACTTCCAGATGAAATCCTGTGACTTTTGCGGTAATGGATACCGTTGGCATGGCTTCCACCCATTTGGTGAAGTAGTCAATGGCCACATAAATGAATCTATATCTTCCGGGAGATGCTTCGGGAAAGGTCCAACGATATCCAATCCCCACATGGCGATGGGATTGGGGACAGTATGGTTTTCAATGTGGATGGAGGACTGTGTATTTTGTGGCCGGTCCTGACATTTAATGCACTTTGTATGTATTCTTTCGAATGTTCCGTATTCTTGGCCAATAGTATCCCAGCCTCAGGATTTTGTGAACTACTGCCCTTCCCCTTGGTGGTTCCCACAGGTTCCCTCATGCAGTTCCTCTATGAGCCTTGCTCCCTCTTCCACGGTAACGCACTGAAGTGCTGGTCTTGCGAATGATCTTTTGTAGAGTTGCCCCTGCTCTAAAAAGAAAGATGCAGCCCTTCGTCTGTTCGTGCCGCTTCTTTATCATCTGTGGCAAGTTTCCGCTTTGATGTACTCAACAATGGGTGCCATCCAGACTTGGCTATTGTGTCTGATTCAATAGTGCATACCTGGATCTCCTCCAAAACTTGAGTTTGCCTTATTCCATCCAGACTTTGCTGGGCATTCTTCGGCCATACTGGCCACTTAGCCAATGCATCGGCTCTATGTTCTCTGCTCGGGGAAGATGTTTAATTCACATCTCTGAAAATTTGCCTTGTCTCTGGACTTTGGGCCAAGTATTTCCAAGCTTTTCCTCCTTGACTCGTAAATGTTATCGTTTGTCGCGCCACCAACATTGAATCTGAGTATTTCCAACTGCATAACAATCAAAGAGGTAAAACCCCATTTTCCCCTTTTGGAGGTATGTAAAAAATTTTAAGGACACAAGAGAGAACTACTGAGAACTACTGTCTTATTATAAGGAAGAACCTGTTGCCCCTAAGGCAGTGGCGACCTCCAAACCCTGTATGAGGGCTTCATACTCTGCTTCATTATTTGTTACTTCAAACTCTAGCCGGAACGCAAAGTTAAGGGTTCTTCCATCCGGCGTTTGGACCACTATTCCGGCTCCTGCTCCCGTCTTACATCGAGCTCCATCGACTAAGATTATGTATGGGTTGGTTGATTCTCTTTGTTCTTGGGCAAAGGTTGTTTCGGTTATAAAGTCCGCCAAGGCCTGCGCCTTTATGGCTGTTCGAGGAAGGAAGTGGATTTCGTACTGTGTGAGTTCGACAGTCCAACTGACCATTCGCCCGGATGCATTTGGATTGTTTGCTATCTGTTTCAGTGGCCAATTCGTTCTAACGAATACTCGGTGCGACTGAAAATAAGGTCGAAGCTTTCGAGATGCAACGACTAATGCAAACAATATTTTTTCGATGTTGGTGTAACGGCTTTCTGCCGGAGTTAGGATTTTTCCGGTGTAATATACTGGTATCTCTTTTTTCTCCTCCTCCATTATTAACACAGCCGCTACCGCCCAATCCGTGGCAGACAGGTAGAGATACAAGTCCTGACCAGGTGCCGGAACACCTAGTTTTGGCAGTTCTTTGAGCATCTCCTTGATCCTTTCAAAGGCATCTACACATTCTTGATTCCACTGGAATCTCTTGTTCTTCCGTAGAGTACTGAAAAAAGGTATTGACTTTTCTTGGAGTTTTGAACAGAATCTGGCTAAAGCTGTGAGCCTTCCGTTCAATGCTTGCACATCTTTAATGTTCTTTGGTGGCGATAGATCGAGGATTGCCTGGGTTTTTTCGGGATCTACTTCAATCCCTCTTTGCCCAACGATGAAGCCTAAGAACTTCCCCTTTGTAACTCCAAATACACATTTTTCCGGATTCAGCTTGATCTGGAACCTGTCCAGGGTGTCAAAGGTTTCTCTTAGATCTTCCATGTGCTGCGCCCAGGAATTACTTCTTACCACGATATCATCGACATATGCTTCTACATTCCGGGCCAACTGTTGCCTGAACACTTTGTCTATCATTCTTTGGAAGGTTGCACCCGCATTTTTTAATCCGAAAGGCATCACCTTATAGCAAAAGGTTCCGGCCGAGGTAATAAAAGATGTTTTTTCTGAATCCTCTTCATTCATTCTTATTTGATTATATCCTGAAAACGCATCCAAAAAACTTAAGACAGAACTTTGAGCCGTTGAAGCAACCAATCTATCTATTGATGGTAATGGATAAAAGTCTTTAGGACATGCTTTATTCAGATCTGTGAAGTCCACACACATTCTCCATTTGCCATTTGATTTTTTAACCATCACGACATTGGCCAGCCACTTGGGATAGGACACCTCTCTGATGAATCCGGCTTTGAGCAGTTTTTGCACCTCAGCACGTGCCGCAAGGTCTCTTTCCTCTCCTATTATCCTTCTCCTTTGCCGGATGGCTGGGTGCTTTGGATCCACTCGTAGGTCATGCTGGATAACGCTTGGGTCTACTCCTGGCATTTCGTCCGTACTCCAGGCGAAAGTTGTCCTTCTTTTTTCCAGGAATCTCATTAGGTGAGTTTGTTCTCCACTGCCGAACGCATTTCCTATTTTAAAAAATTTAGAAGGGTCAGTTCTTAAGTGTACCTCTCTTGGTGGTTCCTTAGAGGTTCCACAGTCTTCTGTTCTTTGATCCGGCTCCGGCGGGAAAGGAAGCTTTCCCTTGAATTCCTTTTCCGACCCCACCGTTTTGACCATCTCTTCTTCCGGCATTCCCTCCATGATGCGGACCTCACACACTCGAGCCATCTTTTGACTCCCTTTTATGGTTACCACCTTTCCAGCCCTGGTTAGATACTTCATCTTCAGGTGGTGAGTGCTGCAAATTGCTTTGAAAGCATTAATCCCTGGCCGGCCGAGATACATATTGTACCCGGAAAGTCCTGGTACAATGAAGGCTGTGAGCTTTTCAGTTCTTCGTTCGTCTCCCAATCCTAATGTTATGGTGAAGTCTATGCTCCCCGAAGACTTGGTAGAAACGCCCCCAACAAAGCCTCCAAGAACCGCCGAATACGGCTTAATCTTACTTTCTGGGATTTCCAACCTTTTAACTGCCTCAGCAGATATGACATTCGCTCCAGCCCCGCTATCTATCAGGATTCCTTCCATCATCCTGTCATTCACTTGCGCCCGAATGACCAGCGGATCATTGTGAGGGTATAACACCCCTTCTTCATCTTCGTCTGTAAAGAAAATCTGGGGAAGGTTTTCTCGCTTGGCGATTTTTCTTTCCGGTAGTTCTTGATGTACCGCATGAATATGTCTTTTTCTTTCGTTTGGGGTCAACGGTCCTACCTCTGAAAAGAGACCTGAGAATTTGCTTAAGAGAAAAAGGTTTATTAGGCTTTTTATTTTTTCCGGAAAAGACTTACCGGAAGATTCCGGTAGATTTTTACAACATGTGTTTTTTTTTCTGAAAAGAAGAGAAAAAAGTCCAATTACACAGCCCTCGCCTTTTTACTAATCATGGCAGGGCCTACCTAATACCAGAGAAACAAAAACTTCTCCTCCTTCTTACAAACCTGAGATCATACCGACTGTTTTGCCGTGATTCAGCTCAGGGTGGATCTCTTCTTGCTGGTGATTTCGAGAGGTGGACTGATTTTGCCTGCCATATTGCTTCTGCTGGCCTACCACCTGTTTTCCCTTGCTTTCTTGTCTTCTTCGATGATCCTCAATTCTTTGGCCAGAGTGGCGCAATTTGCGTTCTATGGCTTTTGCAGCCATGATATTCACAGAAGGCTACCGGAATCTCTCCCTGGGTAAGGCTTCTTTGGTGGAGATATCCCTCTTTAACCGCCGCCGCATACCTGCCTGGATCAATCTGAACGGCAACCCGGGCGTTCTGATACTGAGGTGCCTGGGATGGAGCTTTGTAGTAAGGCTTGTATCTTGAGCCTCCCCCGGACGAACTTCCTGAAGCGTTGCCGGAAGAGCCATTCCCATTCGGTCCTCCCTTCTTGTCGTTGATCGTTTTGAAGCTATTTGCCAAATCTCTGGCCTTATTTTCCGCCACTTCTGACTTTAGAAATTCATGAATCATTTCGGCCAGCTCTCCATGGGTTTTTGGGGCTTTTGTCGCGATTTTCCCGGCAAGCCTGGGCTGTGCCAGCCCGTTTCCGAAAGCCTTGATTAGAATCTTCTCATCAATGTCATCGATTTCGGCTACCTGCTTATGAAACCTTTCACTGAACTCTTTCACCGTCTCCCCCTTCCTCTGTTTGAGATCCATTAGTTCTATCGTTTCCTTCTTGATTTTCTTGCTTGCAGCAAAGTACTGCTGGAACTCCTCAGTTAGTTGCTTAAAACTTGAGATCGACTGCGGGGGCCTTGTTGAGATCCAACCGAGCGCTCTTTTAGATAATGTTCCCGGAAACAGATTGCAGAGGGCGAGCGAACTTATCCCTTGCGTGTTCATTGCGAACATAAATTTCTGAACGTGAAGAGCAGGATCCCCGGTTCCATCATACTTTTCCACTGCAGGCGCGACAAAGTGGGGAGGAAGCTTTGCCTTCCTGATTTTCTCAGAGAAGGGGTAAAGAGTCATGTCGATCGAATCATCTTCCTCAGTTTCATCGCTGACGATCAGAGTTTTCTCTAGCTGCTCTTTCTTCCGGCTGTTGCTCGCTTCGGAGCCGCGATTCTTGAGCGATTCGAGCGCCTCAGTCATGTCCTCCCATTTCTTCTGGTATTCCTCATCTCGCTGCATCAGCTCCTGCTGCAAGACTTCATTCCCCTCCACTATTCTCTCGTCAATGGTTCTGACTAAGCTTTTCAACATCTCTTCCAACGCTTGCTTGGAGATCACATCTTCGGCTTCCACTCTGTTTGCTTCCACATTGTTGATCTCGCCTTCAGGTCGGGGTGTCTTTCTTGTTCTTGGAGCCATCTTTGCTCGCGTATCTCCTTCGCTTACACCTGCAAAAGACACAACCTCAAAGTTTCAAAGTTTCGTTGTTTTGTTCAAAATCAGACTACCTCCGGTGGACTCGTGGTTGCTAAGAAAGATCTTGAGCCATTCGTTTCCCACAGACGGCGCCAAAATGAAATAGTAAGTTCCTAATTCCCTAACCTCCTATCCTAATCTCTAATCTGATTCTTATTCTGCTGCTAGACCTTTTACCCTTTATCGAGTTACCTTTCTACGCAACTGAGCTTTTGAGAGAGAATCGTAAAGGCAATGCAACAGTGTATATTTTCGAGTGTGAAAAACGTATCTTTTACCGTGGGGCTGAACCCCTATTTATAGTGTTTACACTGCCAGATTGAGAGTTGCCAGCCTGTACTTCTTTTTAATTGCCAGGCTGGCGTTTACATATAAGCAGGATATTAATTTACTCATCCGGCCGGAACATTCTCCGATCCGGCGACATTCCCTGTTCTAAGCTGTTCCTTCTAGTCACAGGACCGGATGTTCTTCCTTTCCTTATTCTCGTACTTTTCCCCTCTCAGCAAAAGATGCAAAATTCGAATTCACTGAAGAATGTCTAAAGGCCTTCAACACTCTAAAGGAGTGCCTTGTCTCGGCCCCAATAGTGGTATCACCGGATTGGAGCCTCCCTTTCGAAATAATGTGTGATGCAACCTATTATGCAGTGGGAGCAGCCCTGTGTCAAAAAAGGGAGAAAATTCTGAGAATTATGTACTATGCAAGCAAGACACTCAACGATGCTCAGAAAAACTATGCCACAACCGAGAAGGAGCTTCTAGCGGTTGTCTTTGCATTAGATAAGTTTCGCTCTTACCTCTTGGGAAGTAGGGTGATTATGCATACCGACCATTCAGCTCTCAAATATCTCTTCACCAAAGAAGACGCCAAGCCGAGGCTTTTGAGATGGATTCTGTTGCTACAGGAATTTAAGATTGAGATTAGGGATAAACCGGGCACCCAAAACGTTGTAGCTGATCACTTGTCTCGTATGGAGACACCGGATGATGGTACCCAAATCAATGAGCTTTTCCTGGACGAAACCATGTTCACAATAGGAGAAACCGGTGACCCTTGGTTTGCCAACATCGCAAACTACTTGGTAAGGGGAGTAGTGCCGTATGAGATGACATACCAGCAGAGGAAGAAATTCTTTGCCGACATCAAGCACTATTTTTGGGATGACCCTTACCTCTTCCGCGTCTGTGCCGATGGGATGATTAGAAGATGCGTGCCGATGGATGAAGTTCAGAGCATCCTCACCCACTACCACTCCCTTGAGGTAGAGGGCACCACGGGCCAGCAAGGACATCGGCCAAGAGTTTGCAGTCCGATTTCTTTTGAAAAACGCTTCACAAGGACTGTCACTCCTTTGTAGCCGCTTGCGACCATTGCCAAATGCTAGGGAACATATCCCGGAAGCATGAGATGCCGCTAAATGTGATGATCGAGGTCGAACCCTTTGATCTATGGGGCATTGATTTCATGGGTCCCTTCCCCTCCTCCCACTCAAATCTCTTCATCTTGGTGGCGGTAAACTACGTCACGAAATGGGTGGAAGCCATTACATCCCCCACCAATGATGCCAAGGTGGTGACCAAGTTCCTAAAGAAAAACATCTTCACAAAGTTTGGGGTGGCTAGAGCGATTCTCAGTGATGGGGGATCTCACTTCTGTAACAAACAGTTTGAGGTGTTAATGGAAAAATACGGAGTGAGACACAAGGTATCCTTGCTTTACCACCCTCAAACAAATGGGCAGGCCGAGGTGACAAATAGGGAGCTGAAATGGATATTACAAAAGACGGTAAACTCCTCTAGGAAGGATTGGTCCTTAAGACTAGACGATGCTCTATGGGCTTACCGGACAGTATACAAGACTCCAATCGGGATGTCCCCATATTGTCTAGTCTTCGGCAAGGCTTGCCACTTACCTGTTGAGTTGGAGCATAAATCCTATTGGGCTGTGAAAGCCTTAAACTTTGACCTCAAGAGTGCCGCCGACAAGAGGAAATTTTAACTCACCGAACTAGAGGAATTCCGGGAGGAAGCCTATGAGAACAACCGCATCTACAAGGAGAAGGCCAAGAGGTGGCATGACAAAATGATCCTAAGGCGGGAGTTCCATGAGGGAGACCGAGTATTGCTCTACAATTCGATATTAAAGCTTTTTCCGGGTAAGCTCAAGTCCCATTGGTCCGGACCTTTCACTATCACCAAGGTAACCCCATATGGTGCGATCGAACTGAAAAACGTGAAAGGTGAGACATTCATGGTCAACGGGTCTAGGTTGAAGCATTACATAGGAGGCGACATCGAGAAGGTGGAGGCACGTCCTCTCTACTTACAAGAGCCCCAGGTTTGATCTAACCCTTACTATGGTCTAGCCAAAGACCTTAAAAAGACGGGCAACTTTCCGGGAGGCAACCCGGACTCCTTTCCATCTCTTTAAGTAATTTTAATGTAGTAATGTGTGTAAATCCTTTTTGCATGTGTGGTTGTTTATTTTAGCTGTTTCGGCATGTTTTTGTGGTTTCTATGGTCTTGTGATGACTGTTGATGTTTTGAGGAGAAAAACTAAAGAATTGGGGCAGTGTTCGTGCCGACTGACCTAGCCGACCGACCCAGAGTGGGTCGGTCTAGCGTATTTTTTCACAAGTCAACATTCTGGAACCGACCGACCCACGACCTAGGTCGGACCTAGGTCATTCGGGCTAAAATTTTCGAAGCCAAACTTACTGGAATGGATCAACCCATAACGTCCTGGGTCGGACGTGGGTCGGTCTGGCTAAAATTTTCGAAACCCAACATTCTGGAACCGACCGACCCACATCCTGGGTCGGTCGGTGAAAATTTTTGAAAAAAAAGGAACGCCGCGTTTTAATAAGCAACCCCCTTTTTCCCCTCCCCCCCGATCCCATTCCTTCTTTCCCCCAGCCGGAACCCACCCCCCTACGATTACGCCCTCGCGCGAACCAAGCGCCAGCCGCACCACCACCTCCAGCCTGCACCAGCCGTTCTTCCGGCCGCGCCCCTCCCGCCCTGCTCCGCCGACTACAGCACCGCCCAGCCGTGGCGGAACCACCAGCAGCCACGCCCCACTGCCCCCGAAATCCCTAATTCCATAAAATTTCCCCCAATTTCGTTTTGTCTGATTTTGTGTCCAATGCCACATTCTTGCTCCAATCTTCTACAAAACACTACGGTATGTTAATCTAACCCTAATTCTTCAATTTTTGAAGTTTTTCAGCAAGTTACACTTTGGGTTAGGTGTAATGTGAACCAAACGGGGCCTAAGCCCAAACTTTATGCTTTTTGATGATTTGGAATTAGGGATAGTCTATTATTGTTAATTATAGGGTTTGTATGCCAAGTGAAGTTGAAAATGGAGTACATGGGTGGTTTTTACATGCAACTTGTGCTCAATATGCTAAGTTCAATATGCCATAATTTACTTCGTTTGCTTCTGTTTAATCACACCAAAGGCTTGGCGGAAATTGCTGGATGATTTGTGAGGGTATTTGATCTCTAATTGCCAAGGGTAGTGCATTTTTGTTGGATTGAATTTTGGTGTGGCTCTAGTGACCCTATTTGATGACTAGTAAGCATTGTTGGCTAGTGGGCTTGGTAATGCTGAGATGATTAATGAGAGTTTTCGTGAACTTCTTGGTGACCTCTTGGTCCATTTTGCGGAGGTTCTTAGAACCGTGGAAATGGTAGAAAAATGGGGAGACTCTGCCCAAATATTTAATTTTAGTTGCACTATTATCTTTTGTTTCTCTAATTTTTAATCTCCCATCTAACTACTACTTGGTTGTTTTCTGTTTTCTTTTGTTGTGTGTTTCTTTGTTTGCTTTTTGATGTTTCAGAACTATGAGTGGCCGACCCAAACGCACCCCAAGCCCAAGAGTGGTGCCAGCTCTTCTCAGGCGATCAAGCTCGCCCCCGTGCCTCCCAGTCACCCCTCGGGCCTTATCGACGGGCACTTCATCAGCGAGGAGGCCCGGAGCTGGTACAACAACCCTCGCGTTCGGGAATTGTGCGCAAGCGCAATGTCGACCCTGAACTCATCTCCGACCTCGGGCTTCAAGAGGTGATGGACCGCACCGGGTGGGGGTGTGTCCTGAACATGGGCAGCCAATACTGCCCTCGTCTGGTGAAAGAATTCTACGCCAATGCTACCATCGAGGCGGCGCACGGGATCACTGCAGTTATCTCTTATGTCAATGGCCAGCACATCCGTGTCACCATGGAGTCCTTTCTATGCTACTTCTGACTCCCGGTCGAGGACCTCCAATAAACCACCCTCATCTCTGTCGGCGATCTTGGCGCTCACCAGCGGCACTACTTAAGCACCCTCCCTGTCGAGCGCAGAAAGAAGAATCAGGCTGGGACAGATGTTCGGGTCACCATGACCCTGAACATGGTCAGTGACCCAGTGAGGAGGGTCATGCTCACGCTACTTCGCCACAACATCCTGCCGAGGGACAGCAAAGATCTAAACTCCATGGACTGTTATATGATGGACTATATGGTAGCCCCGGACCCAGACCACCCCCTCTCTCTCTCTCCGGGCTAATGTTCCGCCACCTGCAGCACATTGTGAAGCAGAAGAGTTCTCATCATCTAGGCTTCCCCCACTTCCTGCACAGCCAGATTGTCCACCAGGGCGTGTCAGCTGCTGGCGAGGCTGTGTCAAACCCCATGGACTACATTCATGGCTACGCCATGCAGAGGATGGGCTTCTCTTGGGACGGGGTGACTTGACAGAAGGGGATTGTAGAGGAAGATCAGCTGAGTGTTGGTTCCTCCTCCTCCGGAGCAGCAGCTTCCAGCGCCAACCTCCTTGCTCTGCCCCCGCCACCGCCAGACACTATCTCTTGGCAGGAGTTTGAGGAGCGCACGGCAGCTTATCAGCGGAGGCTAGGATGCAGCGCATGCGAGCAGAGTTCCGACCTGATGCTCCCCCACCTGAGTAGCTGGTTTATGATGTCAGCTGCCCGAGTCTTGTAGTTTAAAAAACTGTTATGTTGAGTTTGGAGATTGGTTCTGTTTATGTCCTCTAGACTTCTTTTCAATTACTTGTCTCGTACTTTATTTTCCACTTAACCTTTATGTTTTATGCACCCCTTTTGGATACTATGTTATTAGACTCATCGATGAGTCTCCTTTTGATATCTAACCATGGGCTTTTAGAGTATTCCTCGGAATCTTGTTATGCCTAGTTTATTTTTGTCTATGCATTGTAGATACATACACACTAAAAACAAGCACTCCTCAAGACTGAGTAAGACACGTACAAGAGGAACTCTTGCAAAAAAATTCCTTGGTCTCTGACTTGTCATCGTCGGAGCTAGAGCTTCAACGACCCCGGACACTCTCAAGTGTGGGGGAACCCTTTGCCTAACTCACGTCTTATCAGGGGAGTACTAGTTCTCTCAATACTTACACGACACTTTACAACTTTTTGTACTCTATGTTTCGTGCTTCGAAAAGGTCTTCTGTTTGTTTTCCCTTGAGTTTTGCTTTGCACAATGAGGACATTGTCCTATTCAAGTGTGGGGGAAATGACCTTTTCTTTTTGGTGCACTTCTCAATCTCCTCATACATATCTATTTCTGCCATGAAGAAGTTACATTTATACTAAGCAAGTCTTTCCATGAATTCTTTGAACTTTCCACCAAATTTTTCAAAAAGTTATCTCTTGAGGAGCAATTAATTGCGGTGCTTCCATAAATCCCTTTCTTGGTGAATTTTTATTTCTTAGGGTTCCTTCTAATCTTCTCATCTAGGGATTGCTAAGGGGTGTTTCCTCGTGAAAATTTTTAAAGGGCTTGAGAGACTCCATAGGTAACCAACAAATGAGAGTTGAGTGTTCTTTTAAACAAGGCAAAATGCCAAAGGCACAATGCCAAATTATCTTTTCTCATCTCTTGTTGCAAAAGTGAATCAAATGCAAATCTCTATTTTTCCTTTGTTTTTCCTCAATGCCTATTCTTGGAGAAGTTGGCCATGGTAAAAGTTCTCCAAGTTCCAAAGATCTTTAAGCACTTGGAAACACTCTAGATCATACCCCGAAGCTCTATATTTTTATTTGCCCTAAGCACACCCATGTCACCATGAGAAGGTTGGTTGCACTCCTCTTGAGAGTTTTCACAATTTTGCTCACTTAAATTCAAGAATTCATCTAAACACTTGCTTGCTATAAATGTTCCTTCTTGATGTGGGTTCCTAGACAATTTTGCTTGAGGACAAGCAAATAGATAAGTGTGGGGGAGTTGATAAGTGGTGAAATAATACTATTTTAAGAGCTTCATTCACCTTCATTTTATTGGGTGCATAACTTATTTCACCACTTAATAGAGTGTTTTTTGTGATTAATAGCGAACTTATAGAGTTTGATCTCTTGATAGGTAAAAGCTCATTTTGAGCATACTTTTGGGTTCTTTTGAGCTAGTGGCATGCATCAACAGATTACCCATATCTCAAGCTTTCCAACGCTGCAAACGGGGAGCAATTTCGCATAACGAAGATTCAGGCCCGCGCAAGTTAGAGCAAATCTCTGGAGCAGGACACCCACTTTGGGTCGGTCGGATTGTTCTTCCGGATGCCCAAGCTACTGGAATCGACCGACCCATAAGCCTGGGTCGGTCGTGGGTCGGTCGTACTTAAAAGTTGCTCACGTGCCTTCTTCTTCGGAGACCGACCGACCCACGAGACCGACCCAGTCTGGGTCGGTCGGACGGAAAATTTGCCCAGATTTGTGTTTTTAAAAGCTGATTTTTGGGACTCTTCTCTCATTCTATACTACACACTCTTAGAGACTGAAACAAGGAGAGAGAGGGACGACTTTGAAGGAGAAAAGAAGAAGAATAAGAAGAAGAAAAGGAAGAAGAGGAAAAAAGCTCACCTTCTCCAAGCTCAACCACCTTCAGCAATGGCTTTCTCTCTCTCTCTCTCTCTCTCTTTCTCTCTCTTATCTCTTTCTCTCTCTCTTTCTCTTTGATGTATCTCTATGCCTGAGTAGAACTATTTAGCACTTTGGGATGGGGATTTGAACTTGAATCCCCCAACTAGCTTGTAAACCTTTACTTCATTAATTATTATTGTTTTCTCTCTCTTGTGCATTTAATGCTTTAACTTGATCAATTATGGCATTTATGGTGATTCCCAACAACACAAGACTTTGAGTTGGGGGTTGTGACCTAGAGGAGAGATAAACCCTAGATTGTGCTAGCTTGATTAGTTGGTGAAATTTGGGGCTATTTATGTGGACTTGTAATTAATGCTATATAATGATTTGAACTTCTCTTGATTTGAGAGTTGAGAGTATCTAGGTAAGAGTTGGCTCTTCCATGACTTGGAAGGCCATTACAATAGTCCAAATAGACAATTTGAGTGAAATGGGTTTATGAGTGAAGTTGGGGTGAATTTAGGTGAGAATAACCATCCTAGGGTGCTTCCCATCTCAAACCTTTAACAACCAATTTTAGTTTTCATAGTTAAGTTGCAGTTTTTCTTGAACAAAACCACTAAGCTTGCCGCCGGCTAACCCCCCCCCCCCCTTTTACTTATTTATTGTTCCGTTACCGAATACCGAAACTAGGGAGACAAATAATCAATTTCCTGGTGGAACGACACTCGTTATTTACAACTTCGATTGGGTCCACTTGCCCACTTTGTGATATTGACCTGCATATACATATTTCCTCTGACATGAGGCCACATTCCCATTTGATCCAAGACCAAAGTTTGAAGACAAAGTTCACCCCGAAGTTCTCCCTGCACCACTCAACGAAGATAAGGATGTCTTCATCCTTAAATTTGAAGAGGAGTCTCCGCCACTAGATGATCCTAACACCAAGGATCATCAACCTCAATATTTGAGTCGTTCTTCAAAGAAAAATGATGCCCCCCCAACCCACCAGTTAAAGCCCACTTCAACATTCATTTTCGATCCTGGAGGACTTCAATGTGGTATGGTCCAGCTAAAGACCTTAAAGATGGCCAGCTTCCCGGGAGGCAACCTGGATGAATTTCTTTCATTTGCATTTATTTTAATTTTTCAATTTCTCCCTTGATTTTGTTTTCGCTAACTCTTCACCCAGTTGTAGTTTGGTTGCTTCTAGTGTTTTATGCAGGTGCAACTTCAAGTCCACACCGCAACCAAGCTACGCTAATTGAGGCTAAAGCTCAAGCGTGGGGGAGTTCCTTCAATGAAAGCAAGAACAATCTCAGGGGTGTACTAGTTTCTTTTATTTTGCTAATCTCACTTCTCTTCCTTCATTTTTAACCCTGCTTGTTTTTGTCAGTGTGCATAGCTTCTATGCTATAATGTTGTTTGTGTCCCTTGCATTTTCTCTCTGTTTGCTTCCCGAATAGGTCTTCTGGAACCTTCCCCGATTTGTTTGGTGAACATAGAGGACATTGTTCAAGTTAAGTGTGGGGGAGTGACCTTTTCGGTGAATTTTGTGCTTAAATGTTTAATCCTTTTGCTTGTCTTGTGTTTGTCCAAAATCAAAAACTTGTACCCTTGTGAGTTGTTCTCATTAAGAACAAATACTGTTATGAATTGTGGGATAAATGCTCAAATTTTTCTTTTTGATTGCTTTTGAGGAGCATTTTACATGCGGTGTGGCCAAGTGATCTTATATGGTTGGATTTTTATTACTCAGGGGCTCTTTCTGTCGTCTTTCTTAGAGATTGCTAAGTGGTTCTTCTCTATAAAAATCATTTAAGGGACTTGTAAGACGCCAATGGTAACCAACAATGAGAGCTGAGTGTTCTTAATTGTAAAAGCTTGATGCCAAAATTTTATCTTCTCATCTCTTATGCAAAAGTGAAACAAATGCATAAATCTATTTTTCCTTTTGTTTTCTTCTGAAAGCCCATTCTTGAGAGAAGTTGGCCATGGTAAAAGTTCTCCAAGTCACCTAATCTTTAGAACTGTGAAGCACTCCGGATCATCCCCTGAAACTCTGTATTTTGTTTTGCCCTAAGCATACCCATGCCACCTGTTATACCCAAAATTTTGACCCTCGAGAAAGGGCTCAAGGGCACAAATGCAAAGACAATGGCAAAACGGTCAAAATGCACTAAGACGGGATTTTCCAAGGACATTCTCGGGATTTTCTATTTTCATATGACTTGTTCACTATCTCAAAACACTTCCAAGTACCATAGTCACTATGAAAGGTATTTCACAATCTTCAGATAATATTTATTTTGGAAATTTAGCTTTTAATTCATATTATAAGCTAATTTCTTTTATAATTAACACATGAAATAACCTTAAAATAGAAATAAAATGGTTTCCAAAAATTAAAATAAAATTGTCACATGGTTACCATGACTTCATACAGTCATAACCCTGAAATTATTTTATTTGGAGCCTTAGCCCAAAATTTGAAAGAGAAATTCAATCCTTTTTGCAATTTTCTCTCTCTTTTGGAAAATACCCAAATCAAGTCCAAATGTCATGAAATTTTAACAAAAGATATATATTTATTTTTAGAGACCAACTCCATTGGAATTTCATAATTTCGACTTTCCAATCATAAGTTATGAATTATGGGAGGTTCCATATTGTAAGATATTTATCTAATTGGTTATATATCCAAATAACCTGATTCTAACTCCCAAAATTCCAAAAAATCTTCTTTTATATTTGGTTAAAATTTCAGAATTTTTATTGACCTGTAGCATATTCTAAAAAATCAGATTCTCTTAGACCACAAAATCAGGGTTTTAGATAAAAATTTTGTTCTATCAATTTGACCATGCTCTTTCTATAAAAGACCTTCCAAAAAATTACCTAGGGCAGAGGAGATCATCCCCAAAGTCAGAGAACACGGCCGTCAACCTACTTCCCACGTTTTTGTAACCCCGAGCCTCGAATCTATAGCGAAATCATCCCGAAATCACCAAAAAACACATTCCCTCTTCTCCCATTGAGTTTCCTAGCACCAAAAATACAGAACCAAACCGTGGTTAACAACACAAGGAAGAAGGGGTCAGAATCTCGGGTCAAAGTCGAACCGGATTGGCCATCAACGAAGCTCTCGAAGATTCCCGACGTGAAGGAAAATCAAATCGCAAAGTCAAAACAGGTTGGAATTCGAATTCTTTAACTCCACTGATCTCAATACACTTCTGGTTGAAATTTCTAATCAAATTGACTTTTATTTGCTTCTGAATTAAGGTTTATTTGTGTTTCTGTCCACTAACTTGTTCAATAAGTTTCGTCCTTAATTCGTAGTCAAATTGAAAACTTTTGATCACTAACGTGTTTAGAATCTTTCAGGCTATCTACCCATAAATTTTGAGCCAAAAGCACTGTCAAAAATCGCCCAAACGCCGCCGTCTGAGGTTGGTCCGCACCCACGGACGCTATGTCTGGGGTCCTGGACGCCCTGTCCGTAAGCCCGGACGCCCCAGGACGGTGGCGGGACAATTTTGTTTTCAAAATCTAGGGTTTTTCAACTTATGTTCAAGCCCACAAACATCTTGTCTGTGGCCCCGGACTTTTCAAAATCGTGTTTTCTGTTTAATTCGACTTTTATCTTCACTTAGATTAACTAGGGTCCGTGGGTTCAGACATTAGGTCCGTGGCCATGGACGGAATCAAAATTTGACCTAATTCTACCTTCAAACCCTAGTTTAGGTATTTTAATTTTCACTTTAATTTTCTGTCAAAAATGTTAAAAAATTAAAAAAAATCAGACGTTTGCGCACTTAGGTTAAAACGACTCGTAATAAGCTGTAATTAAACTAAGTGGAGGAAAAATGACTTCAAGGGGTAATGAAAGTAATTGAACCCTGAATAAGTTGAATACCAAGCCCTAGAACCTGAACTCTACCTTTCCTAATTTACCCTAGGTTAAAATTAGGTGGCGACTCATAATAGGTTTCAGTGAGCTAATTTAGGATTTAATAATTAGTGTTTTTTTAGATAGTTATTAATCTTAGGTTATAAGTGGATCTAGAACCCGATCAGATCCTAATCAATCGAATCAACATAGGAAAATGGTTCAAAAATCGAGGCTCACACCACCACTAAGAGATGGTTCACACTTCTCAAAGGTTTTAATCACTTTTTGCTTCTTCTCTTATCCTACAATTCATGTTAGTATTTTTTAGTCTTGAGCATTCCTTACTTGCATGGGTGCTTGGTTTTGCTTGAGGACAAGCAAAAAGGTAAGTGTGGGGGTGTGATGAGTGTCCAAATGAACATGTTTTAAAGGTGTATTTCATATGTTTTATAAACACTTTTCATGCTCATTTCTCTACTCTAGCTAGGTTTCCTCTAATTTTGTGTTTTATTGGTGTTTTACATAATTATTGCTGAAACATGAGGGATAACATAGCTAGGAATAAAGTAGACAAAAATACAAACGCGTGGGCGCAAACGGATCCAAAATTGGAGCTAAAACGAAGAAGATACAACATGTTGAAGATTAGCCTGCCCACTGGACCGACCTAGGGACCGACCCATAGTAGGTTGGTCGGAAGTTCCGGAGGCCAGAAATGCTCGTTCCGGGGCCAAAACTGCTTTTGGACTGGACCGACCCTCCCTTAAAAACACGATTTTGGCACCTGAAATTGCTTCTGGACTCGACCGACACACGGGACCGTTGGTCGATTGCAGATTTTGCCCAAATCCGTCGACCGACACAAGCAGAAAAAGAAGGAGAGAGAGAGATAGAGAGCCACGACCCAGAACGAAGAAAAGAGAGAAAAAGAGAGGAAAAGAAGGAAGAAGAAGAAGGGAAAGAAGAGGAAGAACCCTCTCACCATTGAAGCTCTTCTTCAACCTCCCATGGCTATTTATTCTCCTTTCTCTCTCATTTATGCTCTAATGGAGGCTTAATCTCTCTTGTAGTTTGGGATGAGGATTTTGCCCCAAAATTCCTAAAACTCCATTGATGAATCTTGAACTTGTTTTCATACTTTATTTTAGCCTTGTGCTTAATGAAGATGATTTATTGGGTATTTATGAATCTTAAACTTGTTACTCATGATTTGGGGATTTGTTAAGGGTTTGCCCAAATTATCATCTATGTGTTAAATTGGTTGGTTTGGCCTACTGATTAGTTTAGCATTATTGTGGGATTCTATCAAAATGTGATTCTAATATAGAAGCCTAAACCGTTGGAGACTAGAACAATATACTCTCATAAAATGATTTTGATATTAGACTACATTGCAACCTTAGGGGGAACTTGAGCTTAGTGCTATCGATTGACCTTGGGCTTAACTGATTGAGAAGTCCCGGTTAGATTGGTTAGGATTAGTAGGCCTAGATTAGGTTGCTACTTAATTAAGTGTTCCGTTGTTTAGCTATAAGTTTAAGGGTTGACAATCGGTAGTAAGGGGAGGGCGGGTGCAAATATCTATCCCGGACTACATCTACCCTATTTTAGTTAGTTTAGTTTTATTTCTTTCCTTTATCTTCCCTTAATCAAACCACAAACCCAAAAACCCCAATTTAAGTTTATGCACTTTTGTATATTTCTATGCACAATGACTAACTTTATAATTAAGTAGATAGTTACGTAGTCCCTGTGGATACGACCTTGTTGTACTACAATTATTGGGTTCACTGCCCATGGTTAGCAACAGACATGGATGGATCGACAAGCACACTTCTTTACTGGTGCACTCATTCCTGATGCAAGGTTTAGCACTTCAAACGATGATCCTAGTCGGCTCCAAGCGGAAGGTGTCAAAAGAGGAATATACATACGTATGCATGGAAAACATAATCATGAGAATAGACCCCCCCCCCCCCCAACAAGCTAAACATATTCAACCAAATTAAACTGGTACGGTCTTCATCTTGGTATAATAGGGTTGGTCAAAGCAAGGTTCGGTCGGCTTGCATCCTCCTCTCATCTCTGGAGAGGCACACGAGTTTTCCCCGTACTATGTCGAGGAAGACTGTAATACGAGATCCTCCTTAAAGGATATTTTACCGGTCAACTGGATAGACAACTACCCTATATGATAGTTTTGACCTTAGTTGACTGCCCTAATTGGTCATGGTATGATGTCTCAACTCTCGGTGAAGATACCACGACCGTTGTCGGTGATAATAGTTTCATAATCTTTTTACCTATCACTTTGTTAATGCCTCATGAAGCGCTTCTAGCCAGTTTCAGCCGTGTGTGCCTCATATCAAGACTCGTAGGATTATAATCTTGTTATCTTAATATAATGCTCCTAACTTTGAAAAATTAACAGCAATTCACACCACACCTTAAACAACCCCTGGTGTGCTACTTTATCGTTTGAAAGAAAATGGGTTTGGGAATTACTTTTTCCCGAGGTATGCAACTCATCTATTTGTAGGGGATGTTTCATTTAGGTGGATAAATGAAATGAAATATAAAATGAAACAAGGGGCAATTAAAACGAATTCCCGTAGATTCTTTTGTCTATTTGTTTGTTAAGGGTAAAAAGAAATGAGTCAGTGTCAACGCTGTTGGTATGGGAGTTCAATTTCCCCAGGGAATCAAGTTAAAAGAGATTTATGATAATGTCATTCTCTTTCACTCTCATAAAAATGAGTAAAAGTATCCAAACAAACAACAATAAATAAAATCGTTATGAATTTATTTCTTAATTCCTCAAAATCAAAGGCCTTAAAATTGGCACTTTGTTTCTAACAAAATTATTTTGTATATATTCGAATAAAATATCACAAAACTAAATAGTATGTTTTTATAATACTTAATAGTATTATTTATGTATTTACCATACTTATCTTATACCCATCATACTCAATGAAACTGTAACACCCCTAATCCTAAACCTGTAATGTCGTCATAATTCGCAGCATAATAAATAGTAAATCGCAGCGGAAAATAAAACTAACTACCTTGGTGTTACACGCCGTCACTCACCCTTGTGAGTAACAAGGCATCCTTACTCTTTCCAACAAAACAACTTCTCACGCTGTGATGAACAGATACTGAGCACTCTAAATATTACAACCATTTCCAACTAAATGAGCAACTAACTGAATACAACATCCTTCTTAATACAATACAAAATAAAACCGACGGTGTTTGTTGAAAACACTTCAGCTACCCCCGTGTCCCACCCTCCGGCTTGAGTCTTCTTCAATAACCTGGAATTTGTGGCCCACTGAAGGGCTCAGCAATCGAAATGCTGGTATGCTAAATGTGATCTTAAGTCATCTAGATTCCTTAGTCGTTTTAGCCATCTTGATATTAGATTCATTACATAAAATACCGGTTTATACTGATAACAGAAATAACTGTAAACACTCAACAAACACATAACAATCCACCTGTAATCATCAAAGTACAATAGTACACAACAACAATAACCACATAACAATAACCACATAACAATAACCATTAGTCACACATTGGTAAACCATAACAATAATAAGACAGGATACACGTATTAAACTGTGCTGGTTAGTTAGTCACTTGGCTCTTATCCTTTAACCAATCATATAACCTTCCCCAATTAATTTCCATCACGAGTGTCATGATAAGACAAACCTTAATAACCTGTGAAAATGGACAGTGTGTCCCACTGGGTTCCAAAGGAACCGTTACCAGTAGACCTTATGGCCCTGGATAAATATATGTAATGACCGATCCGGTCGAAACTGTGCACCAACGACAGTGCATTCCGCCATCCCCGAATGTGGCTGATGGATTTGGAGTGACTCCCTTTTTGAGTCCCTCATAGTGATCACAATGCGCAACCAGAAGGTCGAAACGATCTGGATTCCTCTCTTTATAAGTTAGCCCTTTTTGTCAGTGACATAGTAATCAATACTTGAAATAAGACTATCACATTAGACCCTTGTTAGGTTCAATAATACCTAGAGGTCAGTTAGTCTTTTTTTTCTTTCAGTTTAGGTGTATAAACCTTTGTCACAAAGCATTCGCGTATTAAATACAACGTAACAGTTTAATACCACATACAATATCATTCACATAAAATCATAGATATCATTCTTAAACATTTAAACACACAACGTCTGGACCTCAGGATAATCCTTAGGACATTCAGACCACACAATTAACATACCGTTCACCGTGACAACAGCTAGCTTGACAGTTCACGCTCTAGTAACCTTTCCCGTACGCTGTTATTTATACATACAATAACGGGTAATATTAATACGACTATCCACTAAATATTACAGTATTATCCTGTATAGTTTATTCTCGTCGTATAATACTCTGTACGTTATTTATTTTCCCCTGTTATTTTAACAATGGTTCTAGATAACCAACGAGTTCATTATTTTATGTGAAACTCACATGTGATAATGAATTATCATTTATACGGTATATCTTTACCTCATTAATTATATACTTATAATTATTTCCACCTATCATTTATATTATATCCCTTGATCATTTTATAATAACCAAAATTATTTTATAAACTTTATATTTATTCCTTAATATACCATAATACATTATATTACTTAGTTTACCTCCTTTCCTTATTAAATTACAAAACCAATCTTAATATTTCGGTATTTATATATTATACCCAACAACATAATAATTTACTAAACAACCACATATAAATTTCCGGTAATCATATTTGATCCCATTAACTTTTGCAACTTACCAAATAACCATATATCTTTATAATTTACTAAATTCCCATATCAATTTCGGAAATTGCAAAACAATAATATTATCTTCTATAAATTGCCAAATAACCTTATAACTTTTATTTCACTATTTACCCACATTAACCTTTGTAAATATTAATTAATCACCTTACTTTTACAAATCCCAAATACTCTTATTATCTCGGTAATTACAAATTTATACCACCAATTTTTAATAAATTACCAATTAAGCCCATAAGCTCTTTGGTGTAATCATATAATTTCTATATTCACACTTTTAACCCCAAAACTTTATATAAGTTACATATTAACTTATAAACTATAGTTTAAATATTTTACTTCTTAAAATAACCAAAGTAACCCATATCTTTTCTTAAATTACATATCCGCCCATATTAAATTCTATTCTTCATATATGCCTCCATAAATTACATATTCACCCCAAAACTTTTATAAACTTAATATTTTATGTCATAAATCATTTTATCCCAAAGTTTTTGGTCAACACTTTGACCAAGACTTAATTTCATAATTAATACTTTAATATGCCCTTAAATCACATGTAATTCGGTTTCACTCCCAAACTTCTCAATAATTACAAATTAGTTCCAAAACTTTATAAATTGCTATTTAAACAATTAAACACTTATTTAAATTCACCAAAATTCCTAATATTAATTCCAACCTTATATTATAATATAAATATACCAAACATCCTCTTATGTTCTCGGTTTTTATTATTTGTACTTCAAACTTTCCAAAATTTACATTTTAGCCACATAACTTTATAAACTAGCCATTTAAATACTTGTAGCTAATTTTAATATTCCCAAAATTTATAATATAAGTTAATATACTTATATATTTCGAAAATCACCCAAATTATATATTTAACTCTCGGCTGTAATATACTTTTACTATATAGTTTTAAAACTTGATTTAAACCTTATAATAAATACATATAAATGTATATAAGCCATATAACACTTCTAAAAATTATGCTAATGACTTAGAATGATTATAATCTCAAAATAGAACATTTAATACCTAGACAATTTGGTTTTATATGTGTGTACCAGATTTAATTTTTGTGACACAATTTTATACCTTAAGGTAATAATCTTACCTTATATGTTATAAATTATTTTCCTTGACATTATAATCCTTATATTTTCGGCCTTAATTATTTAGGGGTCATACATAATTTTTATACCAAAGTTTGAAGCTTAAAATTAAGCTTAAACTTAATAAACCTTAATTATATACTTACTCCTTAAATCAAGACATTCTTGCACTTGATTTTTCTCCTTGAATTCCAAGCTCTCCAAATGCTATCTTGATGAATAATTTTCGTCCTCCTTATGCATATTTAGGAGATCTATTTGTTAGACTTCTAACAAAATTATAAATAAGCTTTGGAGTAGTTTTTACAAGAGTTTACCTTTGGAATTTATCAAGGTATTTTTGATACACCTTGTGATGATTGAAGATCCAAGTTTCCTTCATGAAATAATGAAGAGAACATAGGTTTAGAAACTCTAAAATTCGGAACTAATTATAGACACCAAATGGTGGAAGATACGGATCACCATATCTTACCGAAATTTCCAGATTGCGCACTCTCTGCGGTTTTTGTCACCCAGAACTGAAATGACCACCAAAATTAATGATCCTTATATGTCTGGAAAGCTAATTCAAAGAGGAACAACTTTGATGTTGAGAAGATTTTGAGAAAACTTACGGAAAATTCAGAATACCTCCCGAGATAAGACCTATTGAACAGATTTTCTGCTGTGAACCACTTCGCCTTCTTTTGTTCACCCAGAACGGAATACACCATGAAAATTAATGATCTTTATATGTATGGAAAGCTAATTCGAAGAGGAACAAGTTTGATGTTGGGAAGATTTCGAGATAACTTACTGAAAATTACAGAATTGCTCCCGAAGTCAGACCTCTTGAACAGATCTGCTACTTGATTCTTGTTTTGTAGAATTAGCTAGGAATTTTGACATAAAATGGAGTTAGGACTTAAACCTCCATTGTTGGAGCTTGAAGCTAGGAAAGAAGAAGAAGAAAAGAGAGGAAAGGAAGCTTACCCAATTCGGTGGAATGAAGGCAAATGAAGAATGAAGCCTACGTGAGTTATTAGAAGGAAGGAAAAGAATTGATTTGTGAATTATTGTCATGTAGCATGCATTATTCTATGTTTTGTTTTCTTCATTATTTGATTCCATAATTGGCTAGAAAAGTCTCTCATTTGATATAGACCTACGGCTGCTGATAAGAAGGCAATGGAAATTGATTGTCAATTACCATAAGAGGACAAGAGACAAGTTAGGTGACTACTTTGCTTTTCATTTCATTACCTTTAATTATACTAATTAGCTCTTCTTGTTTCTTTGTGTAGGCACACGGTGGAGGAAGTTTCCTTGCCAGATTTTGATTGCTATCATATCATCTTGTAGGACATACGTGAGTCACAAATACATTAGGCAATATTTTTGCAAAGAAAACTAGCCAATATAGGCACAAGTTAACGCATGGTATGGTCTCAAATTGAGACTTATTTTTCATTTAATTTTTGTTACACTATATTTTACTAAGACCATACTAGTATGTGTAATAGGTACCAGCATTTAATTGGTACATTTTTATTATGGTAAAAGATGAAAGTTTTAAGGTAAAAATGCTGATTTTAGGTACCTTTTTGACCTAAAAATCGCCCCTATTTGTACTATGAGTTTAGTACTGCCATCAACTGATTTAGATGGTCATTTTATCCACTTTTAAGATTACTAACTCGTGGCTCCTCAAAAACTTTAAGGTATTTGCGTAAAACGCATTTTCATGACACCCGAAGGTGCGTTTTTGTGCTTTAAGAATATTTCCAGGAATTAATTAGTCGCTATGAGTTCCAACTGTTTATTGACATTGTTTATAGTCAATAATAATATAGTAAGGTGTTACATTAAGTTATATGGGTTATATAAACTTGTAACTCAAATTTCGGGCTAAAGGGGCACTCCCGAGGTAAAAGGAGCGTTAAGAAATTCCCCCCGAGCTCTTTGTTTATTTTTGAAGAAGTAGCTTGGAAATCCTCTTTAGAATAATTAATAATAATTTTAGGAATTCTAGGAATAATTTTTATAGGGGTTCGTGCCACCTTGGCACTCCTCCTAAGCATTCCCTGCCTTTATGGGGCCCACATTGGAAACTTCCGAGAACATTGTATTTTTACTCAGTTCTAACTGAGAACTTGTATTTTAAAGATCATAAAATGATCTTTGGTTGAATTCATATAATATTCATAGCTTATATACTTGTTTGACTTAAGGTCGGGCTTTTAACGCTCATTTCTAACCTTAAGGAGTTTAGGTGCGTTTTTAACGCCCAAGTGTTTATATGTTTTCTTAGGGTTTAATAAACCCCCCAAATAATATTTATAATTCCTCAAATAATATTTATTTACTTGTATTTAATTATTTAAATGTTAGGGGTATTTCAGAAACTATTAGAGACAATTAAGCAACTACTTCAATATTCAAGTTTACTACTGTATTAGTAAAAAATGTATTTTCAAATAACAATTACTTTTAAAATTTTGATACACATAGTTATATTTACAAATTTACATCTATTATATAAAAAAATTTAATGCTTTAGACGATACACTTATTATGATGTTTCTCACCGCTAAACTCACAAAAGAAGAGGTAAGTCATAATACAAAAAGTCTCTTTTGAGGCATGTTAGATTATCGGTTAAAAACATACGCGTATTTATGTGATGATTGTTAGCATTTACAACTGCATGTAAGCCACATACAAAGAAACTGATGGCAAGTTAAAAGAAGATGCTTCTATAAGCAAGGAGATAGTTACTCAACTAATGACAAAAGGAAATGCTAAATCTGCATGATAATTCAAAATCTATGTTACCCAAAGTGTTTCAAACTTGAAACTATGGTCACATTAATATGTTTCAGTCATAATTAAGCTACCATCTATTGGCTATATTTTTCTTTGTATCTTGTTACACCCAAATGTTCTAAGAACGCCTACCTTCAAGAAACTGTGACAAGATATGGAAATATTTTTTATATTGTGATCTATGAGACTAGGGGATGTCTACGGTTGGTTTCATTATACGTTAACTAAGGTTTAAAAGTGAAGTTGATGAGAATAAAGATAGAACGATATTGCTTGCAAAAGAGTAGCCTGATGTTTCTTCTTACCTACATAACTCAACTATATATACTCCCTTCCAGGTTGTAAAACCTAACACACAATTTTAATATGCAAGCTGAAAAATAGTTTGCATTTTGCCCACTATACCAACGACTGCTATTCTTAGCATTTAATGACGAACACACTGTACAAATACATGTCACCTGACTCGTCTTATGAGTTGAAGTTTCAACGCAATCAATTAGGAATTTGTCATTTCCATTATGAGGATAGATAAAGTTGTCACCTTCTTTAATAATGTTTGTACAACTCCTTGTGCAATGTTTTTATTCAGGAAAATGACAAACATTAGGAGCCAAACCAGTTCTAATACATTCTTGTTCTTTTACACTAAGCTAATGGAAATTTGTACTTGGAGAACACGTTAGAATCTTAATGTATCTAGTGCATTTCCTTGGAAGATTGATTCGGTATGCTAGCAATAGCAGATAACCTGTTTTTCCCCCGCTAGCACTAATAAAAGGTGGCCAACGTGACTGAATAGAACTAGAACCGGCAGGTTCAAACCGGAATTGGTTCGGAACCAGAACCGCATGTTACCGAAGCGAATCTGATACACCCTTGGAGATCCGGACCGAACCGGAAGCGCTTGGAACAACCTAAAGTTGGCATCAGAATCGGAATCGTAAGAACCAAACCCGAAACCGGTGGAACCACCCTGGACCGGTCATATTATCATTGGTCAAAGCACTAAAACGATGTTGTTTTGACTAAGTGGTGCACACCCATTTGGCAAAGAGTCATTGGAACTGGAACCGGAATCAGAACCGGCCAAGAAGGCTCCAACAACTCTTTTTTTTTGTAACAACTACAAACGACCATATGCCCCCAAAACCCTATAAATACATCATTTGATCACCATTCTCTCCACACAACTCATCCTCTACTCTTTCTCTCTCTTATTACCACTACTTTATCTTGTGTAATTATGGGCTATTAAGCATTTGAGCTACTAGAAAGCTCATTTCTCACATTAGCTCAACTCCCACATTCTAGTAAACTGTCTGGGAGAGCTGGAAAAGAAGTGATGCCTTATTCCAACCTCCTAATCAATCCAATTTTCAAGTTGATGATCAAGACCAAATCTATGAGATGCAATTCGGGTATCATCAACAACATATTTTTCGCCTTCATATTTCCCGCAAGGTGGAAGTTATACAATTTCTTAACATGGATCTATTAACATGGGTCCAACATAACCAACAATGTCCCAATTTGGTAAGTTTTAATATTACTTACGATTTATTTTGTACAAACTTTAATTTAATTGCATTGTTATCTTAATTATAGTATATTTTAAAAAAAACCAATTATAGGTACATCCTCTACCCCATCCTATGCCCACAATATTGATAAAGAATAATATGATCATGGTGATGCCAACAACATTCCATTAAGAAAGTAACTGACTTTTTGAGTGTGGCCATACTTCAAAAATAGAAGATCTTAAGAAGGTCGAAACATACAAGCAATATTGCAATACTTGCAATAGAGGACTCGCATGAGCGATGGGCACTGGAACCGGTTCCTTTGCGAAGCACTTGAAGACGCACAAGATCTACAAGTATACGATAATGGGGGGCACTAGCGGTCAAACTATGCTTACTGGGTTTACCGAACGACAACCCGATCTAGGTTTTTTTTATATGATAGAGAAAGAATGATAGATTACATGACTAGATTTATGATTGTTGAACGATTGCCTTTTAATTTTGGTGAAATCTCACATTTTGAAAATTTTGTTTGCACCACATTACAACCACAATATAGTAGAGTGTCTAGAAACACATTTAAACATATAGCTTTTGCACAACAAAAGCGCATTAGAAACAACCTAATGGAAATGATGAATAACTTTGATGGTCGTGTTTTATTGACTAGTGATATCCAGACGTCTACAACTAATGAGGCATTTATCTGTGTTACACTTCATTGGATTGATAGTTCTTGGACGCTCCAAATACTTATTATTGCTTTTAATATTTTTGATGATGTGCATCCCGGTCATAATATTTTTAAAAAATGATTGAAGTATTATCTCAGTGGAATTTTGTTAGACAAGTTATTCTCCCTTTTTTAGATAAAGCTTCGAATAATGTTAAGTGCACATAAGATTTAAAATCTAATAATAAACTCACACTCTGCATGATGAAGATATCTTGCATGTTCGATGTTGTGCTCGTGCTTTAAATTTGTGTGTAGAAGATGGGTTACATAACTTGACTGCTACACTAGAACCACTAAGGCATGTTATGAGAAAACTTAAGAAATCACATCCTGTTAGAAACGAATACAAAAAATTACGTGAGCAAGCTGGTATACATCCTCGTCATTTTGCTCTCAATACCCCCACTAGATGGAACTCCACATATGATTGTTAGTTAAAACTAAGAAACATCGATCCATATTATCTCATATTTATAACATTATGGTTGTTCAATCCGGTGATGATTTAATGACTCTAGAGTTTTGGACTAGTGCTAATGTTGTTTGCAATGTTTTAAGATGTTTTGATAGTACAACTATGGTCTTTTCATTAGTCTATGAACCTAATGTGCATCTCGTCCTAAATGAATGCATTAACTATTTTCAATGTTTTACATGAGAACAAGAGAATGTTAGTGGGATCGACGGGGTTATTACGGATATGATGTCTAAATGGTTTACATACTTCAATAAATTTCCTTTGATTGATTGTATTACAACTATTCTTGATCCACATATAAAATGGATGGCTAACAAAATTGCTAGATTATTATTATAATATTATTCTAAGAGGTGAGCCAAATGAGGATTATGTTGAGAAACATATATCAAAGGTTGATAAAGCCTTGAGAAGGCTACATGGATTATACTTCAAAGTTTCGTCTGGATGAGCTTTCTACTGTTGGTGGTAGTACTAGTAGTGGTTCCTCTTCTAAACCACCACGTCCTGGTAGCAAAATGAGTTCTTTGATTGCTCTTATTTTGAAAAGACCAAATTTGTTCAATCGGGTGCCGGATTTTGTACTTATGATGATTATCTTAACTTAACTTTTAGTTTTGATGCTGATGATGGAGATATAAATGTTCTTAAGTGGTGGCAAGCACATGAAGACAAGTTTCCCATCCTTGCAAGGATAGCCCGAAATGTGTTAGCAGTTCCAGCATCAACCGTTGCTTCTGATTCAACGTTTAGTGTAGGCAAACGAGTGGACACAGAGATCAATCCTGACCCCAAACTCAATCAAGGTTTGTGGTAAGAAGTATGATTGAGACTTAGCCGAGTTGCGATCCCAAGCGCGCACATTGCAGTATAAAGGACTTTTTAAGACTTGCAATGATGTTACCTCTTAATAGCTATATTTTTTTTCCTTATTAAAGTTTCCCAATGGGTTTTTACTTAATAGAGTTTTAACGAGGTAGTGAATTCATATCATACAATAAAAATATCTTACTCTTTGATTGTAAATTCAATAAAAAATATAAGTATTTGTTACTTACACATTTAGGGTTTTAAACTTGAGGAATATCCTAGGAGTAAAATGGAAGAAGAGAGCAACTTGCGTGCAAACAGATCTCAAATCGTAGCTAAAACGAAGAACCTGAAGCCGACCTCCCCAAGCATCCTCCCCACGTGGGGTGGTCGTACCGTTGTAAAATTAGCCCGACTGATCCACAGTGGGGCGGTCGGGCTAAAAATTCGATGCCAAAATCTGGAACTGAATGGAACCGTTTCCGGAACCGGAACTGGTTGAAACTAGTTTTTGACCAAATCTGAAGCCAAATACACCCTTAGGAACATGAACTGCTCAGGAACCGGTTCCGAATCCAAATACACTTGTTCCAGAACCGAAAGCATAACTAGATAGAAGCGGAACCATGACCACCTTTAGCACTAACTATTAGCTAGATTTAATTAGCAAAAGAGCCTTTTTTAACCTTTGTATACTGGTGTGCAAAAAAAAAACCCGTCTGACGGGGATGAATGCCCAACCTTTACCATTAGGGTTCATTCACTTCGAGGTAATCAGGAAAGGGAAATGGAGTCATTCCTTTTGTGATTGTTTGTTTTACGTCTTTAGTGATTCTATTTCCCCTGCTCCAAGTTTTGAAAACCCATACATCTCTCTTCCGTCATTTACTCCACAATCTATCTTACCCTTCTCATCTATAACATAAACAAAAATCAATATACTATATGATAAAAAATATGTAAATATTAATATATGATATATAATTTAAATATGTATGGATATTAATATAATGTATATTTTTTATATTTTCATATAAATATTAATAAGTATCATTTATACTTTAAATAAATTTTAATAAATACTATACAATTTATATAAATATGAATTATAATTTAAATAAATATTAACAAATATTTAATATATAAAAATAATTCATGACTTGAATACTATAAAAATTTTAAAAATATTAATTATTTATAAATTTAAATAAATATTATAATATATTGTAAATATAACTTTAACTTATATAAATATTAGTATATATTATTTTTAATTTAAATAAATATTAGATAATATATATATACATACTATTTTGATTTAATTAATATAATATTAATATAAATACTAATATATATCATATATAATTTATCTAAATATTAATAGTCATCTTTATACTTTAAATAAATATGAATATGCATATACTATAATCTATATAATGATTATTAAATATTACATATACTTTATGTAAATATTAATATATTATTTAAAATTTAAATAAGTATTAACACTTCTCTCCTCAGAACCAAACAACAACAGAGAATAATTGAGAATTCTTATTCATTTCGGTGTTAGAACCACTCAGACTTTTTGATTAGAAAAGTCTTTTTATTTCCTCTGCATTCCCTTTTTTTATGGCAATTTCTTCGCAACATTCGAATATAGTTATAGATGGCTACATACATGTACATTTGTTCTGTAAAATCTGTACAATTAGTAAATAAAAACTGTACGAATGTATATATAAAGTTATACATTAAATTATAATATTATTGAAATTCTATTAGATGTACATATTAACTTCTCAAACTGTACAATAAGCTTACAAAACCTGTACTTTTACACTATATAAACCGTACAATTTTAAATGTAACCAAAGATAACTACATATGCTTGTACATTTCCTGAAACATATAAACCAAGGAATACCCCTTGAGCTTGAGCCGGCCAACTAAACAAAAATGATTCTCCAACTTGATTCTAGTATCCATGATCTGATTTGGAACTTATTTCAACTTAAACATGCTAAAAAGTTAACAAGTTCCACCAAAATTACTTTAAATTTAAGTTATGTATTTCTTCAATTTATATTTTGTAATATAATTTTTTTTTATCTAAAAATATAAATTGTATTTTCTATATGTAGATAGTATATAATTCATATTGTTTATATATGAATGAAATTCTGAATAATATACTATGTAAAAATTGAAAGTGGGATGGTTTTACTTACCTGTGGCCTGGGTTTTCTCTGCAACACGACCGTGTTCCAAATCACAGGCCCTTTTTCCAAGTCAATTATTGTCACTAGGAATGCACTTTTTGTTTTTTTTTTTACATCTTTAGAAATGAAGTCGATCAATTCTGAACTAAGGGCTTTTTCAAAAAAAAAAAAAAAAAACTAAGAGCAGCAGATAAAATATAATCCCCACTAGATCACTCACCCACCGTTGCCCAAAACGCGCCTTCCTCTCGCTTTCCAACAATATGCCTCCGTTAACGCCACTTGTTTATGTCCCTCGCGCTCTATTTCCGCACCTCCGTTCTTTCTCCTCATTTCTTTGCTTCTTCTAATTTTCTCAGACGACATTCCCCCGGTTGTCTTGTTCAGTCATCGGTCAACACCTCCTGTTTTCCCCTCTCTGTCTGTGTCGGTATATTATGCTACTAGGCCTTCTAATTTCATGGGGTGAGTGTGAGTTGAGGGCGTTCTGAGTTGACTCTTATAACGATGCAGACTGGTGATGGTAAGTAGCTTCCTGTCGTTTCTTTAATTTGTATCCGAGTGTTCCGCGTTCTTGAAATGTTATGATCTCTCTGTTCGTGCAACTGTTGGTTCTTGCTCTGGGTTGTAATTTTAGTGCTACTGATGAAACAATTTCAAATAGTGATAAATCTTCTTGGAACAAGACGAGTCCGTGTCTGTTTAGGGCAGAATTCTTGTTTAATATTGGTGTTCCTGATAACGGACTCGTCTAGAGAGAGCTCATTATTTACATATGAGGGACTGATTCTTTAGCCATGAATTGTTCTGTCTGATATTTTTTAAATGGCTCTTAGGATTCGATCTTAAGCATTTGCTTGGAGAAGCTCAGAAGCGTTGGTTGAAGCCTGTGGAAGTGCTTTTTATCCTACAGAATCATGAGAGCCATCAGATAACCCAACGGGCGCCTCAAAAGCCTACTAGTAAGTTTCTGATAATTTCCACTATCCTGATGTTTAAGTTTACCGCAGGGAGATGAAGCTCTAAGTTTGCAACGAAATTCTTTGGCAGGTGGTTCTTTATATCTTTTCAACAAAAGGGTTCTCCGATTTTTTCGTAAAGATGGTCATAACTGGCGGAAGAAGAGGGATGGGAGAAGTGTTGGGGAAGCACACGAACGACTCAAGGTTTGCTGCCTGATGAATGTCTCTTTGCCTTTTTTTAGTTAGCTGAAGCCATAGATTTAGTCTGTTACCTATTTGAAAATTCTGAAAGTACTGCTTAATAAAATTTGCTGATATACTAGGGGAAACAAAAATATGGATTATGAGGTCTGATTCATTGGTTGAAGTGATCTGGTTTAGCTTTCCTATTAATTTTATGGATAGGTTGGAAATGCCGAGGCTTTGAACTGTTACTATGCTCATGGAGAGGACTATCCTAGTTTTCAACGACGAAGTTACTGGATGCTGGATCCGTAAGGACCTGTGTCCGATGCCCTGTATTCTATTCAACAAATGAACTTCTTCCTTCTTTTGTTTTCTCCTCTACTATGAACATTTTGCATCTTATTGACATGATCTTTATTTGTTCATACCCTTCTTTCAGAGCATACGAGCATATTGTTCTTGTACACTACAGAGATGTTTCTGAGGTAAGTTGTTTGAAAACTTTCAGAAGATAATTCTTCTAGTTGCTTGGAAATAGATCCATTAAGTTTTAGCCTTGGGGGAGGGTGGAGGGAGTAAACCAGCCAGTGTTGGTCTAACTCCTTAATAATTCAAAATGTTGCTGCTGAATGTGTTAGTTTATCAGACGTGGGTTGGCCCCTTGCTCAAATTATAGTTATTACTACATTTTATTCTGCAAAGACCATTATTAACTGTAAATATTATGTTCAAGTAACTGAGTATAGTATGACTGCTAGATCATTAGCATAACCTTTGAAACCCTTTGAAGTAGTATTTTCATTTTGAATTTTTTGAAAAAATTGACTTCTGTGTCAATCAACGAGTGCCCAATTCATCCTCTGCAGGGGAGTCCCAGCTCTGCATCTATCTCAGAGTTTTCGTCTGGAAAGTCTTTTACCTTTAGCCAGAATACTACCAGTTATGCCCGCCATAATCAGGTATCTGCTTCGTTAAGCAATCTGCATGAGTCACCTCAAAGTATATCAAGTCCTGCTTCTGTTGAAGTGAGTTCTGGAGCATTTTATCAAAATAAAGATGTGCATCATGATGTGGGATTGGTTGAGAGAGGAAATATCGGCACTTCATCTGTTGCTGATGTTAGTCAGGCACTCCGGAGAATTGAAGAGCAACTCAGTCTGGATGATGATAGTTTCAACAAATATGTTTGTTTTGAGAACCAGGATCAGGTTATAGGTAGCTCTACTGTGTTAAGCTATGACAATGGTTTGTCCAAGCTACATGACGATGTTGCTTTGCAGAGTGGTCAATATTTCAATGTGCGTAGTGGTATTGTCTCCTCAAATGATTCAAGTTCCTGGCAAGATACAGGTTTGAATTATGAATTCTGAAAGTTAGTGATCAGTTTTATATAGCTAACTATTTGGTTTATCGATTTTAAAAGCCTTGCATGATCATAATCTCTTATCAAGTTAGAGTAAAATGAAAGTTACAGTAGGCGATTGAGATTAAAGGCAAAAGCTAAGCTACAGCTATAATAAAAAAGCTGTGTTGCAATTGCTTTATCTAATTATCTTACTTGGTGTTTCTCTGCTACTGTAACAATCATGTCTTTCAGGTTCTGTCCTAATGAATGAAGAAGCTGATGAATTCAATATTCCAACATGCTCTTCTGGACTAACTATGCGTGGTGCCAACCTCGATTATTATTCAACACTGCTAGATCAAGGTCATATTCAGGGGGATATTTCCAGCATGGGACCTCTAGAAGCAGATTCCAGCCTGGCTGTAGCAAATGAACAGAAATTTACCATAAGGGAGGTATCTCCTTCATGGAGTTTTGCCGGTCAAGCAACAAAGGTATTTTAAGAACAGCTGCGATTAGCGGTTATTGTAAATATATGATAGTAAGCTATTCATAATATCAATGCTTGCTGAGATTGTTGATAATTGCTTTGCTGTGGCTCTTTTCTCTTCTTTTTATTCTCTTTCCCTTACTAGTATTCTGTTTACTATGTCAATAAGTCATGCATAAGATGTCTTTTGTAGATACTTTTTCCTGCCTTCTGGGAGAGTCTTTCATAGCTTTTCATCAAGAGATGTATGGGAACAAAAGACACTTTTCGTTTCAAGCTAGAAGTGTTCCATTGATGGCTGATGTGAAAGAGAATTAATCCGACATTGAATGCTTTAATCTACAAATAAGAAGCTTATGGTTCTGAATATTTAGACTATAATTTTCTTTTTCAGATAATGATTTTTGATAAATGTTTGCGTTGTTTCCGTTAAATTTAGAGACCCACTTCATCATGTATATTTGGGATATTAAGAATAACAGTTTGCAGGGATATTTTCATATGGTTGTTATATGAACATTAAGATTTATGTTCTTGGTGACACGCTTTGCATATGATCACAGACTAGTGAGTTGGCTAGTGAGGAAATTAAATGTCCTGATCCAGACTGTATCCAAAAGAAACTATTATCCCCATTGTTTTACTATTCTCTTCTTGCATATCGTGCATTAAGTCATTATGTTGTACGTGCATCTGAAACCACAATGTTAATCTCATTCATTGTATATTTACTAGTGGAAATTAATCATGTGCCTGCAAAATAGAGAAGGATCTTGACTTGGGCCTGCTCAAAGCTGTGAAGCTTTCAGCTTGCATTGATCTGAGAAAATGCTCTTCTTCGTAACGGGTTCTCATAATATCATTATCCTGTTGCAGGTTATTATTGTTGGATCTTTCTGCTGTAGTAATCCATCAGAGCTTCCCTGGAGTTGTATGTTTGGCCATATTGAAGTCCCTGCTTATATTATCCAGGATGGAGTTTTATGCTGCCAGTCTCCTCCTCATGGTCCTGGCAAGGTTTCCCTGTGCATTACTTCTGGAAATCGCCAGTCTTGCAGTGAAATCAGAGAGTTTGAGTATCACAGTGACACTATGCCATGCCTCAAATGTGGTGGGTGCCCATCTCAACCTGCCAGAAGCACAGATGAACTTTTAATTCTGGCCAGATTTGCACAGATGCTTCTCTGTGAATCATCAAGATATAGGACACAGGCTAATGAACTGATGGCCAATTTATCAAACAACCTGAAATCTGATGAAGACTCTTGGGATCTTATCATAGGGGAACTTCTGGCAGGTGATGGGACTCAGTCTGCCCCAGCTGACTGGATTCTGCAAGAGCTTCTGAAAGACAAATTGCAGCAATGGCTATCTATGAAGTCTCATAGTGAAGCTTATAATACCTCAGGCTGTTATTTGTCCAAAAAAGAACAAGGGATAATACACATGATTGCTGCTCTTGGATATGAATGGGCTCTAAATCCAGTTCTAGGTGCTGGAGTTGGTATAAATTTCCGTGACATAAATGGGTGGACCGCCTTGCACTGGGCAGCACGATTTGGAAGGTAATCGTGCATCTCCATATCCATTTCAATGTAGTTAGCGTTGAGTAGGTATTAAAAGAAATATGGCTGCAGTATCCAAATTTTTGGGAATGACAATAAGTTGTTTATTAAAATGAAGCTTGTTGCCCACAATACTTACAAGTATGATTGAAGTTCTAAATCATTCTGTAAGGATCTTGCAAAATTGGATATAATGGTCACAAGAATGCAGGACTACAGTCTACAAGCTGTAAGTCTTGCTCCAACTTTTGCAGGACATTCCAAATCTTTTTATTTTCTAGAGCACACAATGAACAGACAGATAAAGGGGGTATATCATACTGTGATAGGTGGATAGAAAGGATGAAGAGAGCGGAGAAAGAGAATTAGGGGAGCAAGAGTAAGAGAGAATAGATGAAAAGAAGTTTCAGTAGCTCGGTCTTGTATTCATCTGTTCGTCATTTATTACTAGTCTTGCTAAGGTATCTGCTAAAAACGTGCATTTTAACTTATTCTTAAATCACATGGTGTAAGATGTATCTTCTCTTTGTTTGAATGGTCTACTAAATATCTAAACAACACCGAATTTTATAATCCTACGGAACAAAGAACACTGATCTTATATAAACCTTCACTTACTAATCAACTACCCAATGTACCAGAATGCTAAGACTTCTGAGCCTAACTCATAATAACCCCAGATAAAGATCTTTTTAGTTTGTTTCTTTGTTGAACTGGTGTCTAAGAACGGAAGGTTTCTTCATGAAATGACATCTCCGGCACTTCTTTCTAAAACCCAGGACTTTCCAATATATTTTTCTCCAAAATTGAAGGGTTGATCCAAATACGAACCCCCGGATTTGATTCCAGTTGCATGCTGTACTCCGCCCTTGTTGAGTGACCCGACATTTTCAGTTGTCCTGCATATAAAGGAATATAAACTTCTCAACATTGTGTTCTTCTCCAACCTTCTTGATTGAGACTGAGCTTTCTGTACTTTGCAAATGTTTTCTATTTCCTCATTTGATTCTTCTTTTCTCTAGCGGTACTAATCACGTGGTATCTGCCTGTATCCTTTTTACATATTTTCTGGTTTTTGAAGGTGTCCAAGGTTTTCGACATTTTTGAGGTGGTAAAAGTGACTTAGTAAAGATCAGGGCAGTGACTGTTGTCTGTTAGTGGGTCATGTTATGGTGGACCCGAGAAAGGACCAGAGGACTGTTTAGTCTTTTAATAGTTTTTCGTTGCTCTCCACGGGACTAGCAGCTATTTATACTTAGAAGGTGGTATTAAGAGGAATCATCCAGAAAAATGTTGATGTAAATCGGCCTTTGGGCTTGGGCAGGATACTTACTCTGGCAAGAATTCACCCTTGATTTCCTCTATCTGATAAAGAAAATAGTTGTCATCTTCTCTTTATTCTCCTTGTCTCCCTTAGGTTTGTATCTCTAACAGTTACTCTTTTTTTTTTTTAAAAAAAAAACAGTGACGAAAAGATAATCTTATGTTTTGCATAGTTTACTCATGCGTAAGAACAACCCCCCCCCCCCCAAACAGAAGAGAGAAATCGAAAGGCAAAAGAGAAGAAAATGAGGATTTTTACTATTATCAGAAGGATAGGGTTATAGCTATCAGCTTTGCATCCTAGTGTAGTGCAGGTGGTTTTTCTTTAAAAAAAAAGTTGAGAGTTAAAATGCTCAAGGGAGTGCCTCACAATTTCATAAGATATAGGAGGGTTTATAAATTTTGCAAATGTAGACTGCCACAGTTTTAGGGATTCTTAGGTGTTTGTGATTGGTGTGGGTTATGCTTATCTTAGTTGGTCGTTCCAGTAAAGCTAGAGGTCTGAGTGTCATATTAAATGGATCATAGATGTATATTGATGGTTTCTTATCCAATGAGTGGGCGTATTGCATCAGGGAAAAAATGGTTGCCGCCCTTATTGCATCTGGAGCTTTAGCTGGAGCTGTAACGGATCCTAACAAGCAAGATCCAACTGGTAAAACTCCAGCCACCATTGCCGCATCTAATGGACACAAAGGACTTGCTGGATACCTCTCAGAGCTGGCTGTGACTAGTCATCTTTCCGCCCTTACTCTTCAAGAGACTGAGTTTTCCAAGGAATCTGCTTCTGTAGAAGCAGAAGTAACCCTAACCGATGCTTCAAATGCCGCTGTTGCTTCAGGGCAAGACCCAACCGCACTGAAGCAGACTTTGGCAGCTGTCCGTAATGCTGCCCAAGCAGCAGCTCGCATTCAAGCAGCGTTTAGGGCCCACTCATTCAGAAGAAGACAACATAAAGACGCTGAAGTTGATTCCGAGGCTAGTGCCTTGGATGAATATGGTTTTAGTCCGCTCGAGATTCAAGGGCTGTCTGCTGCATCAAAGCTTGTATTTAGACATCTGAAAGATCATGATATTGCAGCGATGGCCATTCAAAAAAACTATAGAGGTTGGAAAGGACGCAGAGATTTTCTCACATTACGTCAGAAAGTGGTGAAGATACAGGTAAAGTTATATATCCCTCCCTCAATGCAGATGATATACTTTTATCTTTCTGCAGCTTCTATTCTTTTTTGATACCTATTGCAACTCACCAGGATAAACATTCAGCAGTAACTAACCCTTCCTGACCTTATTCAATAAAGGAACAAGATCCAACATGTTCCGGTATATGCTGTCATATTTTTCGTTTGAAGAGGCTAAATCTAGAGGACACATAATGATAATATTGGTGGAAAGCTCTAGTGACGTTCTTTTTTGAAGTAACTAGTGCGGTTATGTCTAGGTAGTCATACTCATACCCTTTGGAGAAGCTACTTAGAAGAAGGCCAACTTAGTTCGGTGGTTAAAGAGAGTTAGAGACCATCAATGATTTTTATGCATTTTCAACTTAGTTCGGTGGTTATAGAGAGTAAACGCCACAGGTTTAGAATTTGTCACTAGGATTGTTTTTGTTGCTGGCTGTGATGCAGAGGGATTCTCTTGTGTTTGCAGGCTCATGTTAGAGGGTACCAAGTTAGGAAGAAGTACAAGGTGTTCTGCTGGGTAGTAGGAATCTATGAAAAAGCTGTACTGAGATGGCGCCGCAGAGGAGCTGGTCTGCGTGGTTACAAGCCAGAGACATCAGAACCGGTTGACGAGAGTGAGGACTATGAAGACATTTTAAAGGTCTTCCGGAAACAGAAAGTGGATGGGACTCTTCACGAAGCAGTTGCAAGGGTTAAATCAATGGTCAAATCTCCCGAAGCACGCCAGCAATACGCTCGCATGGTGGAGAAGCTAGAAGAAGCCAAGGTATCTTGAATTCTTAGTCTCTACATTAGATACTTATTTGTCACCCTGATGAACAAAATACTTTGGCCTGTCAACGTGTTCTGATTGAAACATCTACTGCCTTCTTGGTCATGGACATCCAAAAATCTGTTTTGGGTTCTGTTTCTGAAGGTAATGGGTGTGCAAAACGTGTCTATACCTCTCTTGCAGGCCGAACTTAGAATGGTGACTAATGAAGCTGGAACGTCTTCATCTCAAGCTGATGATGGTTTCATCATGGACGACGATGATATATTCCAGTATCTGGTTGATCCGACCGACAATGTGCCCCACCTTGGCTAATGATGTCTGGAGGTAGTTTGTAAATATTATAGATAACGTAATAACATCATTTAGGGGTTCAGTCATGTGTTTAGGGTCTAGAAATGTGATTGCTTGATATGGGATTTGCTAGCTTCAAAGACAGTAGTCTAGCTAACCTTAACATATGGATAAAAAATGAATTACACTTGCGTTGATTGATAAACTGAATGCTCAAGGTTCTGTTCTTTTTTTCGGGACACAAGTTAAAGTTGAAAGGTTGTAATTAGGGTGCACTGGCTGGCCTTCATGTCACTCAAGTCCCTTCTTTGATTTCGTTTTCTTAATCAGACAAATACATTTGATGTGTTAAATACCAAATATGAGAATGTCTACGATAAGCCCATATTCTTAGTTGGCCGAAATGGAACACACTAATTTCGCTCGATTGTGGAAACTAAAACAATGGAAAGTTCTTTGTTGAGATCACAAATTCTCGATTACACTAAATTAGTATGGAAAACTGCTAACATTTAATAATTAAAAATTATGTTCATGAAATAGTTCTATATTAACTATACAGATTTTACTTATTAAATGTATTATTTTTTCAGTAAAAATATATTAGTGTAGCTATCTATGAAGCCTTAGTAAAACTCTTAGGCATAGGTGCAACTCCCAAATTCCGAGATAGGTCCTACATTTTGCAGACACAGTTGGTCGATTGTGCAGGCCGTCCATATACAATATTGCAAAGGTGAGTGACGTGGCAGCTGATGGGACTGTTTATGTGGTGTACAAGTAAGAGTAATATATGTATTAACTTTAAATGATTGTAACTTTTAAAATATAAGTTCAAAATATATATATATATTTTTTGCATCATTGTTCATCTAAAATCAAGTTTAAAAATTTATCTTAGTTACATGTACATATCAACATATATCAACGACACTAATGATTCATCACATACAGTTTAAAATACACCATATAACATTAATAATATACCACAAAACAATAATGATTCGGTATTTATTTCGAAGTTTGTTATCTAATTCACCTCTTATTAGTTAATGAATCATAATACTAATTTCAATGAATCATAATATCAAATTTAATGAATCATAACATCATTTTAGTGTATCATCGGTAACATATAAAAATAAAATTTTTAAACAATAATACAACACAAAACAATATTTGATACGTAAGAAAAATACATGATTACCATATAAGGTTTAAAATACACCATACAACAATAATAACACACTACAAAACAATAATGTTTTTTATAGGTTCCAAAGTTTGTTATCTAATTCACCACTTATTAGTTAATGAAACATAATATCAATTTTAATGAATCATAATATCAAAACTAATGAATCATGTATAATTTTAGCGTACCATGGTATACATGTAAAAATATTTTTTTCAAAGTTGTCAAAACATATCCATGACTGGTCTTGTTTTAAAGAGCTTGAATTTAGATGAATAATGATATAATTTTTTTCATTTTGGAGTTATATATTAAAAGGTACAATAATTTAAAGTTAATATAGTAGCAAAACAGTCCAGTCAGCAGCTGACTAAGACTGCCAAATCAATGAGCCGCTAAAAAGGTCAATTTCCTTTCCCTAACAATCTAAGTCACAAATCTCTCTTTGATCTATGATTCAGGCCAGAGTACTCATCGAATTACCTTGCTACCGGTGGAATCGCACTTAGAGACAACTTTGCAACAGGGGAAGCAGTTAGATAGAAAAAGATTCAGTAAGTATTGATGGTGTCTCATATTACAGGGGGTGAGTCCCTTTTTATAGTACTTTCCCACAGTTTTCGGGGCTGCAGCCTGTCAACTTGCCTAACTGCCAGGCTGTCACTTAAGTCACTATATTGGTGTAACACTTAATATATACAATTCTGTTTCTATCTATTTGACCGGGCGTAGGCGCCCGACCGCTATTTGTACCTCACTCCTTTATCATCAACCGGTCAAAGGCGACCGGCGTTACTTTATGCCTTACTTCTTGATTTCCGATCGGTCATATGCGACCGGTCGCTATTTATACTTAACCCACGACCGGTCACAGACGATCGGTCATTGCTTTACCCCTATCCTTTGTTTTCTGCTTGGATGTAGGCGACCGGGCGTAGCCGGTCGGTCGTCCTCTTGGCCTTTCCCTAGTCTTTCATGGCTGGTCTCATTTTTCCCTCTTCATCAGTCCCACAAGTTCTACTTTTTGAAATTTTTGATGAAGAAAGTAGACTTATTGCAGTTGTCATGGTTACTGAGCGGAAATCGAGGAAAATTTTTTTATTTTAGTTTTGTTGTTGTTTTGAAGTCCCACAAGTTGAAGGTCGTACATTCCCGTCTTTCTCCCGTCCTTCCTGTCTTCTCTCAGTCCCACAAGTTCTTTTCTTCTTGCGCAGTGTGGAAAAAAGAACTTTCTCGGTCCGTGCCATGCTCGTGGTTGTATTTGGCTGCGCGCGTGACTGTCACTTCAGGGCGTGCAGAGTTTTCTACTTTTTTGTGCGTGCTAGCGTCTTTTATCCAGAATATGCAGAGTCTCTGCACTTTTCCTGCAAAATGTAGTTTTTTGTTTGGAATTGATATTTTAATTATTTTTGAGGCAGGACTTTTACCGCTTTTTAATCTTTGGCGATGGGCTAACGTTTCTTTTTCTCTGCTTTTCCTTCCAACCGTCGCCTTACTCTTTCCTGTAGCAAGAGAGCTCGTTCGTCTTCTTTCTTCTTCGTCCGTGCTTCGCGCTTGCGCTTGTCTAGCTATTCAACAATAATGGCTTCCTCAAGTTCTTCTAAATCAAAATTCGCTTCCATCCCTGCCCTAGACGCAGTTCAGGGCACGAAATCAAGTAACAAAATTTTCCCATCTCTGCTTTCTCCCAAACAATTTTACGCCGAAAATCGGAAACCGCTACCCAGCACACTGGACATTTCGTCCCTTGACACCCTCCTCCGCGATGTCAAGGTCCCTCTTGGCACTCGTATCTACCTTCCTTCTTCCGATTCTTACCCCTACGACGATTTTAGCTTTGGCTATGTCGTTTATTCTGAATTCTTTCTTCAAGGAATGACTATTCCTCCTCATCCCTTCGTGCTTGGGTTTTTGATATGGAGGTGCTGCACTCTTGCACACCTTCACCCTAAAGCTATAGCTCAACTTCACGCTTATGTTGTTCTTTGCACTGAAGCCAAAATCGCTCACGTTGCCACCGAATTTATTCAGTTCTTTACCAGTCGGGTCGATCTTGATAGCTTGACCATCACGGGTCGTGCCGAGTATTCTATTTTTTATTACAAAAAACTTGGCCAACGATGGAACTCAAAATTGGAAAGTGAGGACTCCAGTAAGGCACGACTCCTAACCCTTTTTGGAATTGTGAACGATTCCTTTACACACTTTTCTTTTGTGAATGTTTGTTGAGTGTGATGTGTTGTTATACCGTTCCAACAGTAAACTACAAATATATATATATATATATAAATTTGGAGCATCCTATATTAAGTACGATAATATTTTGGTTGAGATAAACCAAATATTAAGCTATTTTTCAAAAGCATACCCATGGAGAATACATTGCTAAAAATACAATCCTTTAAAAGCTAGTACACAAATTCCTAAAATTTTAAAGAATACTTTTGGTTGAAAACAGTATACAAATAAAACTTTACATAACTAAATTAGTATTGATGTTATGTGAAAGTACTTCAACTCCTTTAAAGTTTGAAAATAAATCTCATGAACTACTTGATATCAATTTATTACCTAAAGATAATGTTTAAGATAAATCTTAAGTCTAGAAAATTATTAAGCTAACAGGAACTAGTAGCGTATTAGAAAAGATCAACATCTGAACTTTTAAAACACATTAAAACTCTATGTTAACTTTAGAAAGAAAACACATAAACCTAACACCCTACGGGAAGTGCCTGGTGCGACGAACTCCTAGGCTGAAAGTAGTGGGGGTGCACACCCACTTCTAGAAGTTTAGGGGCTAGACAAGCCTTGTCATCTAACCGTATATAATCTTCCACGCAGGTGATGGATTGCGTTGAACTTGAGGGGAAGTGGTGGTAAGACGTTACCATCATGAAATCTTGAGCTAGGAATATTTCAGTGCTAACCACAATGAACAAATCAAAATTTGTATCTTAAGATCCGGTATTAAAACTCATAAATGTAAAGGGTTTATTGAGTTAAATCTTTGGTGAAAAATACTATATATGGAGGAAGGGGATTAAGTTTGGGTGCTCCAAGATACAACATCTACCCCTGGTTGAATATAAAAAAAAAACAAAATCAATAAAAGAAGTTACTTAAAGATTGAGTGAAGAGAAGAGTAATACTAAACTAAGTATCATTGATCCTTAAATACTTGAGTATTGAGCATCTTAAAAAAAAATTTGAGAGTTACTTAAAGATTGAAAATTCTCATGTTTACTGGGAAGTTTAACATTATACAGGTATAAAATTTTAAAAGACACACTAAGAGTGATATTTACTAAAAGCCACCATTGTCTAAGAGAGTACTAAGATTTAATAATCAGAAGAACACTTACATAGAACAAACCCTAAGAAAAATAATCACCAAGAGTGAGTGAGTTTTCATTAGACTAGTTCATTTGACTTAAAATTTTATATAGAGTCCCTATCTTGAAAAATAAATTTTAAGATACAGAAATCAGATTTTGGAGCTACATTATAAGTGATAAGAACTTCCTTAGATTCTCCCTTGGGTGAAATTATGTAAATATAATAAGTAAATTTTATGAAGTAAACACTGAATGATTCGTCTAAAATATGATAGTTAATTATAAAAACAATTGAAACTTGAAAAGTCATAGAAAATATTTATTTTATAGAGTTTTAGCATATGGTTGGCTATAAACCCTTGAAGATAATTTTGGAAGATTATTAAATGATCTGAAATATTATTCTAAACTACTCAAGTATGTTACACCTGATTTATAGCTTGTTAATATAATTGATATGATAAATGATCATATATGGACATATAAATTCGTATCAGTCATTAAACGAATGGATAATAATCATAAGATAAAATTTTATAATCACCAAGGAAATACAAATACATAACAATCAAGAGATACAGATATATGTAACGATCATAGATAAAATCAACGGTGCAGTAAAATTTACAACAAAGCTGGTTATAAGGTGTTGAATTCTTTGATTGTGCCGTTAGTAGCGGTACGAGGGCGTACCTTAGCTCTTTTAAGGGGGATATGCTGGCATACTCCTCCTTCGTTATCTCATCCGGATTATGCCTCGTTGCATTGTTAGTAATGAGAGGTGTATGTATGTACGTAGTTTTACGTTGTGGCACAGTACTTTGTCACGTTTGTGTTGTGTTTGCTTCAGTTTATACTTTGATTCACGTTGTTATGGTTTCGGTACTTTGATTTCGGTACCCTTGAGTGGAATGTTGAAAAGAGATAAAGGATTGGAATGGTATGGAATATCATTGAAGTTATTATTGTCTCAGCACACCCGAAGCGGTGTGAGTGCCTATTAGTTGAATATCATTGAAGTTATTATTGTCTCAGCACACCCGAAGCGGTGTGAGTGCCTATTAGTTGATTGTTAAACTTCGAGGCGAAGTTTCTTTTAAGGGGGATATGCTGAAATACCCCTAAATTAATTTAAATTAATTTAGGGGATTTATTTTATTAAAAATTATTATGATATGGAATAATGAATATTAAATTATTATATGGAGTTGTGAAATTTATTTAGGGGTTTTCTCCTATTTAACCCTAATTATTATACATTATTATATAGTATTATGAATGTAATAATAAGATTTATAAGTCAATAAATCTTGGGAAAATTATTAAACACTCCAAAAATATTATAAAGATTTTAGGAAGTGTTGGAACATTGTTTTGAAACATAAAAGTCAATATAAAATTCTAGAAACCTTAAAGCTTATTAAGCCTTGCTAGAGTTGACTTTTTGAGAATGGTCAAACCAGGCCATAAAACCTATACCAATAAATAGGTTATGGAAAACCATGAAGATCGATAAAAAGAACGTCAAAAACGGATCATCCTAGCCAAAGTTATGCTAGATTGAAGTTTTGAATCAAAAATTTGAAAGATGCCACGTGTCAAGCTCACAGGCGCCAGGACTTGAGCGATTCTGGATTCCCTGAATTTCGATAACAGAATTCAGTGTTTAGCCCTAACTTGTGACCTCCATAACTTTCTCATATTTTGGAATTTTTGAGTGCCGTCTTTCGCATTCTCTTCTCCTTAATCTCCTCTTTGCAACCATAACTCACACTAACCCTAAATAATCCTAAATCAACCGGAAATTCGATCCAAAGTAGCCACCCTGCAAAACCGTAACTGCAGTTTCCAGTTTTTCCCTTCGAATCAGGTAACTTCGTCTAGCCATAACTTCTTCGTTTCTCATCCAAATTTCGTGTTCTTTAGCTCGTTTAAAAGAGCTCTAATCCCTCTACAACTTTCATGTTGATGACCAAATCTAATTCTCAATCATATGGAATATATAGGCGTCTAAAGTTCCGACCCCGATCTGGTCGCGTTTGGCCCAGAATTTTTCCAGAAACGAGAAGGTAAACTCGTAACTTTCGGGTTTGATTTCTTCTTGTGTGTTGTGAGTTAGAGTGAGTTCTTGTTATCAATGCGTAGAGATAAGTTTCTTCTTTAGATTAAGCCCTTACACATAGCCTAACTCGATCTGTACTGCAAGATATAGATCCTCAAAGTCGGCCCCGTGAACTGCTCGAAAGTTCGAAACTTTCCAGATTTCCGAATTCGATTTGCTCCGTTGTTGCAATTCCGGTAAGTTTCCTTCAAATTCCTTCAACCTTGCTAATCTACATTACATTGTCGGTCAAAAACATGTTTCAATTGCATCAATTACGCTTTAGATTGAGTGAATTTGGGAGAATCGAATTCGAAAACTCTTAAGAAACCTAACCTCGAAATCGAATTCGAAAACCATTGAATACTGCATTATAATTGGGGAAATTGGTATCATTAGAACCGTAATTGAATTTCGAAACCATAGAAACAAGAATCACTCAATTTGGTTCTGTAGATTGTGAGATAATGTCGATTTAGTACTCGAGTCGATTTGGGGGTGGATGAAGAACTCGAGTTTCAGCAGCCGTCCGATCGTAGTTATAAGAAACGGACGGCCGAGATTAGATCTGGGGAGTTTAAGTTGGTTATGAGTTTTAATATTTCCAGAATTAAACCCTAACTTGTTGAATTAATTTAAATACCTTCCCGAATGTATTTTGACTTGAAATTTTAACCATAGATTCCTTATTAAATCTAGTTTATTTTGAAGTAAATTAATATGGTTTTGGAGTTTTTAAACATAAGTTATGATTTTTGCAAGTTACGGGTTTTCTGGAATTATTTGGCCAAATTAAAAAGATATTTTTATGAAATAAAAATTTTATAATATGTCTAAAATGTTATAGTTACTGTATATTAAATTTGGGAATTTTTGGGCAAAGGTAAAAGGTTTTAAAAATTGTGTTTATGAGTTTTTCATAAGAATAACTTATAATATATGGTTTTTAATGTAACCAAAAATTAAAGTATGGTTTGTTAATTAACTTTTAAGCTGGGGAAAATAAGGGAAACTAAATTAACATTTTATAACAGTAAGTTTATAAATGTTTAGGTATTAGTTTTTAATAGAAGTGAAATTATTTACATATATGTATACATACATATTTAAGTGGAAACTTATATAAATCAAGGAATATAGTTATTTTTACGTTTTATTTATTATATTATATGGGAGTTAATATTCTTGAATAGAACCAAGGAAATATATATATCTATATATATTTTTACACATATATGTAAAAGAAATAAAATAGTGACTTAGGTTAAATCAAGGAGCTAAATTAATCTACATTTATATTAATTATATAATATGGTAGTTAATATATTAACTGAAACTAAGGGAAATACTTTATTTTATTAACCATATTTTGGATGTAGGTGGTGTAAAAGTTAATATAAATAATTAAATACAATAAAACTACATAAATAATGTTTTGTATAAATCCTAGTATATAAATATATACACAGTAAACATAATAAAATTAAATACCTTATAGGAAATATAATACGAAGGAATTAATAAGTTAAACTAAACCTCTACATAATACAAATAGAAGAATATTATATGAGGTGGTATTAAATTATAGTAATGTATTAGGCTTAAAGAGTTACCTTTAAATTTCTAAGATTCATATAAACAGTGTTAAAATACATGTATATATTTAGTCAATGACCATAATGTAAATCTATAATTGGGTTAAGAAATTAATAAGTTAAAATTTAGGAGTATTTGTAATTAGATTACATAAAGTGTTATACAAATAGATCTTATTATATAATTAATAATAAAATGAATGAAATACTTTTACATTTAAATGTTCTTATTATATAAACAATAATAAAATAAATGAGTTACTTTTACATCCAAATGTGAAGAGGATTAATAAGTCTAGATTTAATCATTTCTTAATATTTGTAGTATTGAGTAATAGCTTAACATTTTAAGAGGAAATGATTCAAAGGATTATGATATAAAACTATATTAAACTATGATTTGGAAATTTATCTAAATAATAATCCTTAAGTTTCTTGGCATTAGATAAGCCATATGAAATACACTTTTAACGTTTGTTACCAATACTTAGGATGTGAGTTTACAATTAAGTGAGGTATTTAGTAGTTAGAATTTATAGAAGGTTTATAAATAGGAATTTGATACTTAAAACCTTAAAACCTTTAGTTAGACGAAACTGGGTTATATAAGAGATCATATTGATCTACTTTACAACATTGAAAAATATTAATATAACATTTGAACATAAGGTATGGGGATTTTTCAGAATATATTATCTTATTTCATAATTAACAATTTCACTTAGGAATCGGAGTTTAACTCTTAGATAAATTCTACCTTATGTTAAGATGTAATGTTATCCTAAAACATAAAAAAAAGGGAATTGATTTATTAAGTTGTCCCTTTGAAACTTTAGGTTTGTAAACAATTTAAAACGTATTTAAGACTTAAGTTTATTGAAGTTTAGTACAAGAGATTATACATAGTCTATAGAGTGAATGGGTGTAAAAATAAAATATTTAGGAGATTAAAGGTAAGTAAGGATACATAAAAGGTTATATTTAAACACCTTATTATATAGGTAATAATTAAGCAAATAATGTACCTTGTGAATACTAAATGTAAGAGTTCGATAAGTCTAAGTTAACTAGAATATAGTTGTTTCAAGATGAGAAGCTATTTAACATCTTATGACAAGTTTATTAGATGGTTGTAATTAAAAGTTATTCTGAACTAAAGATGAGATAATTGAGTTTAGCAGTTCAATTAAGTTATAATAAAACGCGTCTACAACACTACGATTTCAATATACAAGATGTAGATCTTAATTAAGTTAAGGGAAAGACTTAATCATAATGGGTTATCTAGTGGATATTGTTTGAATACATAATCTTTACATTGTGGGGTAGTAATATAGTATTCTGAGATGAGTCCATCGTAGGTCATAATACAATGTTTATTCTAAATTAAGAATAAAGGTATTGAGCTTAAGATTATTATCGAAATTCTTAGATTTAATTATATAACATAAACACATTTATGATATAGAGGTCTCAAAAGTCTTGAATGTGAGGATTGTGGTTAAGTATGAAAAAGTGGATAGGAGTGGACAATTAGCAAATGTTAATCGAATACATTCCTTGATCTTACCACCTTGGGCTATACAACGTTCTCAGATAACACAAAGATTATATATAACATTTAAGTGAGGGCTTAAAAGATAATTGAGACTTTGAAATAAGAGTAAGGAGTTTATTTAAGCGTAACATAGGCTACAAGTGATTGATGATAGATTACCTTTAATATTCTTCAGAGTACTGTTGATTGTTTGCGCAAGTTGATTAGAACTGCTACAACGTTACCCAGGTACGATTTCTCGTACTCAGCTTGTTGTGTTTTGGACTCTATGGAATGTTTGTATGATTTCTCGTACTCAGCTTGTTGTGTTTTGGACTTATGGAATGTTTTGTACGATTTCTCGTACTCAGCTTGTTGTGTTTTGGACTTTATGGAATGTTTTGTACGATTTCTCGTACTCCGATATTTTTGCTGATTGACGTGTGGAATGTTTTGGAAAACGCTAACTGACTTTAAGAGGAACTTCTAAAAAGGAAATGGTTGTGTGACTGACTCAGCTTGTGTGACTAACTGAGCCTTGAGTATGAAACTTACATGGGTATTGGTTCCTTCCATTTGGTGTCCCCTTAGACATTGACTGCTTAGGGTTTACGCTTCTGCACTCTGTAGGACTGAGTGTTTTGGTATTGCTCTGGGTAGTTGGTGATCTAGTGGGGATTTGGAAAAAGGTCAATCTTGGAAATCTTTCTTTCGACGTGCGCGCGTCTTTAATGGTAACAGCAGGGGGCTGTATATCCTTTGCCCATAGGGGCATTGATATCTGACAGCAGGGGGCTGTATATCCCTCGTCCATATGGACATTGATATCTGGCGGTGGGGGCCATTTCTCCCAATTGAATAATTCCACTCTTGAGTTATTGGTTCTTGGATCTATCTTATTATTCCTAGTCCTTTGTGACTATCTGAGTCTTTATACTCCGAACGGGAATTGGTTCTAACATCAACAATGGATGCTTACTAACTAGGTGGTGTGACTACTTAAGTGGATGACTTGGTTGGGGTCGGTTACCCTGATAGGTATTGGAATTGTTGTTCTGCCCTCCTTGGTTCTGATCATTATTTTTCCATGAGAAATTCGGGTGATTTCTCCATGGGTAGTTGTTGTTGATGTTATTGTTGTAGGAATTACCGGGGCGGTTTCCTATGAATTGTACTTCCTCGTACTGGCCTTTGCCTTCGCACTGATGGGTTTCATGAGGACCGGCGCATATGACACATCCTTCTGTAGGTGGAGCTGGTGGTGAACTTGTAGGTGGGGAAGCTATTGTTTTTACGATTTCGTTTTGTGACGTTGTTAGCTTTTCCACCATCTTTGCAAGGGACGAGATCTGAGCCGATAAATGATCTGTAGGCTCAACATGGAGTAGGCCTGCTGCTCGTGGCGTTCTTCCTTTGGATCTCGTCCACTGTCTCGTATTGCTCGTCATAGTTTCGAGAAGGTCCATTCCTTCTTTAGGAGATTTCATCATGAAACTTCCTCCTGCAGAGGAATTGACGAGTAGTCGGTTCCCATCATCCAGACCGTTGAAAAATGACAGGCAGAGGGATTGATCGTCAAGACCATGGTGGGAACACTTCATTAGCATATCTTTGAATCTGTCCCATGCGTCGTACAACGTTTCTCCTGGCTCCTGACAGAAAGTGTTGATCTCACCGATCAATTGTCTTGTTCTACTGGTTGGGTAGTATTTGGCAAGGAATTTTTGGGCCATTTGCAGCCATGTGGTGATTGATCGGGAGGGAAGGCTTCGATACCACCTGTTTGCTGAATCCGACAACGAGTGAGGAAATAGTTGTAGACGGATTCTTTCTTTGACGTTGCCGGTCTGACCAAAGGAATTGCAGAAGTCTAGGAAGAGACTCAGATGATTTGGGGCTTCATCTGGGTTCGCCCCACTAAACTTGCCTAAATCCCGGACGGCGGTGAGTGTGGGTTTTGAAAACCCATCGTCCGGTTCTTCTGGTGTTAGTTCGGGGAGAACTATGGCTGATGCTCTTCTTCGGTGTTAGGTTGGTGGTAGTCAAGAGAGCACGGTGTTCTGGTTGATTTGCATGGTCCATTTCATTTATAACTTCGTTATTGGCCATGGCTTGGTTTCTCAGGTTTCTTTGTGCTTGTAATAAAGTGCGCTCGGGTTCGGGGCTCGGACTGATCGGTGGAAGAGCCTCGGGTTCGAGTATTTGGCATGCACAGAAGATAACTTGTGGTTTGTGAGAAACTGCAAAATTAGTTAGTAAATAAAATAAGAAAGGCAGAAATATTGGTTAGGCTGATAAACGTTAGGAGTTAGTATACTGGAAATTATAAGTTAGTAGTTAGTATACAGAAATTTGAAGGACAATGGAAATGAAATGTTAAGGACAATGGAAATGAAATGTTAAGGACAATGGAAAGAAATGACAGGAAATTTTAAGTTAGTAGTTAGGGACAATGGAAAGAAATGACAATGGAAAGAAATGACAATGGAAAGAAATGACTGAAATAAATGACAATAATATTAAGAAGTTAGAAGTCCGAAGTCCAAAGTTAGATGTCCAAGTCAGATCCAAAGTCCGATGTCCAAGTCAGATTATTAGTCCGATGTCCAAGGTTAGATTATTAACAAGTTAATATTGACAGATTATTATAATAAAACAGGTGAACTACCGGAAACTAGGGAAATTGATGGAATCAATCTCCCCGGCAACGGCGCCAATTTGCAGATGATTTTTTTCTGAGTGGTTAAACTGGTGTAAAATTAAAAGAAAGGAAATTAAAAACTCAAATTATAAACATCGGGCTGCAAACAAATCCCGGTCGTAGTTAGTAAAACAAGTGTCGTATCCACAGGGAGATTGTTCAATTTATCCTAGTCTTGGTAGTTACTTAAAAACTGTAAAAAGGGGTTTAGCCGGAGGCAAGCTTGATTTGTTGTTTGATCAGTGCAAATATAATAAAAACAGTAAAAAGGTGAATTAATTGATGTGGATGGAAAAATGTATCCTAGGATAGCGGGGGAATTTCCTAAATTACTTAAACATATTTATAACCATGTCTCAATTATTTATTGCCTATTAGAGTTAATAATTGTCAGTTACGAACTCTTAATAAAAGCCTCAATATTTTCCTGCTCAGTCCGGAGTGTAAATATCAAGATTAATTCCTTTGTGGTACTTAGACTATCTCAAAATCATGTGTTGATAGTTACCAAATAAATGCAGTCGTTTGTCGCGCAGAGCATTTAGCAATATTTGCTGAAAAGGAATTAAAACAAGTTAAAATGAGAGAGACAGGTGATAAATATTGTTTTACGTAATATTAGAAATCAAACCCCCATCATAGGATACAAAAGAAAATTACTCAGACATTAACGGAGATAAGAAGATAGCACAGACAGATTTTGACATTATTTCAGAGGAAGAACTGGTCTGCTCTCGCTCGTACTGCTGCTCTTCTATTTCTTTTGTTACTGCGTGAGTGTGGAATGTTGTGGTGTTACGGGAGGAAAATAAGTGGAAGCGAATGGGTGAGTGTGGTGAATGGTTTCTTCAGACTCCCGTCGTGCGTGGTGTTTTTGGTGCTGAAGGGGTGAGTTTATATAGAGGCAGAGGAGAAGAAGATCCGTACGAATTTGATTGCCGATGAAGAAGAGCATTGATTGAGCACTGATTGCAGACTGATTGCTTCATTTAATGCAGGGGACAGAGCCGATGCGTGAGCGATTTAAGGTAGGCGGAGCAGATATTGCGAGTTGCAGATGAGATTTGCAGAGTCGGCGCGAAGAAGAAACTGTGTGCGCGACTGAGTTTTAGTCACGACCGCCTTGATGTCCGCCTGAGGACAGGCGGTTTCTTTGCTGATGTCCGCCTCCTGTACCGCCTGATATTGGGCGGTTGTATGTGTTTGTCTTGTCCGCCTGTTAAGAGGCGGTAGCCTCTATGCCTTGGCCGCCCAAAATGAGGCGGTTGCCTCTGTTTATCGACAATGTTGTTGGTCCGGGTCCTTGCACATGAGTCAAGTCCCGGACCTTTCTTAAAGAATCCCTCGGCCATTTTTCAAGGGGTGGTCCGGGTCCTTGTATGGGACCTAAGTCCCGGACCACCCACGGCTATCTATTCTCGGCCTGTTTTAATATGCTGGTCCGGGACTTAGTTCTGGATTTAAGTCCCGGACCCTTCAACCGGCTCCAGATTCTTCGTTATAAGTCCGTTTTACTCGCCGTCTGCGCCGATGCGTTCGTCTCTTCGTGTACTTTGCTCCTAGCTTGGTTTTTCCTCATGTTTAAACCAATAAATTTGTGAGTTAATCAATAAAACATAACTAGAGGAAAAACATACGATAAGTGAGAAATGAGCAGAAAAGTGCTGATATAATATATGAAATACACCCATAAAACATGCTCATTTAGACACTTATCACCCTCTTGGCACTCGTATCTACCTTCCTTCTTCCGATTCTTACCCCTACGACGATTTTAGCTTTGGCTATGTCGTTTATTCTGAATTCTTTCTTCAAGGAATGACTATTCCTCCTCATCCCTTCGTGCTTGGGTTTTTGATATGGAGGTGCTGCACTCTTGCACACCTTCACCCTAAAGCTATAGCTCAACTTCACGCTTATGTTGTTCTTTGCACTGAAGCCAAAATCACTCACGTTGCCACCGAATTTATTCAGTTCTTTACCAGTCGGGTCGATCTTGATAGCTTGACCATCACGGGTCGTGCCGAGTATTCTATTTTTTATTACAAAAAACTTGGCCAACGATGGAACTCAAAATGATTCGTTGTTGTTCCTCCGCCTGGTCGTTTCCTTGGGGCCCCGTACTGTTCTTTAATTGTTAAGGGCACACTCGGTGGGGTTCCGTCACCAAAGTCAGAACTTCCTATTTCTCGGGTTCTTAAGGCGGTGAATGCGATACGAGAGTTTGTTGAAGACTTCTTCTCGAACGCGCGGCTGGCCACCTTGAAGCACTCTGGAAGTAAGGACTTTCTTCTTCGCGTTTTGCTTGTTTTTACGCTCTCTGTTTTTGTTCTTATTCTGTTTATTTTTACATACTTTCCCCAGATTGGGTCGAAGGTAGGCCCCTTCTGTGACTGGCATTTCGTCTCCTTTAAAGTTGGCGTCGACAAGGTGGATTACTACGCTTACCTTGATGCTGCGGAGAAAGTAGCCAGACGCTTGGCAGAGCAAGCTTCTTCTTCATCTAGGAAGAGACATGGTAAAGAACTCGAAAGCATATCAAAGAAGCAAAAGAAAAAAGGGTCTCCAAAAAAGGCTGGTGATCAAGGATCCCCTGAAACCCCGATTACCAGATCTCTCAAGACTTCTAACCAGCCAGGTACATGGTATACAAGTCCGGACTCTAGACGTCAGGTGTTTCCTCCTTTAACTCCAGCGTCAGGTCTTAACCTTAGCCCGCGGGGAAGAAGCAAATCTGCGTGTGCGACTCCCATTTCTACCTTGTTTCCTGATTTATCAAGCTATTTTTCTTCAGATGCAACTCGTAATTTGTGTTAGAGGAAGGAGTTCCGGCCTCTAATCTTATTGTGGAAGGTGTTTATGTATTCTTGTTTTATTCTTGCTCTTCATGTTTCCTTTTATCGTTTCTTGAGGGTGCTTCTTTTGTTTTTAGCTCCTGATGCTGATGCGAATACCACGACCAGTCGCTCTGCTTAGGTTGCGGCCGCACAAGAGGCACACCTGAAGAAGCCGAGGTAGAAGACTGTCAACAAACCCAAAGATAGACAAGATAAAGTGGCTGAAAAAAGAGTTAGGCCATCAGACACAGTTGATCTTGATTCCGCCGAGGAGTAGGCTTCTCCAATGGAGGATGCTTCTGAAGATCTGGGCGGGGGGGGGGGGGGGGGGAGTACCGTCCGGTTCCTGAAAACCCGGAACTTCGAACCAAAACGAGAGAAGATTTTCCTGCATCCTCTTCTACACCCCCGTCGCCTGTCAACGAATCTTTTTGCGGCGCCTTGGAGAAAGAGGGATGATTCTACCACCATGGTTAGCCCATGCCTCTCGTCAACACCGAAGGTCTTTCCCACTCTGACCTTTGGAAAGAAGCTATAAGGATATCCAACTATCCGGATGGTATCTTCGCGCCTCCGCGCACTATTACGGCGACTAAGGAGAAGTTGAGGGTTGGTGACGGTGGTGCCGATGCGATTATGCGCCACTCCCTTCCTCTGGATGAGGGACTCGACTATTTGTGGCAATCGATATTCCGGGTTCGTCCCTTATTTGATCACCTCTTCTTTTTATGCTTTTTATTTTCATACCCTTACTGTGTGTGTGTGCCATCCCTAGGCTATGAGAATGGCCCAGAACGTAGAAGCTCATATCAACAAGCTGAAGTCCAAACTTCGCTATGAGGAGTGTCGGGCCAACAATGCCCAAGAAGAGTTGGCCATTTCCAGGGCGTCTCATGACAGCTATATAGATACTGTGAATAATGAGATCACCACTCTGGTTAAGAGGCGGACCACCGACTTAAAAGCAGAGCTGGACTCGGCTCAGCGAGAATGCACCCGTCATCACAATGACTACGAGGCCAGGCTAAAGAAGCTGCGAGATGAGAATTTCACCATCAAGAGTCGTGCCCGTCTCTTAGAAGACGAGGCAGCTTCTTTGAAACAGGTACGAGACCGTCTTTTTTGAGAGAGCTATTCTTCCTTATGATCTTTCTGACCTAGAAGCTTTATTGGGCCAGGCTAGTGCCGCTTATGAGCGAGAAAAGTCGTCTTCTGCCTGTGAGAAGTCTATTTTGACCGAGACCAATGCTGCCTTTGAGAAGGAAAATACTGAACTTCAGGAGGAGAAGACATCTCTTATACGGGAGAATACTGCCCTTGTGGAAGAGAAAACTTCCTTGATTTAGGCGAATAATGCCTTATCAGAAGAAAAGACCGCTCTTGAGGAGCAGGCTAGGGCCGCCTTTGAGCAAGATAAGGTCATCCTCGTCCGAGACTGCGCCTCCTTGGCTGAGGAAAAGGCTGCTCTTGAAGTGAAACTGGGAGATACTGAAAGCTCTCTAAAGGCCTCTTTAGAGAAGCAAGCAGAGTCTTCTTATGAGGAAGAGAGGGTGGCCTTTGTCTGAGACAAAGCCATCCTCGAGGAGAAAGTCAAGAATATGGAGGAATCTTTGTCTCTTCTTCGCTCTGAAAGTTCAAAGCTGACAGCAAAAGGTATTTCTTTCTTTCAGTACATTATTAATTTTGAGTATACCTCTCTTTGTTACTTACCCTGCCTTTTGTTTCTTTTGCTAAGACCGAACTCTGAAGGCCTCCTGAAGCATGCTGAGAAGCTTAATCTTTGTATTGATAGTCTTAACGAAGAATTGATTGTTGCCAACTCGAGCCGTGACCGGTACCAAACTTTGGTCCAGACTCTCGAAGGCCAGGTTTCCAAACACTTGGCTTTCTCTCGTCAAAGCCAAGAGGAATTGCAAAGACAGACCACTGCAATTTCTTACTTGAAGGAATCCTTCGCTTCTCAATGCAAGAAGGTTGCTAGTGCGTGCCTCCAGGTTATCTCAAAATAATTTATGGACAAAGGGGAGCTTTTGGATGACAAACTTGTACAACGAGTTGGAATTCAAGGAGATCGCGAAGAAGACCCGATTCTATGAAGTGTTTGAGCAATTCAGGCGTCTCCCTGGCGAGACATGCTTTGCACCCGGTCAGGCTTCCTTCCTACCGGTGGAGAGTGTCAGTCTTAATCTTGACCAGGGCTTCCTTCATCCCGCCAAGAAGTCTAAATCTATGGAGAGAACCTCCAATCCTGGGGAGGAGCTTTGAAGGAGAGGGAGGCCACTTTTGCAGGAAAGACAGCTACAAAAGATGTTTAGATAGGATCTTTTGGTTTTTGAAATCTCATGTTGTTTTTACAAATATTTTGTTATCATTTTGGAATCCTTTGTAATGTTTAAAAAATGGATGAATGAGAAATTGCTTGCTCCCCAATTTATATTCTCTGTCTTGTTCCTTCATGTTTTTTAGTTTTGGTATTTGCACGGAGCGACCGGCTATCCAAAAACTTTGACCGAATCTTTTAAGAAAGGAGATAATGACCGATCATAAATAACGACCGGTCATATCCTATAACTTTGATTTAATCTTTGAAAGAAAAAATAACGACCGGTCTTAAATAACGTCCGGTCTTAACTTTTCCAGGTATGTATTTACATATTATTTTTTGGTAAGACACATTGATCTGTGGCTCATTATGTGCTTCCCATCTTTGCTTGTAGTAGCCAAAGAATGGTACTTTTCCCATCTTTGCTTGTAGTAGCCAAACGATGGTACTTATGATCATATCCTTCTAAAGTGATTTTTAGAAGGTATCCAACCAGGGTAAGGTGTGGCATCCCACACCTAATAATTCGCCCATTACAGGCGACCAGAGCTCCTCATGGCTCCATAGATGGGTTCTTTTGTTTGGCACACTCGGCCGGGCGCGACAGCCCAAACCAAGGTGTAGTTTTCAAGGCATTGTAGCCTACGGCCCATAGGCCGGGTGTTTCTTTCAAGACATTGTAGCCTGTGTCGCATATGCCGGGTGTTTCTTTCAAGGCATTGTAGCCTGTGGCGCATATGCCGGGTGTTTTTTTCAAGGCATTGTAGCCTGCAACGCATAGGCCGGGTGTTTCTTTCAACTTTTTTCAAAAATTAATTTCTTTTTATTGATACAATCGAGGTATTACACATAAAATTACTTTAGACATTCTGCGTGCCAAGAATGTGGCAACTCGTATACTTCGACATTTTTTAAATGATATGAAGCCCATCCGGTCTTTTAATGAATAATGTATGGACCTTCCCATTGGGGATCAAGTTTCTTTGCTTGTTTAACTTCTCGGAGAACTAGTTCCCCTGGGATGAAATTTCATTTTTTTATCCTGCGGTTGAAGTATTTTTCAACCTTGTTTTTGTCTTTGGCCATTCTTACTTCTGCGGCGGCCCTTGTCTCTTCAAGCAAATCGAGGTGATCCTTTATCCCCTCATTATTAAGTTGCTCATTGTAAGATTCCCATCGAATTGATAGGACAATAACTTCGGTCGGGATGATTGCTTATAAACCATATGTCAACCTGTAAGGTGTTTCTCCCGTGGGTTCCTTTTCTGTTGTTCGGTAGGACTAGAGAACTTGAGGCAATAATTCTACCCATCTCCCTTTCTTGTCATCTAACTTCTTTTTTAATGCTTTAACAATCTAGCCATTCACATTCTCGACCTGTCCGTTAGCCTGAGGGTGTGCCACTAACGCGACCTTAAGTCGATCTCCCATTCTTTACAAAACGTTCGAAAGTTGTCGCAATTAAACTGGGCTCCATTGTCGGTTATTATTACCTTTGGCAGACCAAACCTGCATACTACGTATTTCCAAATGAACTCTTGTGACTTTTTAGCGGTGATAGACACAGTTGGCATTTCCTCCACCCATTTTGTGAAGTAATCAACGGCTACATATATGAATTTAAACCTCTTGGGAGAGGCTTCCAGAAAAAGGGCCAACAATGTCCAATCCCCACATGGCGAAGGGGATAGGGGATAAGATAGCTTTCTTCACGGCAGGGGGTTATGTATCTTACTACCGTGTTCTTGGCACTTGGCACACTTCTGTATGTATTCTTTGCAATGCTCTTTTATTTTTGGCCAAAAGTATCCGAGCCTCATAATCTTGTGAGTTGTTGCTCTTTCTCCCTGATGGTTTTGAAGATTCCTATTTGTCGGTGCTGAGTCTGCAACTCAGAAGGTGTCGATGGTCTAAGATCAGAACTGAGGACGAACGGGGAGAAAGAAGGGAAGACCAGAATAGCATAAAGGTAGAACCTTTATTATAATCACGTATAACAATGGTTACACAATCACGTAATGCGAATACCAACCCTCACGTCTAGAACACTATCTTGACATAACTCACACGTAACTTGAGTTCTGAACTCAAGTTACTTACAATGAAATCAGCAGCAAAACTCTCTCTGAATTGACTCTATAATCTCGCTATCTCTCTCTCTGATTTTCTCTAAATTTACCCTTACTGTTGCACTCGCAAATTACATTGTATTTCTAATTTTCTCTTTTGCGTGAATCCGCACCCTATGACCTAGACTTCCTTCCCCTTATATAGATACAGAGACCGTGTGAGAGTTTATCATTCCAGATTTTATTTTTAATAGCTAGATAAAATCTTGTTAAATATTCTATCTTCTTCTCTGTTCGTCAGTTCAAGACTGACGGGCTTCACTTCAGGCAAGTCTTAAAACGGGCTTCAGTATTGAACTGAGTTTGCCGATCAAAATAACATCAACAGGTTCCCCCTTTTTGATGTGGCAAACTCTGTAAGTCTTGAACTTCTTGAACCGATGAATGTTCCCCCTGAATCGTTGTATACATTCAAGACTAATTGGTAAACTCTGTAAGTCTTGAACTGATGAATGTTCCCCCTGAGTTGTAGAGTACGTTCAAGACCACTTTCCCCCTTTTGCCAAATCAAAAAGGAATTAATTCATAAACCGTATGGAGGGGGTAGTGATGCATCATGGTCAGATCACTGGGAAGGAGATGATAATTCTGAAGGAGGTGAAGTGCCTTCTTGACGAGTCTGGTAGGGTCGACTTGACTTTGGTACCCAAACTTGTTTGATCTCAGTTGTTGACTCAGACTTAAAGTGATTGATAGGAATCCACCTTTTAGTGTGCAATCTTTTGATTTCGAATGAGTTTTGCCTTGATGATTTTTCACGCAATTGTTTTCTCAACAATTTGGGACACCATCTAACCTTGTGTCCTAGCTGGTGGCAGTATCGGCATGAGTGTAATCTTGGCTGATGTCTCGCAGTTACTGTCTGTAACTTCTCAGTCGTAGACTGAGATAATGTCTCGGACTTATATCCCAAATCGCATTTGTCTGAGTTATTATTCCACATCATTCGCTTCAAATTCGCCTTCCCGGTATACCAAGTTGGATTAGCAGGAGTCTGAAGTTCTAACTTTTGATTTGCCTTAGCTACCATGTCTGAAAGTGTTTTGCATTCTCTTTTTAGCGATTTGTTGCTATCCAAAAGAGAGTTTATCTCTTCCTGTGCCCAACAAGGAAGAGTGAGAATCCTAGTTTCCAAAGGACTAACAAAGTTAATCCTTGGCTTATCTAGACTCTTAATGACACGATTTTTGCTTTCAGTCGAAGACTGACTCAGACTTTTCACCTTAGCCCTGAGTTCTTTAATCTCAGTATCATACTGATTCTTCAAGGATTTTATCTCAGAGAGTGCAGAGGTTAGCTGAATAAATATCTCTTCTTTCTCGAGAGTTTCCTTCCAGATTTCCTTCTCCTTTATGTTATACTCAGTATTGATGTCATCATCTTCGTGAGCAATTGCTGTCAAACACATTTGCGCGCACTCCCCGGGTTCTGAGCCTGTATCTGAGATATCCTGTCCCCATGCAGCTGCAGCTGTATCTGTGTGTTTCTTAATCTTCTTATAAGAATTTTCCTTCTGCTGGAGAGGACAATCCTTGACAACATGACCAGGCTTGTTACACCTAAAACATGTGTTTTGTCCCTTCTTTGACTTACTCTGTTGGCTTGACCTTTGTTTTCTACTACTCAGCCTTTGTATTATGTTCATAATCTTAGTGATTTCCTCATCTACATCACAATCCTCATCTTCTGATATTGTGGTGGTATCACGTGCGTTTAGAGCCAGATCCTTAGTTTGAGTAACGATGTTACCTCTCATCTTACCTTCGTACACCGTCAGTTTTTGATCCCAGCTTTCGAAAGACAACTTGGATAAATCCTTTGTGACTCCAAAAGTGTGGTAATATTTGCCAGTCCTTTACCAAGGCTATCCAGAAATCTTTCGTCACCACATCATTGGTCAAGACCTGTTTGGGATAAAACTACACTTAATATATATAGATTTAACAAACTAATAGGCAAGTGTACCTATTCGTAGTAGTAAAACAAGTGTCGTATCCACAAGGAGATTGTTCAATTATCCTAGTTTAGGTAGTTAATAAAAACTGTAAAAAGGGGGTTTAGCCGGAGGCAAGCTTGATTTGTTGTTGAATTAGTACAGAATAATAAAAACAGTAAAAACAGTTGTGAATTAAGTGGATGGAAATGTGCTAAGGAAGGTGAAATCGCCCAAATATAACTCAGATAATAAATATAATCCTAGTTTGCTCTTATTTGTCTGTTAAGAATTTTATCTTGTGGCCTTTCTAAATCATAGATAAGGACAACTCTTAATTAATTCAGTAGACTTTTTACAATCAGAAAAAGTCTAAAATCATTAATTAGCTTTAAGCGAGAATTCTTTTAATAACAGCGATGGATTTTATCTGCTAATCAAGGAGATAATATCTAACGTTTGTCTCTCTTTGTGGTCTATTCTCTAATTTTACAAAATCATTGAAATTAGAGAAACCGTAAATGAGTAAAAATGATCAGTTCTTAAACATTTAATAATAGAGAGAGACAAAACAAATATTTATAAGCAAACTCGGTATTATAAATACGCTGAGTTATTTTGGGTTAAACACCCATCCTAAGCACAATTATGAGATTACTCAGACATTGACAGAAATAAAAACAGAGTAGAGATTGAAATAGTCATTATTCAGGAACTGCCTGCGAATAACGGGTCTGCACTCGCCTGCCTCTTTTCTCTCTTTGTAAATTACTGCTTCTGTTTGAGTACGTACGTGAATGTGGTGAAATGGTGAAAATAAATAAAAGATGGAGAATTGTGGTGTTACGGGAGGAATTAAATGGAAGAGAATGGAGTGTGGAGCTGCTTGTGATTTCTTCAGCCTCTGGTCGTACGTGGTGTTTATTTTGCAGTTATGGTGTTGGGTTTATATAGAGGATTGGAGGAGGCAGATCCGTACGTAAGATTGATTGAGCATTGATTGCAGACTGATTGCTTCATTTAATGCAGGGGACAGAGCCGACGAGTGGAGCGATTTAAGGTAGGCGGTGCGGGAGTAGATGGATAGCGCAATCAATTTGCAGAACGTCGCGAAGAAGAAGACAGGCGCGTCTCTTGTCCGCCTGGAGTCCGCGTGCGTACATCACTGATGGGGGCGACCATTTATTTCACTTGTCCGGGACTTCTTGCAGGAGTTAGGTCCCGGACCATAATGCAGTAATCTCTCGCTTTTAAAATTACGTGGGTCCGGGACTGGGCAAGGACATAAGTCCCGGACCACTTGCAAATCTCTCGGTTTTAAAATTACGTGTGGTCCGGGACTTAGGCAAGGAATAAGTCCCGGATCAAACTGGTGTTGAAGTTCAAGGGTATGCCAACTTTGACTGGCTCTAGATTATTCGTTTGGACTCCGTTTTGAACCGTCTGCGGCTATGCGTTCGTCTCTTCATGTTCTTTGCTTCTAGCTTGGCTTTTCTCATGTTTAACCGATAAATCTGTAAGACAACCAATAAAACATAAACTAGAGAAAAACTAAGATAAGTGGAGAAATGAGCAAGAAAAGTGCTAATAATATATATGAAATACACCTATAAAACATGCTCATTTGGATACTTATCACACCCCCACACTTACCTTTTGCTTGTCCTCAAGCAAAACCATGTACCCATACAAGTAGGGAATGCTCAATATTAATAATACTATTATGAAGGGTAGGATAAAGAAGTCAATAGTACATGATCTTAAACTTTTTAGAGGAGTGTGATCCATCACCTACTGGTGGCATAGGTGTACTCAGGGTAAAAATAAAAATTAGAGTTTCGGGGTATGATCCGGAGTACTTCAATGCTTCTTGTTTAAGGTGACTTTGAGAACTTTTACCATGGCCAACTTCTCTCAAGAATGGGCATTGAGGAGAAAACAAAAGGAAAAAAATAATTAGATTTATGTTTGCTTCACTTTTGCATAAGAGATGAGAAGATAATATGTAGGCATTAAGCCTTCGTTTTTAAGAACACTCAACTCTCTTTGTTGGTTACCAATGGTGTCTCGCAAGTCCCTTATTTATTTTTTTTTATTTTTTGACAGAGAAGCACCCCTTAGCAATCCCTAAGAAAGAAGACAGAAGAACCCCTGAGTAATAAAAATCCAACCATTTCAGATCATTTGGTCACACCGCATAAAAATGCTCCTCAAAAGTAATCAAAATTTTAAAATTTTTGAATTTGTACCATTTATACCATTTATCCCACAATTCATAACAATATTTATTCTTAAAGAGAACAACCCACATAAAAAGGGTCCATGATATTGAATTTGAACAAACGCAGATAAGCAGAGAGATTAAGCATTTAAGCACAAAATGTCACCGAAAAGGGCACACTCCCCCACACTTAATTTGAACAATGTCCACATTGTTCACCAGAAAAACAAGGGAAAGTTTCAGAAGACCTTTTCGGTAAGTAGATAAAATAGAGAGAACACAAAGCTCACGTATAATCATTTAAGCACATAAACTCTCCTCTGCAGATTTTATTTAAATAAAAGCATAATTAAAGAAACTGGTACTCCCCTGAGATTATTTTTGCTAGCGTTATAGGAGTTCCCCCACACTTGAGCTTCAGCCTCAAGAAGCGTAGCTTGGTTGCGGTGTAGACATGAAATTGCACCTGCATAAGACACTAGAAGCAACCAAACTACAAACGGGGTTAAGAGTTAGCAAAAACAAAATTTAAAGGAACCTGAAAATTAAAAGAGCATAAAAGCATATAAAAGATAAGTTCGTCCGGGTTGCCTCCCGGAAAGCTGCCCTTCTTTAACGTCTTTGGCTAGACGCTTTGAAGCGTACTCAAATCAGAGGATCATGTAGGTTTATGTACGAGCATCAACTGTCTCGAGATTACCACCCTGGTAATGCTTTAGTCTAGATCCATTGACCATGAAAGTGTTTTTTTTTAGAATCCACCAACTCAACGGATCCATATGGGGTGACCTTGGAGACAGTAAATGGTCCAGCCCAATAGGATTTGAGTTTACCAGGAAATAGCTTTAACCTGGAATTGTACAACAGAACCAAATCTCCCTCATGGAACTCCCGTTTAAGGATCATCTTGTCATGCCACTTCTTGGCTTTCTCTTTGTAGATTCGGTTATTTTCATAGGCATCCTCTCGAAATTCTTCTAATTCAGTGAGCTGGAATTTCCTTTTGTCACCTGCTCTCAGTAGATCAAAGTTGAGGGCTTTCACGGCCCAGAATGATTTGTGCACGAGCTCGACTGGTAAATGACAAGCTTTGCCGAAGACTAGTCGATATGGGGACATGCCGATGGGCGTCTTGTAGGCTGTTCTATACGCCCAGAGTGCATCATCTAGCTTCAGGGACCAATCTTTCCTTGAAGAATTAACTGTCTTTTGTAGGATCCACTTCAATTCTCGGTTAGAGACTTCAGCCTGGCCATTTGTTTGAGGGTGATAAGGCAAGGCTACCTTATGTCTCACTCCATATTTGGTCATCAAGGCTGTGAACTGCTTATTGCAGAAGTGGGATCCTTGGTCACTGATTATAGCACGTGGGACTCCGAATCGTGTAAATATGTTCCTCTTCAAGAACCTGAGTACTACCTTTGCATCATTTGTGGGAGAGGCGATAGCTTCCACCCATTTAGTGACATAGTCGACTGCCACCAAGATGAAAGGTTTGAACAAGACGAAGGAAAGGGACCCATGAAGTCAATGCCCCACACGTCGAAAGGTTCCACCTCGAGTATGATGTTGAGAGGCATTTCGTGTTTTCTGGAGGTGTTCCCAAGTCTTTGGCACTCATCGCAGGAGGCTACAAAGGAATGACAGTCTTTATGTAAGGTTTTCCAGAAAAAACCTGATTGAAGTACCTTAGCCGCTGTTCGAGCTGGCCCATGATGTCCTCCTGCTTCAAGAGAGTGACAATGTCGTAGAATGTTTTGGATTTCATCTCGGGGCACACATCGTCTCACCATCCCGTCTGCACAACCTTGAAAAGGAGAGGGTCCTCCCAGTAGTAATGTTTACATCTGAAAAGAACTTCTTTTTCTGTTGGTAGGTTAGCCCATGTGGTATTACTCCTCGTGCCAGGTAGTTGGCCATGTCAGCGTACCATGGTTCACCGGTGTCACCAATCATAAAAACGCACTCATCTGGGAAGAATTCATTGATGGAAGTGCCATCACTTGGTGCCTCTATGCGAGATAGGTGGTCTGCTACTACATTCTGCACTCCTGGCTTGTCTCTGATTTCAATCTCAAATTCTTGTAGTAGGAGTATCCACCGGAGGAGTCGGGGTTTGGCATCTTCTTTGGCAAAAGATACCTCAGAGCGGAGTGATCGGTGTGAATTATGACTTTGCTTCCCAAGAGATATGATCGGAATTTATCCAGAGCAAAGACTACTGCTAGAAGTTCCTTCTCAGTAGTTGAATAATTCTTCTGAGCGTCGTTGAGGGTTCTACTTGCATAGTAGATGGTTCTCAAGATCTTCTCCTTCTTTTGACATAAAGCGGCACCCACGGCATAGTCGCTGGCGTCGCACATAATTTCGAATGGAAGGCTCCAGTCTGGTGATATCACAATGGGGGCGGAGATGAGGCATTCTTTCAGTGTGTTGAAGGCTTGTAGGCATTTGTCGGTGAAGTCGAACTTGACGTCTTTAGCTAGGAGATCACATAGAGGTTTCGAAATTTTGGAGAAATCCTTGATAAACCTTCTATAGAACCCAGCATGGCCAAGGAAACTTCTGATGTCTTTCACCGTCGATGGTGGTGGTAATTTTTCAATAACTTCGACCTTGGCTTTGTCAACTTCAATGCCTTTTGAAGATATTTTGTGCCCAAGAACTATTCCTTCTTTAACCATGAAATGGCATTTTTCCCAGTTAAGCACAAGGTTAGTTTCTTCACATCGGGCGAGGATAGCATCCAGATTATTTAGACAGGATTCGAAAGTGGGACCAAAGACAGAGAAGTCGTCCATGAAGACTTCGATGCTTTTCTCAAGATAGTCGCTGAAGATTGCCATCATGCATCTTTGGAATGTGGCTGGGGCATTGCATAGACCAAAAGGCATCCGATTATATGCAAATGTCCCGTACGGGCATGTGAATGTGGTTTTTGTCTTGGTCTTCAGAGGCAATGGGTATTTGAAAATATCCTGAATAGCCATCCAGGAAGCAGTAGTAATCTTGCCCGGCCAATCTTTCCAGCATCTGATCAATGAAAGGTAGAGGAAAGTGGTCCTTCCGCGTTGCGCTGTTCAGTTTCCTGTAATCGATGCAGACTCTCCATCCCGTCGTGGTTCTCTGAGGAATTAGATCACCCTTGTCGTTGGGGACCACAGTGAGACCTCCTTTTTTCGGGACCACTTGAACGGGGCTCACCCATTTGCTGTCGGAGATGGAGTAGATTATCCCGCGTCGAGAAGTTTGAGCACTTCTTTCTTTACTACGTCTTTCATGTTGGGATTCAGCCTTCTCTGTGGTTGGACTAAAGGCTTGTAGGTATCTTCCATGTATATGTGATGTGTGCAGAAATGGGGGTTGATACCTTTGATGTCCGAAATGGACCAGCCTATTGCCTTCTTGTGGCTCTGAAGGATCTTCACAAGCTGTTCTTCCTGTGTACTTGTTAGGGATGAAGAAATAATAACAGGCAAAGTACAAAAATCAGAAAGGTAAACATACTTCAGATGTGATGGCAATTGTTTCATTTCTACGAGAGGGGGTTGTTCAATGGATGGTGGTAACTTCTGAGTAGATAGCTCTAATGGTTCTGGTGGTGGGTAGCGTGGTTTTGTATATGATTTTATCTTATCCAGAGCTGCTACCATTTCGATTGTGTCAGGGTACACTAGTCGGTTATCACAGATTTCAGATAAAGCATTTTCAAGAGCGTCATTACAAATAATAGCAGATGAATTATCCTGCACAATAGAGTCGACAATATCTATGGAAAAGTATCTTCTAAATGAGCGGGTTTCTTTATAACCTTAGACATGTCGTATTCTAGAGTTTCGTTATGCAGCCTTAAAATGATTTTTCCTTTTTCAACATCGATTAGTGCTCTAGCAGTTCTCATGAAAGGTCGTCCTAAGATTAAGGGCACCCTAGTGTCTTCTTCCATGTCAATTACAATAAAATCAGCGGGGAACACAAAAGTTCCTACAGTAACAATCAAATCTTCTATTATCCTTTTGGGAATACTAAAGATCTATCTGCTAATTGTAATTGAATAGAAGTAGGCATGCATTTACCAATCTTAAGTTTGTTGAAAGTTGAGAGTGGCATTAAATTGATACTAGCTCCTAGATCACATAACCCACTACCACAATCAACATTATCAATTGAACATGGAATAATTGGCAAACCTGGGTCTCCAAGTTTTGGAGGAAGACTCTTGAGAAGTACTGCTGACACTTCCTGTGTAAGGTGTACAGTTTCCACTTCCTGCAACGATCTTTTGTTGGTGATGATATCCTTCATGAACTTTGCGTATATTGGCATTTGTTTTAAAGCATCGGCAAAAGGAATATTGATCGTCAGTTTCTTGAAGTGAGTTAGAAACTTTCCAAACTGTTCATCTAAATTTTTCTTTCTTATTCTGTTTGGAAAAGGAAGTGGGGGAAGAATTTTAGTGAGAGAGGAAGGAGTAGATTCAGGAGGCTCCTTCTCCTCGGAAATAATTTTGTAGGAGGTGGGGCTTCTTCAGCATCTTCCTGTTCTTCTTCTGGATTTTCTTGAGGTTCATGAGCTTGCTGCTCTTGGTTATCAGTATCATCTCGGGGAGGAGATGAGTTGAGTGGTCTACCACTTCTCAACGTCACTGCCTTGGCCTGTTCCCTTGGATTTGGATTTGGCTGACTAGGGAAGGCACCAGGTGGCCTTTGTGCAAGCTGCTGGCTGATTTGCTCCAACTGTTGGTTGGTTTGTTGTATCTGGGCTTCAACCCTTCTGTTAGTGGCTTCTTGATCCACGAGTCTGGTATGAGTCGTAGTCATGAATCCTTTCATTAAGTTCCTGAATTCCTCATTTGGATCAGAAGAGGTCGAGGGTGGTTGTTGTTGTTGCTGGAAACCTGGAGGGGCACCTTGTGCTCGATAACCTATATTAGAATTTGGTTGGGGTCTGTTCCCCTGATAGGTATTTGAATTGTTGTTCTGACCTCCTTGGTTTTGATCATTATTCTTCCATGAGAAATTCGGGTGATTTCTCCATGGATAGTTGTTGTTGAAGTTGTTGTTGTAGGAATTACCGGGGCGGTTTCCTATGAAGTTTGCATCCTCGTACTGTCCTTTACCTTCGCACTGATGGGTTTCATGAGGACCGGCGCATATACACATCCTTCTGTAGGTGGAACTGACGATGAACTTGTAGGTGGGGAAGCTATTGTTTTTACAATTTCGTTTTGTGATGTCGTTAGCTTTTCCACCATCTTTGCAAGGGACGAGATCTGAGCCGATAAATGATCTGTAGGCTCAACATGGAGTAGGCCTGCTGCTCGTGGCGTTCTTCCTTTGGATCTCGTCCACTGTCTTGTATTGCTCGTCATGGTTTCGAGAAGGTCCATTCCTTCTTTAGGAGATTTCATCATGAAACTTCCTCCTGCAGAGGAATTGACGAGTAGTCGGTTCCCATCATCCAGACCGTTGAAGAATGACAGGCAGAGGGATTGATCGTCAAGACCATGGTGGGAACACTTCATTAGCATATCTTTAAATCTGTCCCATGCGTCGTACAATGTTTCTCCCGGCTCCTGACAGAAAGTGTTGATTTCACCGATCAATTGCCTCGTTCTACTGGTTGGGTAGTATTTGGCAAGGAATTTTTGGGCCATTTGCAGCCATGTGGTGATTGATCGGGAGGGAAGGCTTCGGTACCACCTGTTTGCTGAATCCGACAACGAGTGAGGAAATAGTTGTAGACGGATTCTTTCTTTGACGTTGCCGGTCTGACCAAAGGAATTGCAGAAGTCTAGGAAGAGACTCAGATGATTTGGGGCTTCATCTGGGTTCGCTCCACTAAACTTGCCTAAATCCCGGACGGCGGTGATGTAGTGTGTTTTGAAAACCCCATCGTCCGGCTTCTTCTGG
>CM041781.1:288185360-288246501 GCA_023374045.1 Limonium bicolor
TGTTAGTTCGGGGAGAACTATAGCTGATGCTCTTCCTTCGGTATTCGGTTGGTGGTAGTCAGAGAGAGCACGGTGTTCTGGTTGATTTGCATGGTCAATTTCATTTATAACTTCGTTATTGGCCATGGCTTGATTTCTCAGGTTTCTTTGTGCTTGTAATAAAGTGCGCTCGGGTTCGGGGCTCGGACTGATTGGTGGAGAGCCTCGGGTTCGAGTATTTGGCATGCACAGAAGATAACTTGTGGTTTGTGAGAAACTGTGAAATTAATTAGTAAATAGAATAAGAAAGGCAAAGATTGGTTAGGCTGATAAATGTTAGTTAAACACACTGATATATTTTTTTTATTTTTTATATATATTATTTTTTTAACAGAGTAAAATGACAGAAAATTGAAATGACAAGGGAAAGAAATGACAGAAATTATAAGTTAGTAGTAGAGACTGGAAATTATAAGTTAAGGACAATGGAAATTAAATGTTAAGGACAATGGAAATGAAATGACAAGAAATTTTAAGTTAGTAGTTAGGGACAATGGAAAGAAATGACAATGGAAAGAAATAACAATGGAACGAAATGACTCAATAAATGACAATAATATTAAGAGTTAGAAGTCCGAAGTCCAAATTAGATGTCCAAGTCAGATCAGAAGTCCGATGTCCAAGTCAGATTATTAGTCCGATGTCCATCAGATTATAACAGATAATATTGACAGATTATTATAATAAACAGGTGAACTACCGGAAACTAGGGAAATTGATGGAATCAATCTCCCCGGCAACGGCGCCAAAAACTTGTTGGGATAAAACTACACTTATATATATAGATTTATAACAAACTAATAGGCAAGTGTACCTATTCGTAGTAGTAAAACAAGTGTCGTATCCACAAGGAGATTGTTCAATTATCCTAGTTTAGGTAGTTAATAAAAAATGTAAAAGGGGGTTTAGCCGGAGGCAAGCTTGATTTGTTGTTGAATTAGTACAGAAATAATAAAAACAGTAAAAACAGTTGTGAATTAAGTGGATGGAAATGTGCTAAGGAAGGTGAAATCGCCCAAATATAACTCAGATAATAAATATAATCCTAGTTTGCTCTTATTTGTCTGTTAAGAATTTTATCTTGTGGCCTTTCTAAATCATAGATAAGGACAACTCTTAATTAATTCAGTAGACTTTTTACAATCAGAAAAAGTCTAAAATCATTAATTAGCTTTAAGTGAGAATTCTTTTAATAACAGCGATGGATTTTATCTGCTAATCAAGGAGATAATATCTAACGTTTGTCTCTCTTTGTGGTCTATTCTCTAATTTTACAAAATCATTGAAATTAGAGAAACCGTAAATGAGTAAAAATGATCAGTTCTTAAACATTTAATAATAGAGAGAGACAAAACAAATATTTATAAGCAAACTCGGTATTATAAATACGCTGAGTTATTTTGGGTTAAACACCCATCCTAAGCACAATTATGAGTTACTCAGACATTGACAGAAATAAAAACAGAGTAGAGATTGAAATAGTCATTATTCAGGAACTGCCTGCGAATAACGGGTCTGCACTCGCCTGCCTCTTTTCTCTCTTTGTAAATACTGCTTCTGTTTGAGTACGTACGTGAATGTGGTGAAATGGTGAAAATAAATAAAAGATGGAGAATTGTGGTGTTACGGGAGGAATTAAATGGAAGAGAATGGAGTGTGGAGCTGCTTGTGATTTCTTCAGCCTCTGGTCGTACGTGGTGTGTTTTTTGCAGTAATGGTGTTGGGTTTATATAGAGGATTTGAGGAGGCAGATCCGTACGTAAGAATTGATTGAGCATTGATTGCAGACTGATTGCTTCATTTAATGCAGGGGACAGAGCCGACGAGTGGAGCGATTTAAGGTAGGCGGTGCGGGAGTAGATGGATAGCAATCAATTTGCAGAACGTCGCGAAGAAGAAGACAGGCGCGTCTCTTGTCCGCCTGGAGTGCGTCGTACATCACTGAATGGGGGCGGACCATTTATTTCACTTGGTCCGGGACTTCTTGCAGGAGTTAGGTCCCGGACCATAATGCAGGCAAATCTCTCGGTTTTAAAATTACGTGTGGTCCGGGACTTGGGCGGACATAAGTCCCGGACCAAGCTGGCAATCTCTCGTTTTAAAATTACTGTGGTCCGGGACTTAGGCAAGGACATAGTCCCGGATCAAACTGGTGTTGAAGTCTCGTGGGTATGCCAACTTTGACTGGCTCTAGATTATTCGTTTGGACTCCGTTTTTCGAACCGTCTGCGGCTATGCGTTCGTCTCTTCATGTTCTTTGCTTCTAGCTTGGCTTTTTCTCATGTTTAACCGATAAATCTGTAAGACAACCAATAAAACATAAACTAGAGAAAAACTAAGATAAGTGGAGAAATGAGCAAGAAAAGTGCTAATAATATATATGAAATACACCTATAAAACATGCTCATTTGGATACTTATCAACCTACCCCGACAGTTTTGAGCTCACACAAAATCGGCAAATCTCTCAAGTGTTTCAGATATTTCTCACCGTCTGACATCTTGAAGTTTATCAAGCTGTCTCTGAGCTGTTTGCCCTTAGCCTTTTTAACCGAATTTGTTCCAGCATATGCGGTTTTGAGAAATTCCCAACCTCCTTAATGCGCAAGCCCAAGACTTTCTGTTGGTCTGAATCTGATAGACGACATGATAACCCTTCGAGCTTGTCTGTTCTTGCTTATCAACTTATTATCGCTCTCACTCCAACTAGATTTGGTTTTCTTTGGTGACACCATCCTTCTTAATTGTCGGCTTCAGGTCACCTTCAGTCACTACGTCCCATAACTGCAGATCAATAGAGATTAATTGAGCCTCCATCTGTTCGCACCAACTGGTGTAGTTGAACTTTGTCAGCTTTGGAGGCTTAACATAGTAGGAATTCATCACGATCAACCCTGAAGAAGTTTCTTCTACGTCTAGGGTTACCTTGCTCTGATACCAAATGAAGATTCCTATTTGTCGGTGCTGAGTCTGCAACTCAGAAGGTGTCGATGGTCTGAGATCAGAACTGAGGACGAACGGGGAGAAAGAAGGGAAGACCAGAATAGCATAAAGGTAGAACCTTTATTATAATCACGTATAACAATGGTTACACAATCACATAATGCGAATACCAACCCTCACGTCTAGAACACTATCTTGACATAACTCACACGTAACTTGAGTTCTGAACTCAAGTTACTTACAACGAAATCAGCAGCAAAACTCTCTCTGAATTGACTCTATAATCTCGCTATCTCTCTCTCTCTGATTTTCTCTAAATTTACCCTTACTGTTGCACTCGCAAATTACATTGTATTTCTAATTTTCTCTTTTGCGTGAATCCGCACCCTATGACCTAGACTTCCTTCCCCTTATATAGATACAGAGACCGTGTGAGAGTTTATCATTCCAGATTTTATCTTTAACAGGTAGATAAAATCTTGTTAAATATTCTATCTTCTTCTCTGTTCGTCAGTTCAAGACTGACGGGCTTCACTTCAGGCTAGTCTTAAAACGGGCTTCAGTATTGAACTGAGTTTGCCGATCAAAATAACATCAACAGGTTTCCACAAACTCCTCCATGTATCTCCTCTATGAGTTTATTTCCTTCCTATGTGGTAATACATTTGAGTGCGGGCCTTGCAAATGATCGCTTGTAAAGGTGTCCATCCTCAAAGAAAAATGACGCGGCTCTCCTCTTTAATGTTTTTGCCTCTTTTTCTCCCGGGGGTAATTTCCCTTCGAGTACATACTCAACGATTGGGGTCATCCATGACTCTACTGATCCGGCTGGCTCGATGGTAAGTATTTGAGCTTCGTCAAGACTTGAGTTGGTTTTGAATTCCAACCATACTTTGTCTAGAACTCTTTCGGCCATGCTTGCCAATTTTGCTAATGTATCTGCTTCGACATTCTTTGTTCGAGGGAGATGCTTTAACTCACACCTTGAGAAGTTTGCTTTTAACTCCTAGACCTTGAGCAAATATTTCCAAAGCTTTTCCTCCTTCACCTCATAGATGTTATTGTTTTGCCTTGCTACTAGCATAGAATCTGAGTATACCTCTAAGTCAGCATAAATTATAAGATAATGAGTCTTTCCTCCCTTTTCAAGAGGAGACTTATTTTATAATTGGTTTTTAAAGATATATATTATTATTTTGGAAACCTGTTGCCCCTAGGGCAGTAGCGACCTCCAACCCTTGGATGAGAGCCTCGTACTTTGCTTCATTGTTGGTTACTTCGAATTCTAGCCGGAAGGCATAGTTAAGATCCCGTCCGTCCGGAGTTTGGACTACAATTCCTGTGCCTGCCCCTATTTTACACCGGGCCCCATCAACTAAAATGACAAAAGGATTGATAGACTTCCTCTCTTCTTGGTCGAATCTTGTTTCAGTTATGAAGTCTGCCAACGCTTGTGCTTTAATTGCTATTTGTGGCAGAAAATGAATTTCATATTGGGTGAGCTCAACCGTCCAACTCACCATGCACCCGGACGCATTCGGATTGTTGGCTATTTTCTTCAAGGGTCAGTTAGTCCTGACGAAAATCCGATGCGACTGGAAGTAAGGACGCAGCTTTCGAGACGCAACTATTAAGGCGAAAAGAATTTTTTCAATGTTGGTGTAACGCCCTTCTGTTGCTGTCAAAATTTTTCCGGTGAGTAAACTGGAATTTCCTTTCTCTCTTCTTCCATTATTAGGACCGCTGCCACTGCCCAGTCGGAGGCAGACAAATAGAGATAAAGGTCTTGGCTGGGCGCTAGGACACCTAACTTGGCAGTTCCCGAAGCATTTCTATGAGTTTTTCGAAGGCTTCAACACATTCCTGTCCCAACTGGAATTTACTATTCTTCCTCAAGATGCTCAGGGCCGTGAGCCTCCCATTAAGGGCTTGTACATCCTTGATGTTTTTTGGAGGCGGAAGATTAAGAGTAGCTTGACTCTTCCCTAGATCTACTTCAATCCTCGTTGTTTAACTATGAAACCAAGGAATTTTCCTTTGTGACTCCAAACACGCATTTTTCTAGGTTCAACTTGATTTGATATTTGTCTAGCGTGTTGAATGTTTCCTCCAGATCTTTCATATGTTGCTCTTTCAAGGTGCTTCTTATGACTTTATCATCAACATAGGCTTCTATGTTACGGGAGAGTTGCTCTTTGAAGACTTTGTCAATCATTCTTTGAAAAGTTTCCCCTGCATTCTTTAGATTGAAAGACATTACCTTGTAACAGAATGTTCCTACTGAAGTAATGAAAAAAGTTTTCTCTGAATCTTTTTCATTCATTTTTATTTGATTATATTATGAGAATGCATCTAAGAAACTTAACACGGAGCTTTGAGCAGTTGAGATGACCAGTCGGTCTATTGATGCCAGTGGGTAGAAATCTTTTGGGCATGCTTTATTTAAATCCGTAAAATCGACGCACATTCTCCATTTTCCATTTGATTTCTTGAGCATTACTACATTAGCCAGCCACTTTGGATATGACACTTCTCGGATGAATCCGGTTTTGAGCAGTTTCTGGACTTCCGCCCGGGTGGCTAAATCTCTTTCCTCTCCAATCACCCTCCTTCTTTGTCTGATTGCCGGATGCGTGGGATCTACCTGGAGGTTATGCTGGATAACGCTTGGGTCTATCCCAGACATTTCCTCTGTGCTCCAGGCGAACGTTGCCCTTCTTTTTTCCAAAATCTCATTAGATGGGTTTGTTCTCCGCTGTTAACACATTTCCAATTTAAAGAATTAGAAGGGTCGGATTTTAAATGTACCTCACTTGGGAGGTCATTGGGGCCTCATAGCTTTCTGTTTTTCCGCCCGACCCAGGAAGAAGAGGTAGCTTTCCGTTGAATTCCTTGTCTGATCTGACCGTTTTGACTACTCCTTCCTCTGCTAGGCTCTCCATGATACAAACTTCACATACTCGAGCCATTTTTTGACTTCCTCTTACAATCACTAGTTTACCTGATCTGGTCAAGTATTTCATTTTTAAATGATGAATGCTGCATATGGCTCTGAAAGCATTGATTCCTGGTCGGCCTAAGTACATGTTATACCCGGAGAGACCGGGCATAATGAAGGCCGTTAACTTCTCTATCTGTCTCTCATCTCCCTAGCCTAAGGTGATAATGAAATCAACACTGCCTGATGATTTGGCAGAGATTCCTCCTACGAGACCTCCCAGCACTACGGAATAAGGCTTGATTTTGCTGTCACGTATCTCAAGTTTTTTCCCCACTTCTGCCGAGATCACGTTGGCTCCAGCTCCACTATCGACCAGAATTCCTTCCATCATGCGATCATTTACTTGTGCTCTGATGACGAGCGGATCATTATGTGGATATATGACTCCATATTCATCTTCTTCAATGAAGTAGATAAAATGAAGTTTTTCTTGCTTAGCTACCTCCTCTCGGGAAGTTCCTGGTGCACTTGGTGGATGTGCTTTTTCCTTTCGTTTGAAGTTAATGGTCCTACTTCTGAAAAGAGGCCTGTAAATTTTCTTAGGAGAATTTTTATTAGATTTTTCAAGTTCTTATTTTGGAAATTTCCGGATATAGATATAAGAGGATATGAAGAGTAAAAAATGAAATAAAAACAAATAAACAAACATTCTTTCTTCTTTATTTCAAGGTAAGATGTTTCACGATTTTCAATCACAGGAGAAAATCCTACGCCCTTTACTACAGACCTGTGATCATCCCGAAGGATTTACTGTGGTCTAGCTCTGGATGTATTTCTTCTTCTTGTCAGGCCTGGGAGTATTAATTGCTGGACTGTCTCTGTTTTCCGACCGGCTGCTTGCCTTTCTTTTTATTCTCCTCAATCATTCTCAGTTCCTTGGAAAGGTTGGCACAGTTGATGATCCTGTGACTACGGTGTCCATGATACTCGCAGAATGCCACTAGAACTTCTCCTGGCATAGGCTTCTTAGGGGGAAGGAGGAGGCCTTCCTTTACACAGCCGCATACTTCCCTGGGTCTATTACGAGGAAGACCCTTGCATTTTGATATTAAGGTCCCTGGAGGAATTGGCAGCTGGGGCCTTGTAATATGGCTTGTACCTTGATCCCCCGCCAGACGAACTCCTGGTCGTGACGCTTCCTACTTGGCCTCCCTTTTTTTCGCTTATGACCGGGCCCTTGAAGCTGGTTATCAGCTCTTTGGCTTTTTTCTCAGCTATCTTCGATTTTAAGAAGTCATGGATCATTTCGGCTAATTCTCCATGTGTCTTCCGTCCTTTGGTCACTATCTTGTCAGCAAGTCGAGGGTGAGCCAGCCTGTTGCCAAAGGCATTGATCAAGATATTTTCGTCAATGTCATCAATCTCGGCCACTTGCTCATGGAAGCGCTCGTTGTACTCCTTCACGGACTCCCCCTTTTTCTGCTTTATATCCATGAGCTCTATTGTTTCTCTTTTCACCTTCTCACTAGTGGTGAAGTACTATTGAAATTCCTCCATCAATTGTTTAAAGCTCGGATAGATTAAGGAGGCCTGGTGAAAATCCAACTCCACGCTCTTTTGGAGAGTGTCCCTGGAAACAGATTACACAGGGCAAGGGAACTAATTCCCTGAGTATTCATGGAAAACAGATTTTTTTAATATGCTGAGCAGGATCTCCTGTGCCACCGCACTTCTCAACAGCTGGATCGACGAAGTGAGGAGGGAGCTTGGCTCTCCTGATCTTCTTGGAAAATGGATAGAGGCTCATGTCGAGCGAATCGTCTTCTTCATTTTCTTCTTCGATCGCGATCGACGTCTCCTTTCGTACTTCTCTTCTTCCTCCATTGCTTCCTTCAGAATCTCGATTTTTCAGGAGTTCGATCGCCTCAGTCATCTCTTCCCATTTTCTTTGATACTCTTCGTCTCTCTCCATCAATTCCCATTGCAGAATTTCATTCCCCTCTACGATCCCTTTTGTCGATCGCTTTAGTCAAAATTTTCAACATATCTTCCAGATCTCCCTTGGAGATGGCATCTGGAGCTACCGCGCCGGCGACTTCAGCAGTTTTTGGATCAGCGGTTCCAACATTGGCCTGTGGAGCTTTTCTCGTTCTTGGAGCCATTTCATACCTGAACCTGCAAAAAAACGATCTCCGTTTCAGATCTTTTTACTTTCGATTACTGTAAAAAAACCATCACTCTTGAGGTGGATTCGTGGTTACTAGATCTTTGAGTTGTTCATTTCCCATAGACGGCGCCAAATGAAAAGGTCGATTTCCTTTCCTTAACAATCTAAGTCACAAATCTCTCTTTGATCTATGATTCAAATCAGAGTACTCATCGAATTACCTTGTTACCGGTGGAATCGCACTTAGAGAGAACTTTGCAACAGGGGAAGCAGTTGGACATAAAGGGATTCAGTAAGTATTGATGGTGTCTCATATTACATGGGGGTGAGTCCCTTTTTATAGTACTTTCCCACAGATTTCGGGTCTGCAGCTTGTCAACTTGCCTAACTGCTAGGCTGTCACCTAAGTCGCTATATTGGCGTAACACTTAATATCGACAATTCTGTTTGGCCGGGCGTAGGCTCCCGGCCGCTATTTGTACCTCACTCCTTTATCATCGACCGGTCACAGGTGATCGGTCGTTGCTTTATACCTTACTTCTTGATTTCTGACTGGCCATATGCGACCGGACGCTATTTATACTTAACCCTACGACCGGTCACAGACGACCGTTCGTTGCTTTACCCCTATCCTTTGTTTCCTGCTTGGATGTAGGCGACTGGGCGTAGCCGGTCGGTTGTCCTCTTGGCCTTTCCCTAGTCTTTCATGGCTGGTCAGCAAAACAGTCCAGTCAGCAGCTGACTGAGACTGCCAAATCAATGAGCCACACCATAGTGAATGTGGGTGGCCTACAGCATTGAATTTGCATTGCAGACATATCTAATGTTTGTAAATCGGGTACAACGTGTAGACTGTGCAGCCGGCCCGTGTGATAGTTGGTACGGCTGGGATGAGTTAGTAGTCCAATCAGCTGCTGACTAGACTACTTTTTATTATATTAACTTTATTTGGTTGTAATTTTTAAATATAAGTCCAAAATGTAAAAAAAATTATACCATTGTTCATCTAAATTCAAGCTCTTCAAAACAAGACCAGTAATGGATATGTTTTGAGAAATTTAAAATTTATATTAATTACATGTATATATCTGTATATATCAATGAGACTTATGATTCATAACATCATTTTAGTGTATCATAATATCACTTTTAATGAATCATAATATCAAAATTAATGAATCATATCTTCGTTTTAGTGTATCATCGCATACATATAAGAATAAAATTTTTTTACACAATAATACAACACAAATTAATATTTGGTATGTATGAAAAATACACGATTCACCATATAAGATTTAAAATACACTATACAACAATAATATTACACTACGAAACAATAATGTTTTTCTCGGTTCTCAAGTTTGTTATCTAATTCACCACTTATTAGTTAATGAATCATAATATCCATTTTAATGAATCATAATATAAAACTTAGTGAATCATATTTTCAATTTAGTGTATCATCGTAAACATATAAAATAAAAATTGCAAACAATAATACAACATAAAACAATATTTGGTATGTATGAAAAATACATGATTCATCATATAAGGTTTAAAACACATCATACAACAATAATAATAGACTACAACAATAATAATTTTTTTTTTATCAGTTTCGAAGTTTGTAATCTAATTCACCACTTATTACTTAAGAATCATAATATCAATTTTAATAAATCATAATACAATGATATCAAATACAACACAACACATCGAAGAAGGAGAATACCCGACGGTGAATACACCAACGAGTCAACAACAGTCGAATCGTAGGGAAGAATCAGGTGAAATAGCGTTCGCCATTACAGAACATGGATTGGGGTTTGGGCTTGGGGTTACGAGTTAGCGAGAAGTTGAGAAATGAGAAAAAAATGAGTGGGTCTGATTTTAGGGGATTAAACCGGATTTTTTTTTAAAAAAAAAAGCGGTCGGATAAGTGACAAATAAGGCGCGGCATGTGGCCAGTATGGACGGAAAGTCCAATTTGGTTGACGGACACAAAACATGGTAAACGTGATGGGTGGTGTAACACCCCGGGTTTTCTAACATTTTATTAGGTCAATTATTTAACAATATAGGTTTGATATTAATACGCAGCAGAATTAAATCATAAATCCGGAGTATTATCCACACTCGCAGCTAAACGAGTGCTAAGGCTCAAACTAAAATTCAAATAATCCAAACCATCATTATTGATAAAAGGAATCCGTTAAAGTCATAATAGTCTTTAACAAGAGAGTCTCAAAGTTTAAACAAAATTAATCGTAGTACTTAGTCTAGTGGGGTCGCTGTCCCATCTCATACACTTTATGAGGACCTGTGGCAGAAATTCAAACAAACAAACAAAGAGCCACAATAAAGTCAAAAATTTGAGTAAGCTACCACTTCACTTCATAAAAACATTTTCTCTTTGAAAAAAATTTAACATTATAGTCATGCATCAACACACAATCATTTACAATGTTATCGCATAATCATAAAGCAAACTTTGTATAATACTTCACGTTTGTTTCCTTAATAAACTCAAGAATAACTATCCAGATTAATTAAATGGAAATTTCACGATATACCCTAGAGGTTTGAGCGAATTTTATGAGATACCCCTGAGGTTTCATTTTCACTACGAGATACCCATAAGGTTTCATTTTCTTTACGAGATACCCTTTAGGTTTCATTTTCATTACGAGATACCCCTGAGGTTTCAATTTTATTACGGATGCTCCTCTGTTCAAATTTTGATACATATTATATTTTTCATATCCCTATTTTACCCTCGCACCGTAACCTTAGGGGTTTATGGTCAATTTTTTTATAAATTTGAAAAATAAACAAATACACAAAAAATAATTAAATATCATATAAATTTTGAAATCAATTTTAAAAAAATTAATATAATTAAATAAACGAAAACACAAAGAAATAAGTAAATGGAAATGACGAAATAACAAAAATTAAATTATTTTGAAAAATAAACATAAATTGTTAAAGTGTTACGTAGCGATGACTTAAAATCGTAAAAAAGTTATAACAATAATATGAAGAATATTAAAAGTAACAATTATATAGTATATAGAAAACTCATTATAAAATTGAGAAATAAAGTATAAAAACCATAAAATATGATCATTTTTCTTGTGATTGTTTATAACAAATAATATATTTGTTAATAAATTTTTATAATTAATAAAATTATTTAATAATTTATATATTTAATGTAATTGCTATACTTTTTTTTTTAAGTCACCGCTATAATAGTTTTTAATTATGTAACAATATATGTTTTCTAAATAAATTAATTTTTTGTTGTTTAGTCATTTTTATTTATTTTTTTAAATTTTGTGATTTTAATTATTTTTGTATTCATTTATTAAAACTAAATTCAAAATTTATGTGATCTTTAATTATTTTTTGTGTATTTTGTTTATTTGTAAAATTTATAAAAAAATTGGCCATAAACCCGAGGTTACGGTGCGAGGATAAAATAGGGATATGAAAAATTCAATAAATTAGAAGTTGAACGGAGGGGCATCCCATAATAAAATTGAAACCTCAGGGGCATCTCGTAATGAAAATGAAACCTCAGGGGTATCTCGTGAAGAAAATTAAACCTTAGGGGTATTTCGTAGTGAAAATGAAACCTCAGGGGTATCTCGTAAATTTACTCAAACCTCGGGGTTATATCGTGACCCCAACACGCAGCTGTAACCTGGACCCCAACACGCAGCCGGAATCCAACCTCGCCACTAAATCCTTAAGTGTGCACCCCCCCAATAGTTCAAAAGACTAAGGAGTAGATCTAGGGCTAACTGTGTCCTAATGTGGCTCACAGTATCTCAAACTCATGCATCCTAATACGGTCCGCATTTAACATCTCATTAATGTGTCCTAGTACGGCCCACATGCACCATGGTTTTCTTCTCTTTAATATTATTTTAATAATTATCATTATTCACCATTTGTTCAATCAAAACCCACTTATACAACCATAAAATAAACTGTGTGATAAATCGTCATGATTACATAATTTCTTTTATATAATATCGCATAAATAATTTCATAACAATTTTCCATTAATCTCTTTTAGAAAGAATATTCAAATAATCACCGATATCCATCACAGAATAATTCATTCACATAATAAAATACAATTATCATAACACACAATAGTTCAATCTCAAACACAGTAACACATACAAAAAATCACATCCGGTGTAAAAATTTATTTTTACAGAGTTAATAAAAGTTAGTGAACGCAGTAACTTACCGGGTATTTGGCTACGATTCACTTCAACCAAGCACTCAATCAACTTTACTGCTCATCGTTTGCAGATTCAGAGCCTAAAGATATCAATAACGGGTATTTGTCAAATACCCAGAGACATTAAATTTAATTATAAATAAATTACCATAAATTGTATATATGTATATATAAACATATAAAAGTAATATATTATAATAATGTTACAAATTAAACATTGATTAAACAAGTATTAAATTTAATAGTTTGTTAAATAAGGAAAAAAGAAAGAAAATGAACAAAAAAATGATAATAAGGCTGAATTTACTGATGGGAGTGTCGTACTAGGATTGCTTTTCTTTTTGTTCGATGGGTTTGTGTATTTTTTTTTCCGAGTAAGAGCGTAGCAGGAAGTTTTTTTTCTTCTTTCTTTTACTAATAGTACTTGCGAATGGACTAATAGAGATCTGAACAAAAATACCTTTCATTTTCTGTTTGCATGTGAGGGGAGTGCTAGACTGAGAGGTGCCTTTCTGTACTCTGTGTGTGTGAGAAAAGGTGGGTTGTTGTGTGTATTATTTTTTGGAGTTTCGGAACGAAGAGAAGGAGTCATGAGAGATGAGGGAGAGTGATGGGCAGGTTGGGTGGTTATAGTAGATGAGTATATATATATATATAAAGAAAGCTGGAAGGAAATTGAAGAGATTGGAATATAAACTGATCAATCAATAAAACTTAAACTCTTTAATTAAATGGAAAATAGGGGTTAGGAAATATAAAAAGTTAAAATTGATACTCTAATTAAATTAGGAAATATCAAAGGATAAAGGTGGTTTATTAATTAAAGTGGAAATATGAATAGTTAAAATTAATTCAATAATACAATAAGGAAAACTCAAAGGATGAACTTATGGATTAAAACTGAGTATAGTTAAATCATTGTAGTATTTAAATCGTACAATTATTATATAACTCCACTATAAACAAATAAATATGCTAAAATAATAAGAAATACACAAGAATCATTGTTATGACATTAAAAATCACAACCGACTTATTTCAAAACGGATTATTTATTAAAATGAATATACTATATAATATACTTGTAAGTTGTAAATAATATACATACCTATAAACTATATAATATACTTGCAATTTTTATAGTTACGGTAGTGGGTAGGTTTCGAACGCAGGACCTTTGGTTCTAGGATACTACTCCTCTACCGACCAAGCCACGGGGCTTGGCGTATCTTACTACATATGACTCGTACTATATACTACATATGACTGGTACTTCTTTATATATTACTGGTACTTCTTTATGCATATGACTGGAACATCTTTGTGCATATGACTGGCACTACTTACTGCATGTGACTGATATTTCTTTCTGCATATAGCTGGTACTTCTTTCTGCATGTAGCTGGTACCTCTTCTGCATATGATTGGTACTTCTTTTGAATATATTGGTACTACTTACTGCATGTGACTGGTACATCTTTTTGCATATGACTGGTACTTCTTTTGGATATGACTGGTACTTTTTTCTGCATATGACCGACACTTCTTTCTACATATGACTGGTACTTTTTCCTGCATATGATTGGTACTTCTTTTGTGTATGACTGGTACTTCTTTCAGCATATGGTTGGTACTATCTCATGAATGTTGTTGGTACTACTTACCGCATATGGTGGTACCAGCCATGTGTTACTGTGCTTTATTATGTTTTTTCTTGAGCATTGTGTGATTTTATTTTGTTTCTTTATGTTAGGTTGATCTTTGTGCTTGTGTTGTTCACTATGATGAGAACAACTAGCTGATAAATGAAGAGCTAAGTTAGAAGATTCAAAAGAAACGACGCATGCAAGGAAGGGACAAAGGCTCAACCAAAAAGAAGAGATAGTTTAGTCGGATCCGTGTGTTGAGACTTATCATTTACTCATCCTTGTACATATGCTTTCGTTTTGTTATCTAATTTGAATACTAAGTCAATAGCAATGAGGTACACCGACAACAATCAAACCAAACACCATGAATCCCCAATGAAACACTTAGCATTAGTTCAATATGTACCTATGTATAAACATTGTCATGAACATATTCTGTAACACCCCTACCGCTAATCCCGTCATTACCGTCTAATCTCCTCGTACTTTCATACTTCGCAGCGGATACTTCTTACACAACAGCGGGTGATACAATGCCGTTAGCCCACGTGACTAACAAGGCCTACTTCCATTACAGCATCAGTCGGATGGACCGGAATACCCGAGTACTAAACAAATACAATGCATACTTCATTTACAACGAGTACTACAATTCTCCATTCAATACATTGTTCAATCTTTACCTTACATCATACCGAGTTCCTAAGTATGATACCAAAGTTCAACACCTTCCACATGTCTATCCATACTCCTTAGAATTAACATATTACCCATTCCTCACAAATCTCCATACTTTTCCAAATACAAAAGGGTGTACCGCTTGGTACACCAACACTTCAAGGGCTACAAGCCTTATACAATTCTTTACTATCCACAAACTACCCCTAGCTAACCAAGTATAGCAGCCGGTCTCTCACAACGACCATATCAGCTTCGGGTACCTGGAAAATGAAAACAGTGCCCCAAGGGGCTCAGCAAAAGCTGCATATGAAATCCGCATACCCCGCGTACTAGCGAGGGTACGCCGACTACTTGGTCGAATACATGCGGTTCATTTTACTCATACATACATACATGCTTTTATACGCAATATTACAATACATCGCAACATACATGCATTCATTCAATACACACACGGAAGACAATACAAGTCAACCATTCACACTTACCGTTACGGAGATACGCTTCTCCAATACATACACAATACTTGTTAGCTTCTTTACACACCCGGGTTAGCGGGTGTACATTACTCTTTTACTCAAGGTCAATGACTTACACTAGCCAAGACCATTACTCATACAATACTTTACTTACTTACTTACTTACTCAAGTCAAGTCAAGTCGGTATGATCTCCGGGCAGGGACTACTATATCCCACCACCTGGCTTTAGGGTGGCTCACCAATCTAGGATGCTACCCATTTAAGGGTTTGGTCCATAGAAAGGATTCAGGCTAGGAATCGAATCCAACCTCTTGTGTCTCCTCATCCTCACGTGTGGCCGAAACTATATCGGACTTCTACTCATTCCATTTTACTCAATACTCAAGTTAGGAGTTAGGTGGTTAGGATTAGTAGAAGTCATTACTTCCATACCAAGGGTCAATACACTACACAAGCACACAACAATATACACATACACTTCATTCTCATCCATTCATTTCATGAATTATACAAACTGAGAGTTCAAGACACTATACAAGTTCAATATAATGCAAGCACACGTAAGTGCATTAAAATCCGATTTGTGCATTTATCTTATTTAGGTGATCAAATAAGCACACAAATCAGAGTAACCAGGTTAGGATACAGGGCATGAGGAAATCATACCGTTCACCGTCGTACTCGTACTCCCGGTTTCCACCGGAATTTAACTATTCGATTCCTATACATACATGAAGTTGTATGGTCAATGATCTATTAGTGACCTAACTCATTCTTCCATTACTACTTCCATTATATACTTACTAGCTCCTTACATTCCATACTTGATTAATAAAATCATTCTTTCTCATTATTTCTTAAATTTACTTTCTTACTCATATACATACTTTCTCACCATTTAAGGCTATTAATGGTGTATTACCAAAGTTCCATATACATATATTATACATACATATATGCATATATGACTACCATTTTTATTTTTATTTTGTTTAGGGCCCGACCGACCCATGTGTGACCCGACCGACCCAAACTCCTCTGGGTCGGTCGAAGTTAGAAAGAATTCGGCTTCTGGATTCCCTCTGGACCGACCCACGACCGACCCAACCTCCTGGGTCGGTCGAAGTCAGAAACTTCGACTTCTGAAAATTCTTTACCCGACCGACCCACGACCGACTCACCCGTCTGGGTCGGTCGAAGTCAGAAAGTTTCCACTCCAGTAGTTTTAGTCCGACCAACCCACGACCGACTCAACCCTCTGGGTCGGTCGAGGTCAGAGCTCTCCTACTAAATTTGTTTCAATTTCATTCTCTTACCAATTTCTTCCCCAATATTCCTACATGTAATCCCACATGTTTTAACACTACTTAGGCCTCCTAAAATACCTTACTTCATCCATGAACTCTTCACCACACTCATTTCCCATTCTTACATAATTTACACAATTTCCTCATTTTCATTCCAGCACTTGCATCAGTTTTTGTTTCCCCACTGCTACAGATTTTTACTCCATCTTTTACCATTCAATACTCCCTCTACCAATGCTACTCCTAGTATTCCAAAATGCCTTACCTTACATCCTAATTCCTTCCACTACTTAATTCATTCTCCAAATCTATTTCCAAGGTGGCTAATCACTCACACAAATACCAAAACACACCTAGTTATTGTCTAGGTTATTCCATCTTCTTATACCTCTAAGTCTTCTAATTTCCATACAAATTTGGGCAGAGTTTCCCTATATTTTTTACATTGCCCACACATTGTTTCAGCCCATAGTTCATTCGCAATTCCCATATCAATATCAACACCAATCAACACCAATTCACACATACATTTTCCTGCACACCTACATATATTCCCCAAGGTTCTCCCAAGTTTTTAAACATCTTTTACAAGTGTCAAAACTGTTACATTCTCTACTTCCTTATACTACTACATGGCTACTACTCAAAACAATATAGATCACTCATTTTAAATACCCAAAATCTGTTACAATACATATTAGCTCAAGGTAAGAACAATTACCTTGTGTTTTGTAGTTTTTCTTCCCTTCTCTTCATTTCTTCTTTCTTTTCCTTTCTTTCCTTCTTGCTCTCGGTTTCAAATGGAGTTCACACTCCAATGCTACAGCCCATACCAATACACAACAACTACTTAGAAAGTCATCCTTAAACTAACCTAGAACTTTGGACATGTTTCTAGGGTTTAGAAAAGAGCATTACCTTCCAATGAGTAGATGGAGTTTTGGACAACAACCAAGGCAAAATCCCAACTCCAAAAGGAAGCCAAAATCGGCTGGAGCACAAGGAACAAAATAAGAGTTCAATGTGAATTTTGTTTTGCCAAATGGAGCTAGAAAAAGGTGTTTCCAAGACTATTTTTACCTCAAAACAATAAGGAGATGAATGTGCTTCCAATGGTGGTCTTCAAGCTCCAATGCAGCACACCCATGGAGATGAAAGTGGGTATTTTCGATTTTTGAAAAGAGGGGAATACTCTCCTTGACAAGGGGAATCCAATGGTGTAATTTTTTATTTGCAAGGTTTGGACAAGTTTTAGGCTTTGAACAAGAGGAGAGAAGAGGAGTTTTGTGTGTGTGTGTTCTTCAAGCCTCCATGGCTGTAGAGAGAGGGAAGAAAATTCAGGAAGGAGGGAGTGAGTAGGTGAGGGAGTGAGGGGGTAGAGAAGAGAGAGTGACCTACCTCCTTTTTCTACTTTTGTTCCACTTTATGGGTTTGTCTTTTAGCAAATAAGAAAAGAATTAAGAGAGTGAGAGAGGGAGGGCGAACCGGCACACACACACACACTCTCACAGGTTTTTGATTTTTATTTTCAAAAGTGGACACATTAGTTTTGCTTTATTACATTTTACACCCCACAACTTACCGTCTTTTACAGTTTTTACTAACCGGAACCCGTTTTCTGGAATTTTCTCGTTTAATTAATTTTATTGGTTACAGACCTTCATTAATGTTTATTAATGACTATTTGGTTGACAAAAATCATTACGAGTCTATTTGACCCGCTTAAAGTCGTGTTTTCCCGGTTTCCTCGAAAAATGCGCTTTAAGATTCGTTTATGCTTTTAATCCATTTTAAGGATCCGTTTTCTTCGGGATTTGTTCCCTTATGATTATTTAGGCAAAATTAATCTTCTAAAATCTCATTAGCCTAATTAATCACTGTTTCTAATTTCGGAGTATTTCATATTCAAACACCATACTTCTAAATGAAACACCTAGCATATGTTCAATATGTATCCGTGTATCAACCAAATATAGTGTTGGTAACAATATTATCCGCAAAGACATTGATATTCTTTTATAGCAAACAAGATATATAATACACCGACATCAACAAAACCTAACACCACGAAACCCCTAATGAAACACGTAACACCAGTCCAATATGCACCTATGTATAAACATTCTCATGAATATAACCAAATATTCCTGAACGAAATACCTAACATCTGTTCAATATGTACCGTGTATCAACCAGACACAGGTTTGGTAACACTACTATCCGTAAAGAAATTGATATTCATTTTATAGCAGACAGTATATAATACACCGACAACAATATAACCAAGCACCACGAATCCCTTAATGAAACACCTAGCACCTTTTCAATTTGTACCTATGTATAAACACCGTTATGAACATAGCCAAACACCACAAATTTCTAAACAAAACACCTAGCACCTATTCAATATGTACCTGTGTATCAACCACACACGATTTGTTAACAATACTATCGGTAAGGACATTGGTACTTTTTTCTAGTAGACACGATATAATACACTGACAATAATATAACTAAACACCACGAATCCCCTAACGAAACACCTAGCACCTATCAATATGTATCTATATATAAATTACATCTGAGTAGGTAAAATTCAACAAAATATTTTATAACATTCTAGTTATAATAAATTACAGTTATATATATAAAGAAAATATGTAAAAAAGAAAAGAAAAACTAGCTATATATTTTTAAAAAATAGTATAAAGATGTTAAGAAAATCGTAACATATGGAGTAAGTTTTTAAACGAAATTCTAGGAATGAATTATGTAATTGATAAATAATAACTGCATAAAATACAGAAGACAAAGAAAAAATGTTGGATAAAAGGAAAATTATTAGACAAATACTAACAAAATTCATTATTATTTGAATGTACCATTTAATAAATAGAAATAATTTCACACTGAATATAGTATCCCATGGATTAGATTTGGGTGTTTTGTTCTTCATTTCCGGGCATATTTTTATGTATGTATATGTCAAATGTAAAAAACATTAGGACGAGTAAAGAAATCAGATTATCATGTTTCCAAATAGATAAGGAAATACAAAATATTTTTTCTTATTTTGGTGATTAATAAATTATAATTATTGTATTAGGAAATATGTAAAGAGTAAAATTATTTCTTAAGTATATATATATAATTAAAAAATGGAGAGGAATTTAAAAAAAAATTAACAACTAAATTAAATTTTAAAAAGAATTATTTTTGCAATGAAGTTTTAAATGATAAATCTTTTTTTTACAATCCACATATTAAGTAACTTTATTTGGTAGTTGTAGAAATAGTGAGAGTAAAGTAATAAAATATGGATAAATTTAAATAAGTATACATATCACATAATTATAGTCCTTAATAACTAAAATGTAAAAATATAAACAAAGATATTATCGTGGTGATATGTTATTTTAAAATTATAACTAGTTGTAATTAAAAAAAACATTACTTCTGATCAAAAAATAAAATAAAAAAAACATAACTAATACTTATTACTAATAATAATATAACTACCACCAAATATACATTATAAAAATATAAATATCTTCAACCATAACGGCAGCTTCAGGAACTCAATGTGATGCCAGAACTTAATCCACGCCTCGTGAGACTGGCCAAGATGGACACGGAGACACCACGTGCCAGGTCCATGAGAAAATAGCGGCCTCTTACTCTATCGGCCCGCCCACCATTTTTTTGCCCCTCGGTAAAAGAAACAAAGATACACTGTTAAATCCCTCCAAACATTGATCGACGAGGATGGAGCCAAAAAGCAGCAGCATCGACACTCTAAGAACAACAATTCAACAGTTAATCGATGAAAAGAAGAGCAAATTAACAGCTTCTGGAGGAAGCAGGAGCGGATCGCAGAGCGAAATTGTTCTTCATGGCGACAGTGAAATACTCTCCGAATTACTTTCTCAGGTAACCGTTTGCCTCCTGGTTCGCTTATGGAACTTGTTTACCCATGGGAGCATTTATACTTTTGATTATTTGTTGTGCAAATAATCTCTGATTTTTTTGCTTGTTCTGTTGGTCTATCGATCGAATTTGATTGCTCAGGAGTTACAAGAGTGCTGTGTTAGTGTAGTTTTATAATTAAATTGCTGGAAGATTGGTTGAGCATGGCTGAAAGAGACTACAACGCATAAATGATGAGAAAACAAACTTTGTACTCAGTTACTATTGCCTCTTCGCATACTCTGGTTGGGCACAAAATCATCGATTCCTTGAAATAGATTATATGCTCGAGTGTATTTATGTTTGAAATTCATGCATCGTGGGCTGATTTAGGTATCCATCGTCAATGGAGTCTTCTAGATATGGAATCTCAAAAACCAAGGCTATTGATTTGACACCACCAAATTTCTAAACTCATTCGATCTATACGAGTAGGATGCCTATGTTGCAAAAATTAGTAACCCTTTAGATTTAGAATACCATTCAGAAAGGATATACAACTACGAAATTGCTACATTCAGGAGCCATATGTATGCAGAACCAACTAGGTCAAAGAATAATATCTGATTACTTTCTTCTCTATGTTAACCAAATGTCTGGTTGGGGTCAAAAAAGTAAGTAAGAGAAAGTATAAGAATTTGATATGACAATTGATGTATGTGACATATAGATAGAAAAAGTGAGCTGATCACATAAATTCGTTTTGATAATGTCACAAAAGAATGGGGCCTAGGCACGAAGAAACTACCGCTCGTTAATTCCAGTTCCTCTCGTAAATTAAGTATCCGAATGAAAGGCAGAATAGGCATTTAACCGTTTCATTTTTAAGCCAGTTGCCTTGATGCAAAAGTTGGATGGAACTCAGTTTTTTATTAGATCTGATAACAACATGATTTAGCACTTTAAACTATAGAAACACGGGTTTTGTGGTATTGTGTTGGTAAGAACTAAGAACCAAAGTCCTTGGAACAAGTTATCTAAAATTTCTTCAAATGATCACCTTTTGATGTATTGTTTGGACGGATAGGTGCCTGTCTACATGATTGATGAAGGGTTAGGTGAGTGCAAATAAGCTTTTGCTGTGCTATTTACTGGATGATCTTACCTTCAACTCAACTTCTTACAATGTAAAAAATGGAATGTAAGAATAATTTATATCTCTTAATTTGACTATTAAGTAAAATTGTTATATGATGAAAAACGTGTCCCGTTTCAAATACATAATCTATAGGTAGTCATTGTGCATCTTATGAGAAAACTGATCAAACTTGTTCAAGAAACGAGTCGGGCATCCACAATAGGGTTTGTTTGTTTGTTTGTGAGTACCATGTTTACATTCCATATAAAAAGAAAATATAAAAGTTGAGGAGGTGAAAATAGAAAGTGAAAGTGAAAAAGTCCTTAACTAAAAGTTCGATGGTTACTTATACTAGAACAAAGATAGTCAGACAGAGCAGTATTATAATGGTATTGGGGCAGGGGGGATCACTTGCTATTGCTGCGTTGTATTGTTATACAGTATCTTTTTTATCACGTGTAATTGGGCACATCTGAGTTTAAATTCTACCGACTTAAACAGTTAGAAATGCTCAAAGGACAAGACAAAATCAAGCAATCTTTGGCTGAAGGAGAAGACGTTCATTCTTGCATCATCAATGAAGATAAAGTGGAAAGAAATAAGGAAATTGAGTGTCAGGATGAAGCACTTGGAACCAAAGAGATTGTCAAAGAACTGAAGAATGTGAAGAGGCAAAACACTATTACGCACTGGCTCTTGTCAGGCTTGATCCTTGTCACCGTGGTTTGGCAACTGTCTGAGTACTCTTTAATGCTGAAAATGAAAGAAGGGTTCAGCCACCCAATCAAATCTTTCGGAGGCATACTCCAGGGGATGATGAAGAGGGCACCCAAAAAAGATGAGGACGAAGAGAAGCAGAACTTTCTGCCTTCCGTGGAGAATTTGATTGAAACCTCTTTTTCGCCTACCCACATCCCTCATATGGATCTGCCCGGAACATCAAGCGGCGAGTTAGAATGATGTTGCATTTTTTTTACAGCGTGTATGTTGGAAGATTGTACAAGAAATTATGATTTCTAATATATTGGGTTTCCAAATGTACAAAGTTTTCTTACTTGAACACTTAATAGGTGAAAAATGAGTCGCACGGGAGTTCGACAGATCTCCTCTGACAATAGTTTATTTTAGGGAAATTTAAGTTCATGAAATGTCATTACAGTCATTGACCAGATGAAAAAAAGATAAAAATATTCCTATTGTTAACTACTTTTAAAGTTTACAATATGTCCCTAAGTGTTAAAAAATTTATAAAAATATCAAAATACAATAAAAATATAAAAAAAATTGTAAAATTAAAAAAAAGGAAAAATTACATCCCCACCTATGACGTTCGGTGAATTTTCAAATATTACTTTGTCCATCCATGTGGTTTCTGCTATTTTACATCCAGCAACTTTTATAATATTTGATCAACTTAAAAGATGGTTAAATGTTGCCTAAAATTGATGAAAATTTAGATGAACGATGCTAAGGTTTTATATTTTGGTCTAGCGTGAAATCTAAAGTTTTTTAAGCTCATATGTGATCCGTGGAACCCAATGAAACATGTGACATGTGAACATGTTTTCATTGGGTCCCACAGGTCATATATGACCTTAAAAAACTTTGGATTTGGCATTGAACAAAAATATAACACCTTAGCATCATCCATGTAAAGTTTTATCAATTTTGGACAGCATTTAAGCCTCGTTTAAGTTGATCAAATATTAAAAAAGTTGCTAGATGTAAAATAGAGAAAATCACATGGGTTGGTAAAGTAATTTTTGAAACCTTGTGGGGTGGGTTATGTAATTTCACCAAACGTCATGGGTGAGGATATAATTTCCCTTAAAAAAATTATAAAAATTATAAAAATTGAAAAAAATAAAAATATCATAAAATGTTTAAAAAATATTTCATTTTTTAAAATTTATTCAGTACCATAAAAAGAATATTGTGTTCTAAATAATTTAAACCAATTTTTCTTCCAATTTATACCAATTAAAGTACCATAATTTATATCAAATACGTACCATAATTTTTATCGTATACAAACCTTGTGTATTATGAGACCTTTCCATGCTTCACCCTTATGTCGAGAGAGGGTGTTGATGATATATTTTAGGGAAAATTACATTCCCACCCATGACGTTTGGTGAAATTACATACCCCATCCACGAGGTTTCAAAAATTACTTTGCCCACCCATGTGATTTCCGCTATTTTACATCCAGCAACTTTTCTAATATTTTATCAACTTAAAAGATGGTTAAATGTTATCCAAAATTGATGAAACTTTATATGGACGATGCTGAGGTGTTATATTTTGATATAGCGTGAAATCAAAGTTTTTTAAGCTCATACGTGATCCGTGGGACCTAATGAAACATGTGATATGTGAATGTATTTTCATTGGGTCCCACAGGTCATATATGATCTTAAAAAACTTTGGATTTGGTATTGAACAAAAATATAACACCTTAGCATCATCCATGTAAAGTTTTATCAATTTTGGATAACATTTAAGCCTCGTTTAAGTTGATCAAATATTAAAAAAGTTGCCAGATGTAAAATAGAAGAAACCACATGGGTGAACATAATAATTTTTAAAACCTCGTGGGTGGGGTGTAATTTCATCAAACGTTATGAGTGGGGATGTAATTTTCCTTATATTTAACGATGTTAATGGATGCACTCCGGGTTATTAGAAAAAAAAGGTGATGGTGTGATCCGAAGTCCACATGGCACCCCTTGTATGATCTATAATTTGTTTATGACTTTTTTTTATCCGTCTCTTTATTTTTGTCATTTACTTTTTTTTTGCTGTTACACTTGCGACTGATAATTTGAACAGATAGAAATATAGTACTATATACGACTCTTTTGTTGCCAAAAAAAAAAAAATTGACCCTAGTTTTATCCGATCTCTAGTGTGTAAGCTAGTCATAGGGTCGAGCCCGACGAGCACACGGCAGAGAGAGAGGACAATACAAAATTAAGAAAAAATGACTTCCTCGTAAAGGTACACTAACAACACTACAGCGGTTTCAGATTATTAAGGGATGGGAAATCTAAAGTAGCAAAGATGTAGTCTCGGCGGTGGAGCTCTCTCCTCTCTCCTCTTTTCTGTCTTCTTTTTTCTTCAACCTTTGCTCTTATTCCACCGTTTCTTCTCATCTATTTTGTGTAATAGTACTACTACTATCGTTTAGATGTTATTTTGTTTAGTTAGTCTTCTTTAGTTCTTAGTTCCTTTCCGGTGAGAGAGTTTAAGTTGTATCCAACTTCTTGTTGTTTTTGGAGTTTGTAAGTTTGGGGGTTTTGTGGTTTTTAAGTATGGTTTGGGTGTTTGATTTTCCACTAATAGTGTTTCTTCCAGAGCTTAAAAGTTTGATCACTGCTCAGTGGAGCCGATGGATGCCGCTTGGTATTGATTACCAACTGCTGTTGCTAGCAGGAAATGGATCCATCAGATAGTGCAGCCGTAGATGATGGCGAAGGTAGAGGCAGCGCCGATTCCGGTGATGGTGATGCTGATTCCGGTGAAGGTGGTTGCTCACTGTGAAGTTGAAGGCTACTATGCAAGTTTCTTTACACATATGACACATGTTAGGTGTTGTTGTACATGTGTCGGCTTGCATGTAATAGTTTTAATATAATATATAAAGTTAATATTTTCAAAAAAAAAAAAAGCTAGTCATAGGGTCAATTAGACATGACATTGTTACTTCCATTATCCCGATAGGTAGGTTTTGTATTAGCCCATAGCACTGGGCCTGTCTATTATACTAAGTCAAAAGTCCAATTATAGTTTTGTAATCTGTCTATGTGTAGAGTCCATGTTACAACTTTATATATTTGTAAGCTATAATACCTAAAGCATCAAAGTCCATGTTCCACTTGTCTTTATGGTATCAAAGCCAACGAGTTCTCCTTTCAGTGTAGCTTAACCAACTGCTCATTTATTTCATTGTCATCCTTCCACCGTCACTCTACACTGGTCATCTTTTCCAATGTCCTTTATATCCGGAGGAATTCCTAGGGATGAGCATTTGGATGATGGGAGATTTGGGATTTATCCAAAATTCAAACTAATTGAAATTTTTTTGGGGGTTTTATTCAAATTTTTAACTGTTTTTAAAATTTCGCTTATCCGGATATCCAAATTATTATTTGGTTCGGATTTCACTAGTGCTGGACACGGTTCCGACCTTCAGTTCTGGGCATGTGTATTCGGTTCCATACCGGTTCCATACGGTTCTCAGAAGGGTACGCCTTCGGACCAAAACGACATCGTTTTAATGTTTGACCAACGGTTAGTTTGACCGGTTATGGGACGTTTCCACTGATTCCGGTTCTGGCGGTTCTAAATCCATGGCCGATTCTAGGTGGTTCTGGTTCTGGGCCCGGTTCGGTCCCCAATCCCCACAGTTGTATTCGTATTCGCTTTGTTTGGCCTCGGATCCGGTTCCAAACCGGGTCCGGTTCCAACTGGTTCCAGTTCGGTCCCACCGGTTCCATTTTTATTTGGAACCGTTGACGACCATTAGATTTCACACTAATTAATTTGGTTATCCAAATTATGGAAATAAAAAAATAGTAATCTGTTTTGGTTCCAATCCTACCACAATCCCTTTTTTATTAGAAAGTACAACATTATTTCCTTAAGTTAAACATCATATTTATAACATATTTATTACCCATTATTTTCCTAAGGTCAAATGTTACATTTATTATCCATTGTTTCCTTAAGTCTAAATGTCGTATTCATGGTCATTGACTCTTAACCTCCCTCTACTATATACGCATGTATACCTCTTGTACATTATATGGATACAGAAAGTAATACAAGTGAAAGAAAAACAAAAGAACTTTTGTTTTCAATTTTTTGTCTAAATTTTATTTAACTGAAAACCAAACTAACTAAATTCGGTTTTGGGATTTATTCCACTCCTCCACCGACCAAGCCACAGGGGCTTGGCATGGCTAAACTTTGGATAATTCGGTTTTAAATCCAATTCAATTTTTTTATTTCGGATATTCAAATGCTCATCCCCATTCCTGGGATGAGAACACCCTCTCCGGAAACAACACAAAGAATGCTTCCTCTGGCGCAAACATGGGAAAAAATTCTGCAATTCCTCCAATAACCACAGACGTCTTATCAGCAGCAACTAATTTGATTAAGTTGAAGAAGGATAACTTTCGTGTCTAGAAAGGTATGTTGTTACCCTTTCTAACAGGCAATGGATTGTTCAAATTTGTCGATGGAACATCTCCCTATCTTCCCAAAACCATTAATATTTCTCCCAACCCAGAGTATGACCATTGGACTCAACTAGACCAACTGGTCATTATCATTCTTCTCTCATCTCTCAGTGACACTATCGTTACCCAGGTAGTAGGCATGCGTCTAGAGTATGGTCTCATCTACATGAGACTTGCTCATCCTAGCACAATGCTCAAATCAATCAACTCCTTATTCAACTAGCCTCCAAAATAAAACAAAAAAACTAGTGATGATGTCACCTCCTAGTTTAACAGAGTTCGTACTCTCTTACATTTTCTAGCCATGACCGGTCACACTATTTCTGAATGGGAATTCCAATGCTACCACCTGCTGAATGGTCTTCCCAATGAATATAGCCCCATGGTCTCAAGTATTTTAACTCAAGTAGACCCTTATTCTCCCAAAAAATCCATAACTATCTCATAGCAAATGAGTCCTGGCTCTCCCAACAACAAAATCAAACTTCCACCGTTGTTACTCTAAATTACACTTCCAACAAGGAACAAGCAGAGGTCATGGACATAACTTTTACATCAATACTGGAGGCCAGTCCTCCTACTCTAGAGGAAGAGGCCGCAACACCAACTTTCATCAAAGGCAAAAGGCTACTGACACTCATGGAAAACAACAGTCCACCGGCTTCTTCTCAAGACAACAAGATAATAGACTTGTTTGCCAGGTATGTGACAAACGTGGCCATAAGGCCAAGCAGTGCTACCACCACTTCAACTATGATTACCAAACCAAACCACCAGCTTCCTTCTCGGCTAATTCCACCACAACAAACTCAAACCAGCAAAACTAGTTACCAGACACAACCGCACACCATCACTTTTCTGGTAATTTTGGTAAGCTTAATCTCTCTTGTTTTGATTACAGTGGTACACACATAATTACCTTGGGAGATGGTTCAAATATTCCAATATATCATCAGGGTACTGGTTCCTTCTTTATTCCTACTAAGGATTTCATTTTACGTGATATTTTTCATGCCCTTCATTTACAAAAACATTTGCTTTCAGATAGCAGATCTATCGAGACAATGGAACTTATTTTACGTTCTTTTCTAATGGTTTTCTGTTAAAAAAAAAACCTAAAGTCCAAGAGGAATATTCTCAAAGGAATAGTTAAAGATGGTGTTTATCTATTTCCTTCTTAGAATCATATCCCAAGGCCTTAGATGAATCATACAACCAAATTTATCATTGATGTATAGCATAGGCGGTTATGGCATTCATCGTCAAACATCACTACTCATACTATAAATAAATTTTGTTTGCCAGTTTCTAGTTATTTCAAACCAGATCTATGTTTTGCTTGCTTTCAAGGGAAGAGTCATGCTCTCCCCCACTTCCCTTCTACTTCGGTTTGTAAGAAGAGTTTTGACTTATTGTTTATGAACTTTTGGGGGCCAGCTTATGTTAATTCTATGGATGGTTATCGTTATTTTCTTCTAATTGTTGATGATCACTCCAAGTATATGTGGTCGTTTACTTTATCTCTCAAATTAGATATTGCACAACTGTTCAAATATATTTTTTTGCTTGTACAAACTCAATTTCAATGAAAATTAAAGCCATCAAACAGATGATATGAGTGAATTTCAAAGTATAAAGGAGTTTGTCTAGGAACAATGCATCTCTGACCGCCTCACTTGCCCTCAGTCACATGAACAAAATGAATCTATTGAGTCACGAAGCAAACATGTAGTGGACAAGGGAATATGTCTCCTCACTCTAGCCTCTCTTCCTATGACCTTCTAGAGCCACGCCTTCAAAACTGCAATGTATCTCATCAATCAGACTCCTACAAAGACTCTAGGGCTTTCGACACCCTATGAAACATTATGGGGTACTGCGCCAAAGTTTAACCAACTCAAGGTTCTCGCCTGTTTGTGTTGGCCAGATCTACGACCCTACAATTCTCACAAGTTCCCATTGTCGCTCAGAGCAATGCTTATTCCTTGGCTATGCCCCAAACTCCACTAGTTTTCTTTGTTATGATATGTCCACAAAAAGAATGTACACCTCAAGAGATGTGTAATTCCTGGAGCATATATTCCCCTTCCAAACTATTCACCTCCTAAAACAACTCATCCTACAACATATACAATCCACAACATCATCCTTCCCATCAATCAACCGATACCTGCACCCAACAATCTGTCCACCACCCAAACATTGACCACTATTCTTCCCTCTCTCCATACATCATCATACACACCAGCCACTACAACCTCCTCTACCTATCCTAATGTTCAACCAGAAAACACAACACCTTTATCACACACACACTAACCACCATTACCGCCTCTTCACCTCTCGCACCTCCAACCCCTCTAAAACATCCCATGACTAACCCACTTCCAAACTAACTCACTAAAACCTCTCCACATAGCAGATGAAACAATTAATTAGCCTACTAAAACCACCCTAAACCACATCAACATAACACCTACTGCTATACCAGAAGAACCATCCTATACCCAGGCCATCAAACATGTTGAATGAAGGGAAGAAATAAACAGGGAATACAATGCTCTAATATAGAACAACACATGGACTCTAGTTCCTTTTTCCCCTTAGAGGAACATCCTTGGAACCAAATGTGTCCTCAAGACAAATAAATGAGCAGATGGTACCATTGAGCGAAAAAAGGCTAGGCTAGTAGCCTTGGGGTACAATCAAACAACATTGACAGATTTTCATGAAACCTTCAGTCCGGTCGTAAGGTGGAAACTATTCGTTTAGTGTTGTTTATTGCTACATCAGCCAACTGGCCTATCCACCAGATCGATGTGGATAATGCCTTTTTACGTAAGGAATTAGAAGAGAAGGTCCCCATCAAACAGCCAACAGGGCTTAAAGACAAAATCAACCAAATCATGTGTGTTTGTTGAATTAGGTTCTATATGGTATGCGCCAATATCCTAGTGCATGGTTTTCTTGACTTAGTTCATTCCTCTATCAGATTGGCTTCACTACCTCGATTTCAAACCCGTCTCTCTTTGTCTACATATACAAAACACAAAGGGTTTTTATTCTTGTATATGTGGATGACATCCCCAATACTGGTTCTGTTCTATCATTACTAAAAATCCTCATCACCTCCATAGTTGTTGATTTTCCCATTAAAAACCCAGACACGCTACATCATTTTCTTGGAGTAGCTGCCATTTACAATCATTTAGGTTTACACCTTTTATAAATCCACTATATCAAGGATCCCCTCTCTCGCACTAACCTCCTAAATTCCAAACCCACTACCAGTCCATTGGTAGATAGTGCTTCTCTTGATCTGACCGACTCACCATTATATTCAGACCCTTAACTTTACATTAGCATTGTTGGAAGCTTGCAATATTTAGCCTTTACTAGACTGAACATCCACTTTGCAGTCAATGAACTGAGCCAATTCATGCATAGTCCTCGAGAAAACACTGGACAATGGTAAAACAGTTATTACGGTACCTGAACCCACCATCATTCTTGGTCTCTATTTCAGCCCAACTCCACTGGGTGATCTCACAATATTTTCAGACTCGAACTGGGTAGGATCACCTCTTGACCGACACTCTACCACCGGCCTGTGCATCTTCTTGGGTGGTCACCTCATCTCTTGGTGCTTGAAGAAACAACGAACGGTTGCTCGTTCTTCTATTGAGGCCGAACTTAAGGCACTGACAATGGCAACTTCCGAAGCCATCTAGCTGCAACAAACCTAATTGAATTAGAGATTTCACTCCACAATCCACCAATACTATATTGCGATAACAAAGGAGCAACCTACCTGGTCATCAATCCAGTGCAACACAATCGTGCGAAACATGTGGAAAATGACTTCTTCGTGCGTGAAAGACAAAAATGGTGCCTTGGAGGTCGCATTCCTCTCCACCGATGCTCAATTAGCCGGTCTGTTCACAAAACCTCTACATCGCACATGTTTTTGTGAGTTACGGTCCAAGCTACCAGTCAACCTACCACCTTGGATTCACATGTAGGGGTGTTCACGGAAAACCGGAACCGCCAAACGAGAACCGGTGAAACCAAAAACCCGGTTAACCGAAGTGATTTGTCGATTTGGTTAACCAATTCGTTTAATTACCTGGTTTCGGTTCCGGTTAAGTTTTTTGATTTTACAGAAAACTACTAACCGAAAAAACATTTAAACTTTATCTTTAATTGTTTTTATTTTTTATGTATGCGTATAAAACTATATGACTAATTATTAAATTTACTAAAAATAAGTATACAATTATATGGTTAATTATTATAATTATACTAGAACCGATAAAATCTTACGATGGTTAACCGGTTTAAAACCGATAAAACCGCTTGTTGTTCACTAATTATAAGAAGAAAAACAAATATAAATTTAGAGCATTCCGGTTAACTGTAAAACCGAAAAACCACACTAAAACCAACAATTAACCGGTCTTGGTTAATCACATGTAAATGAACCCGTTACACTTATCAATTTTGTCTAACCACCAATACGGTACACCCCTACTCACAGGGGTATTAACCCACACATATGTAGCGTTCATATTACATCCCTATATGTTTGTAAGCTACAATACCCTAATGAATCAGAGAAGAATTGAAATACCCTATAAATTAATTTAAATTAATTTAGGGGATTTCTTCTATTAAAACCCTAAAAGATATTGTTAAATACTAAATTATTATATAGTTATATGAATTTCATAATAAGATTTATAAGTAAAAAAATCTTGGAAAAATTTCTAGACACTCCAATTATATTATAAAGATTTTAGAAATATTTGGAGCATTGATTTCAATCATAAAAGTCAATATAAAATCAAAGAAGCCTTAGAGCTCCTTAAGCCTTGCTAGGGTTGACTTTTTGAGAATGGTCAAACCAGCCCATGAAACCTATACCAATAAAAAGGTTATGGAAAACCAAGAAGATTGATAGTAAGAATGTTAAAAATGGATCATCCTAGCCAAAGTTATGATATAATGAAGTTTAGAGCCAAAATTTAGAAGGTTACTGACGTGGCTAGGGTTTGGTGACTCAGCCACGCTGATAAGTGTGAAATTGACATGGTTTTTTAGGTGCTAAATTCTTATTTATGCAACCATTTTATGTGTTTTTTCACACTTATCCTAGGCTTTTCATGACTCTTGCTTTGGGCAAGAACTGATGTTAATTTATATGTTTAAAGCAGAAAATGATGGTAGAAATGCATAGATCTCCTCACAAGCTTTCCAACGCCGCAAACGGGGAACAAATCGGAGCTCATATGAAGAATTTAGACCCTGTCAAAGTTGTGTCCGGTGCGATTTATATATATATATATATATAATTACAAGACTGCCGTGAAAGGATTGAGAAGAAGAAGGGGGAAGATTGGAAATATAAAAGAAAGTAACTCTAAAGGTTTCCAAGAGTTTGAGATGTGAAAGGTCTTCATTTACTTCGAGAAACTGAAGGGAATTTAAAAATATCATCAATGAGTTAAGTGAAGAGCCATTATATTTAACTTATAAATATGGAAGACTTTGGCAGAGAAAATCATCCACTCATCCACAATTCACATTCAAATCCCTTCATATCATATTTTTCACGCCGAGAAGAACGCAAGATCATCTTCAACCTCCATCCCAGTAAATTGCAGATCTGGATAGCGAGACAAACGGAGGAATCTTCTACACCAGATTAATTCTTCTCTATCTCTCTCTACTCTTTTTGTAACATGCTAGGCTAGGAAGGATTTACTCCGGGTGATGGTTATTTGTAGCTAGTTCGTTTTACAAGTACATCTACAATTATGATTTGAGATTTTATTTTTGGATTGTTTCAGATTAATGCAAATGTTGTGCTTTTTAATTAATCTCGCAAATTTCTTAAAACGCCTTACGAATCTTGTTATGATCAGATCGGTGATTAACAAGAAGGTCAAATTAATCTGTTAGCCTGTGGAAAATTAGATCGGATTGATTATATTTTCCCTCAGGTGCGTTGTAATTCTTTAAGCTTCATCCATCTATGTGTGTTTCGCTAGGTTCTGGATTAGACCTTGTGTGTTCTACTAGATGAGCTTTTCTAAGATTATGATTTAATTCTGGAAAGATATTGAAGAATTAGCCAATTCATATCTCTTATCGATTTGCAGAAGTTAGCATAATCCGACTAGTGAAAAATAACTTGAACCTGGAGTTCCACTCATCCATATAACTTTATCAGTTTTATTTTAATTTATTTTCTTCTTTCTTATTTGATTCCCAAAACAAGAACAACCCTCTGAATTTCCAGTTTTCTTAGGACTAGACTTACTTTCTTCAAGTCCCGCGGATTCTATACCTGGTTGCTACGTTTTCTATACTGCAGTGACCGGGATTATTTGCAACCCGAAGACTTTTTGATTTATTAATTTCTAGGTTTATTTTTTAGCTTTTAGTAGGTCAAAAATCTTGTTTGCACACGCGCGCCTCTGGAGTAGCGCCACGTCAAATGGCCGGAATTCCCCATAAATTCGGCTAACTCTTCTCAGCCACTACTGATCGTTGCCCTATCTTGCGACCTCAATATCTCCGCCGTCTCTGGGTATTTTTGAATGTCGTCTTCTTCATTCTCTTCTTCTACAAACCCTCTTTCTAACCATTACTCATACTCAACCTAATTCCTTCTATATCCGCCGCAAAGTCGATCTGAAGTTGCCTCCCCGAGAATCTACAACCCATAATTCTCAGAAACTGATTTGTTAAGGTAAACTTCGTCTTATCGTATCTTTTTCATCCTGAATGAAAATTCACGTTCTTTAGCTCGTTTTGTAGATCTTTAACTCCTCTACAACTTTCCTGTTTACATCCAAGGCTAATTCTCAATCTTGTGGAAGATCGAGGCGTCTAAAGTTGCCAACTCGAACTTCACATAAAATCATAGATTTCCCAGAAAAACGCAAGGTATAAACCTGAGACTTTCGACTTAGATTTCTTCCTGTGTATTACTTATTAGATTAAGATGTTGCTATCAAATTGTAGATCTACATTTCCTCTTTCAATTAAGCCCAAAAACATGGCCTAATTCGATCTACAACTTATTTTATAGATCTGCAAAGTTCGCTACTTGAACTGCCTGAAAGTTCAAACTTTTCCAGAAAACCGATTTCGATTTCTCCTCACCGGCGCGTCTCCGGTAAGTTTCCGATCAATTCCTCCGATATTTTCATTCGGTTTTTCATTCTCGACCTAACCCAACTACCAATTCAACTTATTATGCATCGTATAGGGAGAATTTGTAGAAATTCGATTCGAAACCGATATGAACCCTAATCGAGTTTACCCAGATTCGAAATCATTAAGCCTTGCATTATAATTCACGAAATTGGTACCATTGAAACCGTCTTTTAATTTCGAATCCAACGAAACAAAAATCAACGAATTTGGGAGGTATCCCCACCCATATAAGGAGTGGTTCGTTCTCCCCTCCTATCGATGTGGGAGGTAAACCTCAAGGGTATTACACTCCACCCCCCTTTGGAGCCCAGCGCCCTCGCGGGCCACACTGGCACACCGACCTGGGTCTAGCTCTGATACCACTTTGTAACACCCCCAACACTAGCCAGTATATTATTAAGGTCGAAGTTAAATTAACGTCAAATTTTTTTTTCCTATCATCTACTCAACAGCGGAAGACAAAAACCTAGTGGGGTGTTACCGCCACACTCACCAACCTAGTGAGTGCTAAGGCTAAATACAAAAACTTCAATCTTAACCGGAAAATAAATGAAGATAAAAAGTAATTACATCTCAACTAAATTTCAAACCTTCAATGCAAAGCTATAACCATCTAAATAATTTAAATGAATTAAAGTGGAGTCTATGTCAATTCTCAAACCCAACTCTCACGCTTTACATCCAGGTCAACTTCATTACCTGCGGTCAGAAAACATAACAACACACAAGAAAGGACAGCGCAAATCAGAGAAACTGAGTAAACTCTGCAACACCATGTCAAATACATTTTAAAAATCCATTTGAGTACAATAAACATCCATAGCCACATAACCAATCAAAAAATAACATCAAAATAATCTCATCACCAATCAACAATACCACAAACAATTCTGGAATGACGGGAGTCATCAAAGTTCCACAATTCACAAATTCCAATAATGAGTTGGGACCGAATTCTAGCTTTTACGTTTTACTGGTAGACATTGAGAATAGTGATAAATATAGATTTTATTTTATTATAGGAGATATATAAGTTGAGAGGTATGGATTCGGATCATAATAATAATAATAGTAATAATAATAACATATATATGACTTTGTCAATGAAGGTTGGGTAATAGAGGCATACTGATTTCATGGTTGTTATGAAGATTTTTCTTTGTATGAGATTGTCAAAGTATGTGGATTTACTTAAATGTTTAGGATGCATAGAAAATCTGATGGATTGATTACGAGTTTGGGATACATATAGAAGTTCACATTTACACTCTGGAAATAGATCCCTTGGAATGGAGAATATAGTTTTGGAGTATGATTTAAAACATTATGTGAAATTTGAGGCAATACATTGGTTATAGGAACTGGAACTAGGTGTTAACGAACAGGTGGGGATAAAATTAAGTTACGAGGTCGTAACTTATTCTTTTAAGGGGTAGACTGCAACAACCTAAAAATTTGGAAAATAAGCGAGTTAGTTAGGAGTTAGTCTTGAAATTGATTATTTCATTTAAAGAAGGTTGAGAGAAGTGTTTGGAATAAGGTAGATCATTTGGTGACATTATAAGTAGTTAAGAGATGAGTTAGAAATTGGTCTTAAAGAAATTCGTTTGAGCAAGGACTTCCATTAGAGCTTTGAGTTAAATATTCATCGTTACAGTTAGTGGAGTGTTCGTATATTACATCCAGCTTCGGGGACGAAGCTTTCTGTTAAGGGGGTGATAATGAAATACCCATAAAAATATAATACATATATATATATATATATATACATTATTTGTATACGTTGTAAATCATTAAGTGTCTGTCTCTTTGGTTGTTCACTCAATATTTATATTTAACGCCTTGCGGTGTTATTGATTATAATTATTATTTTGTTTGTTATGGTTTGATAATTTTAATATGGTACTAATCAAACATATTTCATCATAGTAGCTATTTTATCAGTATACAAACTTTTGAAATATTCGTATATATTTAATAAAACATGGGTATACTTATGTTTCAGAAAAAGAAAATGTCTATTTAAAAATGTTGATTCGTGGTCCATTATCTTGTTTTTAATACCGTGGATTTGGTTTTATTATTCTGTTGTAATCATTTGATAAATTGGTTCTACTGTTGGACATCTTCAATGAGGCTTCTTCTCTCCGTTTGCGGCATTATTTCTCTAAGTCTTTATATGTTATGTTTTGATAGAAACTTTAGTATTACAATACCATTATTTTGCAATATGTATGATTACTTAATTACTGTTTACATTGGTATATCAGTATTATTTTAGTGGACTCTAGTCGTTAACTAAATACATTTTTTTTTTTGAACAAAAAGGGTAAGCTTGTATTATAAACGAGATAGAGTATTTACAACCTAATTATCGACGTATACCAAATGACATCCCAGCACTATCTACTTCCTCCCCAAGAACTCAAGAATACCAAAACTCTTACAAATTCGGAAGTTCTTCCTAGAAACCGGAAAAGAAAATCTGCCCCACCTCATCTTCAACTCCGATTGGATATTACTTACACATCTATCCTTATCATATGGGATCCCTGAGAATATAGCTTCGTTCCTAACCTTCCAAAGATGGTAAATGACCACCCCCACTGCAGCACATCTAAGCTTGTAAACCAGAGCCGATTTACAATTAGAAGCCCACAAACAGTACATACACTCTAAAAAATTACAAGGCAGATTACACCTCAACCACCTATGCAAAATATCAGTAAAAACACTCTTACTGAAACCACATTCAAAGAAGATGTGATCCCTACTTTCAGCCATACCACAAAACCCACAAACCTCATTAGTACTCACATTCCAAGCTTTAAGTCTATCTTTGGTAGCCAATCTGTTTTGACATGCTAGCCACCAAATAAAGGAAGCATGTGGAGTACAGAAACAAGTCCAAAGTATTTGCTCCCAGCCCTTCCCATTCGGCATCGGGTACACCAGGTGAAACAACCCCTTCGCAGACACCTTACCACACTCATCAATCCATCCATCAATACACGTTTGCAGATTTCTTCCAAGCAATTCATTCCTGATAGTAAGACAATTTTTCCACCAATAGGCATGAGATCCTTTGAGCTTAACAGTCCAAACAGACTCCCCTTTCAGCAGATAAACTCGACACCATCTACAAAACACCGATTGATCCTCTGCCTCCTTCTTCACTTTCAGCAAATTACTGAAAATAGCCATTTTATTCCATGCTAACACTTCTTTAATTCCTAGCCCACCAATACTCTTGGGCCTACACACTTTACTCCAAGCCACCGGAGCTCTCTTCCCCGAAACACCACCACTCCACAAGAACATTCTACATTTCTGCACAATCAAATGGACAACATTTTTCGGAAACAGAAAAACATTAGCCCAGAATCTTTGAATACTCACCAACGTGCTTTCCACCAATCGCAGCCTACCCGCATAACTCAGTTTACGAGCAGCCCAGTGAGATATCTTTGCAGTAATCTTCGCAATCAGAGGTAAATAATCCTCCCTCTTGAGTCTGTGTGTTGACAAGGGTACACCCAAGTACTTGACCGGAAGAGTACCTTCCTCAAAACTCAACACTTCCATAATTTTCTTTTTTTCCTCCTCATTCACTCCACCAAAGAACACTTTACATTTCTGCTGGCTAACCGACAAACCAGAAGCAGCAGAAAACTTATCAATCAAACCCTTAATAATCCTGACTGAACCCACATCTCCACGACAGAAAACGAGCAGGTCATCCGCAAAACATAAATGATTCAATCCCACTTTATCACATTTCGGATGGAAATTAAAGTTAGGATCATCTTTAGCATCAGCCAATAACCGACTCAAATACTCCATACACATAACAAACAACAGTGGGGAAAGAGGGTCACCTTGCCTAAGCCCCCTCTCCCCCCTAAAGAACCCACAACTTTGACCATTAATCAGTATGGAATACGAAGGGGTAGAAACACACCTCATAATCCAGGAAATGAATTTCTGATGAAAGCCGAGTCCCACTAGCACCTCCTCCAGAAACTCCCAGCTAACCGAATCATATGCTTTATGAATATCCACCTTAAACGCACACCTTGGTGAAATATTCCGTCTATTATAACCCAATATAATCTCTTGACACATCAACACATTATGTGCTAAACTTCTCCCAGCCACAAAAGCACCCTGGCTATCACCAATAAACAAAGGCAGAACCTCCGACAACCTTGCAGTAATAATCTTGGACAGAATCTTATAGATCACATTGCAGCAAGCAATAGGTCTAAGATCTTTCACTTTAGTGGGGTTATCAACCTTAGGTACAAGGGAAATTAAGGTAGTATTAATCTGCCTTAACATTTTACCTTTATCAAAAAAATCCTTCACTGCTCTTATAATATCCACACCAACAATGTTCCAGACAGATTTAAAAAACAAAGAATTAAACCCATCCGGCCCAGGGGCTTTAGTATTCTTAATCGAATTCAGAGCAACCCAAACTTCTTTATCAGAGACTGGCTGAACAAGTTTCTGATTAATCTCATCAGATACACATTTACCTTTTGCAAAGATTCTTTGCTCGCAAGAAATTCTGCTGCCCATTTTCTCCCCCATCAGACACTTAAAGAACCCCACTATGTGATCTTTAACCTCTTCCTCCTCCACAAGCTTCACACCCAAATCAGTTTCCATAACATGAATCTTTGAAGAATGCCTCCGAGCATTTAAAATTCTATGAAAATACGCAGTAGACTCATCCCCCATCTGGATCCAGTCCACTTTGGCCTGCTGTGCCATCTGCGTATGTAACAGATTCACCACCTGATTATACTCCTTAATTAGAGTATTTTCTGTTTCAATCAACCCTTTATCAAACGGGTTCAAGCTCAGCAATCTCTGCACACCATGCAATTTTTTTGACAACAATCAACCTTCTTCCTCAAATGACCAAACTTCACTCTATTCAACTCCTTAAGTTTAACCTTAACAAATTTCATCTTCTGCACCACCTGAAACATAGGACACCCAGTAACCTCTTTCTTCCAAGCTTCTCTAACCAAATCAACATAACTGCTGTCCTCCACCCAAATATTACGAAATCTAAACAGATACGGCACCTTCTTACTGAGTTTATCAAGCCTAATCAAAGCAGGGCTATGATCTGAAATGTCAGGCATACAGAACTCAGTATGAGAGTCAACAAATTCACAAATCCATTCATTATTGACCAACACCCTATCTAATTTGCAATAAATCCTCGACTGAAGATCCTTCACATGCTTATTAGACCAGGTGTAGAAAGCTCCAGAAAAATTCATGTCGTGCACATCAATATCATCAACACAAGCAACAAAATGATCATCAACATCAGCACCCGAAGAGACTAATCCAGATTTCTCACCAAACTTAAGCAGACAGTTAAAATCCCCCATGAGCACCCACGGCTCTTTCAAAGACTGGCCTAACCTCCTTAAGTCATCCCACAGCACATCCCTATCATTACTGATATTAGCCGCATACACTGAGGTCAACCAGAAAGAAGTCACCCCATCTTTTGAACAAACTTTGCAGTGAAGAAACTGATTAGACAATGCACAACACTGCACATTCCACACAGAATCATCCCACAATAGCAAAATTCTACAATTAATATCCTTATCCACATTCGAAACCATCTCCATTTATTACTAAACCAGCCCACTACCCCATCAAATTTATTTGGCCGAATCCGAGTTTCCAATACAGAAAACAAACTCACCTTATTAACAGCAGCGAACTTATCAACCGCCATCCTTTTATTCAGGGTATTCAACCCTCTTATGTTCCAACAGGCAAGCTGATATTTACCCATTAGGTACCACCACAACCTTTGAAACCCCCACTTGATCACCAACCCCTTTACTCAACTCCAGTTGACTTGCCCTCAACCTCGAATTCTTCTTCGAACTCACCACTTGCCACTCTCCTTGATCCTCTACACCAAGCACTGCACTACCACCTTTACTACCACCCGTCATAGCAGTAACAACCCTACTACCCTTATCAATCTGAGTAGCAGGCACCACTTGCTCCTTCTCCCGAATAACACCACCACCCTCCTTCTCTACAGACGTAGATAGATCCCCAACATCCTGATTAGCTGGAATAACAGCTTTCTTTTGGCACCGCGAAGTTGAATGCCCAAAGCATTTGCACACCTCACAGTACCACGGTCTCCACTCATAAACCACTCTTTGGCAGTATCTCTTCCCATCCATATCTTCCAAAATCTCCTCTCTCGGTTGGGATCTAGCATCAATCTCAACCAGAATTCTAGCAAAACCAATTCTCTCCTTGCTCGCAGTCAACTTATCAGCCACTATAGGCCTCCCAATCTTACTGGCTATCCTGCCCAGCATCCTGGGTGACCAGAACTGAAGATCTAAATGGGGTAGCTTAATCCAAACCGGAACCGAAGAAAGGTTCGCTAGGTCCAATTTGCATCCCGGGGACCAAACTTGCAGGATCAACGGCAAATTACCCTGCACAAACCATGGACCACTCTCCATTATACTCACCATATCCTCACGATTCTCAAATCGAAAAATGAAAACCCCTCCCTCATTCTGATAGATCTTTGGTACCGCAAATTTACTCCACCTAGCCTGGACATATCTCTCCATAGCCAAAAACGAGAGTCGCACCCCCATCGCCGCACCCACCAAAGAATGTTTCCAAAAGTCACATTCAGACTGCACTTCACCCTGCGAAAACTTAATTACAGGCGAATCGTCCTCCTGGAAGCTCTCCAGATTTAGACAATTTTCTCGATCTCTGTTGTTGGCAACAACCTCGCTCCAAGATCTCCGAACTTGCGGCACCTTTCCCAAATCCGACACCATACCCGTCTTTCTACCTTGGATCTCATCAAACCCGTCGCCATCCTTCTGGCTATTCTCCAGATCTGGCTCCACAACCTCAACCTCAACTCCAACCAAATCGCAACTACCAAACTGCAAAGCCTTCTTCGGTTCACCCGACGACACCATAGAGATCGGCTGATTATCCGGCGTAGACACTTGAACACTAGGCAATGGGACAGAGATCTTCGGTTTACGTCCTCTACCCATGGGGTAGATGCACAGGAAAAAACCAGTGAGAGGAGAGAGCTTTCTCTCACTAGAACATTGCTCAACTTTCCTTACTAATACTCGTAACTCTATATAGTATAAACAAATGTGGTTTTATTATTATTATCATTATTTTGGAATATATATTTATCTGAATTTAATAATATTTGCATTTATAATTGTAGCATAATATCTGTTATATTTTTCTGATGGTATTAATATACTGACTGTTAAAAACCGAGATCATTAGAAATTCTAAAAGTATTTTAGAATTTCAGTAATCTATTTTATATTTATGAAAATGCCAAAAAAAAATAAAATTAAATATCTTTTAACATTTTAATTTTAGTAAATTTGTTTTTTTCTTTTCAAATATTTATCCTTTATAACTCTATAAACAAAAGAAAACCCCTTATAACTTAATATACTATTATTTAGCAAAATATGATAATTATTTAATTACTACATACGTTGGTATGTCAACATTATTTTTGTGGATTCTAATTGTTAAATTAAATACACTGTTAATACCATTCTAGCTTTTACGTTTTACTGGTAGAGAATAGTGATAAATATAGATTTTATTTTATTATAGGAGATATATTAGTAGAGAGGGAAATTAGAAACTAGGGAACTTAACCTAAATTATTCTCTTCACTCTTCTTCCTTCTCTTACTTATATTCTCGGCCGTTCTCATTCTCTTGGCGTCTGCGCCTCTAATCTCCTCCTTCTCAAATTTCTACATTAGCGAAATTTCATCCCAGATTTCCATTCCTTTCTACCCCAAGCAAATCAAAGTGCAATGCAGCCTTCTCACCATAAGTATGACCAACAGGGATATACTTCACGAGCTCTTCCGACCTAACAACAGCAGCAATGAAGCAACTTGAATTGATTTTTCCCCTGTCGTTATCCTCGTCAAGGTCAAACAGTAGCTTGTATCTGCCCCCTTCTCGACATGTTAGGAGACCTGCAGCAACAACAGAATAAATCAATTTATGGTACTCATTAGCCGCCTTTATATTTTCTAATCTATACTCGTAAGGATATGATTAGATTATGTAGTTATATAAGTACATACCCATTGTAGTTGTGTGCATGAGATGATTTTGGAAGAAAAAATGTGCGCATATTTCAAACTTGTAGGATACGTGTGCATCTCATGGGTGTATTAGAATATTTAGTGGTATTAGCCTCTTAATGATAATTAGTACGTGGATAAATTATTATTAATAGTTCATGTGTAATTTCGGCTCTCTAGATCTAGACTAATTAGCATTTGTCAAAATTCAAATTTTGTAATATTGGATGTGTTGATTTAGAGTTCCTAGATAGAGGGAAAATGGAAGCATTGTAATTTTAGAAGCTCCGGAACTTATAATTGTAAAAAAAATAATAATGAGTTGATAGACCTGATTTCTGAATTCTGTCTAATGATTATTTGGATAGTGGCATTAATTTTGGAGGCAATAGAATGATATGCATAGTGGATATGAATCTTTAATATTAAGACGAGTATAATAAACGTATTTATTATTTTGCTAGAAACACGATTAATTATAGCGGTCGGTGGTGATATGATTATTTGTATTTTAATCATAGGATGTTGAGATACCTTGTTGTATCACTGGGCGACTAGTTTTGAAGGATCTTGTCTACTGTCGTTCTAGCGATTGATGGCGGTGGATTGTTGTGAATGTCTGCTTAAGCGTGAATTCTAGGTAAACCTTGTGTTCACCTATTTTTACTTTGTGATTGTGTGTTGTATTTTGAAATTGGTCATATTGGTTGTGATTGTAAAATTATGCTTATACGATATTGGTTGTATGGAATGTTTGGAATGGTTTGAGAACTTTGATATTACATGTATGGCTATTTTATTCTGGAATTGATGGGAGATTGACTTTTAGAATTGGAAAGGCCTCTGGCTAATTTATATATATTGGCGCTGTTGAGTCTCAGACCGCAGCTAAGCTCTATGATAAACTCCATTAGTCGGTAAAACTTTTGGGGGGTGTGCACACTAAAGGACTTAGAGTGAGGGTGAACTGGATTGGTCCCAACTCTGTTGTGGTACCAATTATTGGAATTTGTGAATTGTGGAACTTTGGTGACTCCCGTCATTCCAGAATTGTTTGTGGTATTGTTGATTGGTGATTGAGATTCTTTTGATGTTATTTTTTTATTGGTTATGTGGCTATGGATGTTTATTGTACTCAAATGGATTTTCAAAATGTATTTGACAAGGTGTTGCAGGGTTTACTCAGTTTCTCTGATTTGTGCGGTCCTTTCTTGTGTGTTGTTATGTTTTCTAACCGCAGGTAATGAAGTTGACCTGGATGTAAAGCGTGAGAGTTGGGTTTGAGAATTGACATAGACAACTTCAATTCATTTAAATTATTTAGATGGTTATAGCTTTGCATTGAAGGTTTGAAATTTAGTTGAGATGTAATTACTTTTTATCTTCATTTATTTTCCGGTTAAGATTGAAGTTTTTGTATTTAGCCTTAGCACTCACTAGGTTGGTGAGTGTGGCGGTAACACCCCATTAGGTTTTTGTCTTCCGCTGTTGAGTAGATGATAGGAAAAAAAATTGACGTTAATTTAACTTTGACCTTAATAATATACTGGCTAGTGTTGGGGGTGTTACACTGAGCCTTGATTGTACAACTTACGAGGTTACTGTTTCTTCCTATCTAGTTGTTCCCTTAGATATTAACTGCCTAGGGTTTACGCCTCTGCACTCTGTAGGACTGAGTGTTTTGGTATTGCACTTGTGCAGTTAATGATCTAGTGGGGTAGCTGGGAATATAGGAAAATATCGGATATTGGTAAATTCTTCCTTTGGACTATGGGTACTGTTTCGTCCATGAGTCGAGTTTTGATCAGCCTTATTAGGAATGGATTCTTTCTATTAAGTGGTGCACACACTTTTCACCGATGACTGAGAACGGGTCGGTGGCAGCGGAGGGTCTGCTATACCTCGATGTGGACAACTGCCACACGCGAGTCTGTTTACATCGTTCTTGTGACAACTGACTGGCGGTGGGGGCCATCTCTCCCAATTGATTTTATTCCACTCTTGAGTTACTGGTTCTTGGATCTCTCCTTTCATTCCTAGTCCTTGTGACTACCTGAGTTCTTCTACTCCTGATTGGAACTAAACCTAACATAAGCAATGGATGTTCACTAACTCATGGTGTGGCTTTTTAATTGAAATACCCCTAATTGATTAAACATATATTCAATTAAATTAAGGCCTCAACATGCCTTAAAAAAAATTAAACACAACAATGTTTAACAGAAACAAGAATAACACCCTTTAACATTTTAGGGTGACTAAATATCCAAACGAACTCCGTTTGACCTAAAATTTTAACCTGAGCCTTATAACACATTAAAACCGTTTCCAAGGGAAACCAAGCTCAGAAACTCATTGGAACACAAAATGTGCACTAAGCTTGCTGATGAGTGTCTAAATGAGCATGTTTTAGGGGTGTATTTCATATGTTTAATCAACACGTTTCATGCTCATTTCTCCACTCTGGCTTGTTTTCCTCTAGTTTTGTGTTTATTGGTGTTTCACACAACTATTGTTGAAACAGGAGGAATAACATAGCTAGAAATAAAGTAGACGAAAAGACAAACGTGTGGGCGCAAACGGATCCAAAATCGGAGCTAAAATGAAGAAGATACAGCATTTTGAAGTTAGCCTGCCCACAGGACCGACCCATAGGACCGACCCAGAGTGGGTCGGTCGGATGATGCCGGAGCCCAGAAATGCTCGTTCCAGGAGCCGAAAGTGCTTCTGGACCCGACCGACCCTAGGACCGACCCAGGGTGGGTCGGTCGGACTTAAAAACGCGATTTCCGGCCCCCGAAATTGCTTCTGGACTCGACCGACCCACGGGACCGACCCAGGGTGGGTCGGGTCGGTCGGATGATGCCGGAGCCCAGAAATGCTCGTTCCAGGAGCCGAAAGTGCTTCTGGACCCGACCGACCCTAGGACCGACCCAGGGTGGGTCGGTCGGACTTAAAAACGCGATTTCCGGCCCCCGAAATTGCTTCTGGACTCGACCGACCCAGGGTGGGTCGGTCGGTCGCAGATTTTGCCCAAATCTGCCTTTTTAAAAGGAGAAAAAGAGGAGAGAGAGGGGGGAGCGACTCAGACCAGAAAAACGACGGAAAAACAAGAGAAAAGAGGGAAGAAGAAGAAGAAGAAAGGAAAGGAAGAAGAAGAAGGAAAGGAGGAGAAGACTCACCTCCATTGAAGCTCTTCTTCAACCTCCCATGGCTATTTCTTCTCCCTTCTCTCATTTTTGTTCCTTAATGGTTGTGTAGTCTCTTTGTAGCTAGGGATTGGGGATTTTGCCCCAAAATCCCTATACTCCATTGTAGATTCTTGAACTCATTTATGGTTTTATTTTAGTTCTTGTTCTTAGTACTGATAATAATTGTGTGTTTGTGGCTCTTGAACTTGTCACCCATGATTTGGGGATTGTTAAGGGTTTTGCCCAATTTGTTATCTATGTGTTAAACTGGTTGGTTTGGCCTACCGATTAGTTGAGCATTCTTGTGGATTTCTGTCAACATGTGATTCTGAGATAGAAATCTGGACCGTCGGGGACTAGAACAGCGTACTCTAATATCGATGATTTCGAGATTGGATTACACTGCAACTTAAGGGGAAATTGTGCTTAATGCTATCAATTGACTAGGTACTTGGAAGATCCGCCAGGTTCCATTCCGTTGGTTAGGATTAGTAGACCTTGATTAGGCTATTAGTTAATTTGGCGTTCCCGTTGTTTAGCCATGAGTTCGAGGGTTACCATTGGTAGTAAAGGGAAGATGGGTGCAAATATCCATCCCGAGCTACACCTATCCTAGATTAGTTAGTCTAGTTTTATTGCTTTCCTTTATTTTCCATCTATCAACTAAAATCCCAAAAACCCCAGTTTACATTTATGCACTTTTGTATATATCTTTCTGCACATTTACTAAGCTTATAATTAACTAGATAGTTACGAAGTCCCTGTGGATACGACCTTGTTGAGCTACAACGACTGGGTTCACTGTCCATAGTTAGCAAGATAGTTTAACCACTATTTTGCCCAACATTTGCTTAAAGCAAATTTTTGTGAGATTATTTCCGAAATGAGTTTTATTTGATTTTAGGGTCTTGAATACCCTTAAATATACTAATGTGACATAATGTACCACATTAGAATGTCTAATTCAAGTTTTTCAAAAAAAACAAAAAAAAATATACATATATGTGCATTGTTTTGTGAATAGTAAACAAATAGTGCAAAAAATAACATTTAATCTCTTAATCTAGTCTATGGTCAATATGTTCCCTTGACCTTGGTTAATATGTTCCGCCAGTTTAAGGCTAATATCCCAGCTCATTACCGTTACCAATTGCAAGTATATATCACTCATTATTTTCCACTTCATTAAAGTAGTTATAAGTACTTTTTTATATAGCATTAACCAACCTTATCTCTTCCAATCCCATCTGATCTTGCCGTTTTATAAAGGCTCTTTCCTAGGTGTATATTGGCCAGTTACAAAACAAAATAAATATGACACCTCAAGTTACTCTATAAAGCAATAATTGGTACACCTTTTACATGATATTAAACTAATATCTTATCTCTTCCACCTTGATCATTACCGTCTGCTTTTGATCACCTTATCCACCTGCAGAAACCACCGAATACACACCTCAAATATGAGTACTCCTATGACATGAATATACATAATATATATATATATTGGCATTGTAAATAGAAATTACCTACGTTTTACACATATCAAAGTATTCTCTTACACAAAACACACGCTTCTATCAATTCTAACACCCATTAACCCATCTTACCCGACAGCTCCTGCAAGCTCAACATGGGAAGCTTCCCAATACAGCTAGGAAATTGTCTTGTCTTTAACCAACCCATACCCACTCTTGTTAGCCGATTCTTTTTTTTCTTCCACCTCTGTACCTTCTTCATCTTCCAACCGAAGCCTCCAACCTCTCCTGCTGCTTCAAAAAAAATGTGAGCTTCACTCATCTTCCATGGCTGCTACATCAATAGCTAGGTAAGCTTCTCATGGCATGAAAATACCCATTCTGCTCCTCTCTTCCTCCTCCTTTCAATGAGCTCAACAATCTCATTTCTTACCCAGAAAATAAAGCTAAGTTAATGTGTGAAGTTGAGCAGCTTCTCAGCAGATAACAGAAGAGGAGAGGAGAGTGGTCTTCATAACTTTTTCAAGGTAAACAAACCAGCTTATTCTTTCCTCCTTGTTACCGGTAATATACTTCAACATTCCCAGCTCTTATGAGCTCTTTTCCTTGCTTTCTTTACGAGGAAAAAAAAACAGAGAAGGAAGAACTGAGCTCCTTTTTCTTGCTTCCTTCACGTACAAAAACAGAGAAGCACACCCAGCTATCATGAGCTCTTCTTCCCGTTTTTTCTTCACGTAAAAACTGGAGGAAACAACCAGCTTTGGGAGAGAACAAAACCCGTACAAGCACCCTTGCTGCACCAAGCTTGCGGTGAGATTTTTCACCTCTTATACTCTTGATTTCCACCGGTAATGTACTCCCAGTTTCTAAGCTTAAACCTTGCTCTTTTCTTGCAAAAAAAAAACAGAGGGCAAATACCCAGGTTTATGTAGCAACAATGAGCCAAATAAACACCCTTGTCTGACCATGCTCACGGTAAGAAAAACCTTGCCTATTTCCTCTCTGTTTTACCGGTAATATGTACTGAAGTAAGTGTAGTTTAAACCCTCTGTTGCTTACTAAAAACAGGCGTGAGAGTGCCTTTGAAACCAGCTTGAATAAGGAACAAATCCAAGTAACTCCCTTGCATGTTATTCGGTGGTTGATCCACACTTTGGAAGAGAAACAAGAGCAAGCTGAAGAAGTTATGCTTGGCTAGTTTCGATAAGCATACCAACAGCATTTTCCACCTTGTTTAACGGTTCATACCCTGCGTAAAATGGTGTTTAACACCTTGTCTTACCTCAGAAAATTCAGGCGTGGAGCAGCCCTTAGTACTCCATTATGTCAAGGTAGAAACCCATGTTACAATGAGCTTGAACCATCCTTAATTAGCTGCTTATAATACAAGCCTAATACTCTTGTTTTTTTCCTTACAAACTACTGCCGAACATGTGTAGAGCTGAGGGAATTCTACAAAATTGTGGAGGTCAAGCCTAAGGAAAAAAAATATAGCAACGTAAGAAAATCTACTACCTAACCATATACTAATTAAGGTTATATGTGGTTGATATCCAAAAAAACTAACTCAAATGTATGTACAGTTGTTAGTCGTGGTCTTGGAGTGGAGCTTGGTTAATTTATGTGCTCAAAATCAAGTAAGAATACTAAACTTATATATTATAAAGTTTTTCATGCCATATTGTTATATGGTAAAATATAACTGAGAGCTTAAGGAGTATTTAATGACATAATGTGTATTATAATATTGTATATTATGTGGCTAGCTTGTTTAGCTTGTAAGATGGCTTATAATGCCATGAAAATGATTTAAGGGGTTAAAAATATAATTATAAGATTTTTTGGGGTGTAAATGGGACCAAGCGTGGGCTTACAAAAGATGTTATCATCAAACTATGTATTAAAATGTTATGTAACATGTTTGGTAAATTAACTTAATGTCTATGTGACATATAATGTCATAGAATAAATAGAATGATTAAAACACAATTTATAAAATATTGTTACAACTATAAATGGAAGCCGCATGTTACAAGGTTTAAAAATGATCAACCATATATTAAAATGTTTTATAACAATATGGGTTGATAACCTAATGTTTAAATGGCGTATGATGTCATGAGAATTAATTAGATAGTCAAAATATAATTTATTAAACATTTGGAAAAAATACACAACAAACCGTGAGATGCTTATGTCTTGCATGACATTATTAAATGATTTACATTATATATTAAGGTTTGTAACAAGCCATGCATTTTAGACTATTTAATTTATGTTTATTAAGTTTAAAATAGGTTTAAAAGGAATTTAAAATGTTAACAAACATTACCGAATTATATAGGGATTTTTCTGTAATTAAAATGATTTAGGGGCTAACTTTGAGTAATTACCGAAAACTAAACATTAAAACTTTATTTCATGAATTATATAAAAATTTAATAAAGTTTTGAGACAAAAGTGTAATTTTGAGAAAGTGTGGTCAAAACCGCAAATACATAAACCTATGGTCAAACTAGTGTAGATTGGGTCAACATTGACCAAAATAAAAGCCTTGACCAAAATTTATAACATGAGTAATTAATTTATGAACTTAAGGTAACATTAGAGATTAAATGTCAAGCTTATGAAATTTTTTGGGGTTTAGAGTGTAAATACCGAAAATAATCGGTTGGCTTGGTTAATATGATGATTTATATCCTAAGTGTAAAATTTGGGAATTTTTGGAGTCATATAAGTGATTATATTAATAAAAGTGTATAATATATAGTTTTTGTGACATATGAAAGTATATCATATAAAATGGGGTCAATATGTAAATAAGAAGAAAATGTGGGCGGAAAGAGAATTTAGAAACAACATGGGGGCTGTTTGGAATAAAGTAACAAGAAACTATAGGTTATATCAACAATAAATATTAAAACCATATAATATAACCTATATGTGTAACTTGTTATAATATATGTGGCTATTATGTAAATAAGGAAAATAATGTTGTTGGAAAAGAAATACACCAAACAGCTTGGGCCTGTTCGGAAATATCTAAGGAATAACATATAAAAACTATATGTTATAATTATTGTAATGTTTGGATGTTATAACAAATGTTATGTAAAAATATTATAAGATTTGTGGTAAGAATATAAATATGGAAAGTTAAGGGTTAAAACAAAAAAAACAGAACCATAAGGTCTGTTGGAATTTTCGGAAATATTAAGACTATATAGTATACATACTATATGATTTAAATGCTATAATATATGGTAAGTTAAGTATGTTATAAAAATTGTGGTGAAATTGTAATATTTGGAAAGTATAGGATTTGAAGGGAAATGTAGTAGTATATACATGCCTTTTCGGCAATAATGAAGAAGGGATATAAAACCTTAGGTTATATTTTATTACAAGTTTGATGTTATAAAATAAGGTATTTATAACATGGTATAAGTTATGTGGCCACATTGTGATTAATGGAAATTACAAGAATAAAAGGGGTATAAGTGTGCTATATATATGATATTTTCGGTAACAATATTAGTTACCAAAACTATATGTTATAAAGTTTAATGACATATAAAATATCATACAATATGATATCATGATATAAGTGTAGCACTAAATAATATTATGAGGTCAAAAGTATAGTATATAAAAACTATACAAGCTGGCGCATGCATATATGTATATATATAAAAAATGAAGATATAAACTATAGTATTCAATGACATAAATACTATGGTCAAAATGTGATTTTTGAAAGGTTAAATAAACCTTGAATGAGGAATAATATGTACATAATGTAAAGTTCCTTATTTTCATTAGAAATTAATGGGTATATATATGTGTATATGCTGGCGCAAATAATAGGCACATATATAATATGGTTTACAAACCATATAATAGTAAAATAATAAAGGGAAAATTACATCCCGCACCCATCTGGTTTGGCGTATTTACATCGTCCACCCATGTGGTTTGCTTAATTACTTTACGCACCCACCAAGTATACACCGTTTTATATCCGTCAGTATTTGTCCCATTTCCGTCTGTACTGTCCACGTGGCGCCATCTCATTTGTTCCCTTAAACCGGGTCTCGAACCGGAATTAAAAAACCGAACCGCTCTACTAATTCATTGTACGAGAGTTAATTCTCTCATTCTTCCTTTCTCTACTTCCCGACTCCAGCCCGATACTCTCTTCCACCTTTGCTTTGTTCTTCACCTGGTTGCTTAATCTCGACAAGCTTGGTCAGCATTGTTGATTCGACCAGCTACAACGAAGCAAACTGTCGACGTAAGTCAATCTCTACCTGTTTGGAGTTTAGGGTTGTGTCGATTTTAGGGTTGTGTCGATTTTAGGGTTTTGCCTTCTGTTGTCCTGGGACTTGATTCAAGTGCGATTCCGCTTCCATCTTCTGTTGTCCTGGGACTTGATTCAAGTGTTTACGATTTCGCTTCCATCTTCTGTTGTCCTGGGACTTGTTTCAAGTGTTTACGATTTCGCTTCCATCTTCTGTTGTCCTGGGACTTGATTCAAGTGTTTACGGTTTTTTATTGCTATCCTGGCTTGTGGTTCGATTCTCTATCCTATATTGTGGGTTCTGATTGTCGATTCTTGGGTTTTTTGTTCGCTGCTCTACGACTTGTTGGGATTTTGAAGGGTTTTCAGTAGTGTGAAGAAAAATTTGTTGCATTCGCTACCATCTTCTGTTGTGGTACAACTTGAATGAAATTTTTTGGGTTTCTATTGTCTTCTGGGTTGTGGTTGTAGAATTGGGAGCTAATTTGTTCAATTTTCTACTACTCGATTTGCTTGGGGTTTTTAGGTTTCTGTATGTATTCATATGATTGCTTCGTAGATTTTTTAGAGTTGTGTGGTTACTCACTAATATTTTTGGGTGTTGGGTGTTTACAACCAAATCGTACAGAGTATCTACTTTTTACAATGGAGGTCTACCTTGACGTCCTGTTTAAGGGTTGTCGGTATAGAGTAGAGGCACCGTTTGATCCTGACAGATACTCATTAATAGAGCTGGTTCATGATTCCTTAACCATTATCAAACAGAAAAGCAATGTTGGAGAACCTAAGCACCCTATTTTCCGCTACCAACACCCAAAAAGCAGAAAGAAGATAGAAATAGGTTGTGATAGACAGTTCATGAATATGTTGGGTTTGTTTGAGGGTAAGGATGTGATTGAGGTAACTGTTGATGATGGATTGAAGGATTCTGAATTGATAGAAACTTACAAGCGTTGGATGTTGGATTCAGACAAAAAGGATAAAGTACCCAGTGATGATGATGTCAATGAAGGTGAACTTGAATACAATTCTGATGAATTGGTAGAAATTGACCCAGATGAAATCTATCTTAGCTCACCACCGCCAACACAACCTTCTCAATGTGATCAACAACAAACACAACAACCACAAAATTCACAAGATGAACCACAACCACAACTACCCAAGATGAACCACCCCAAACAATGATCCCTCACACCCAACCTTCTCAAGATGAACCACCCCAAACAATGATCCCTCACACCCAACCTTCTCAAGATGAACCTCCACAAACAATTGTGCCTCATTCTGAACCTCCCCAACTCCAACTCAACAGTGGGAAAAGTGGGAAAAAGAAAAAAAGGCCAAGAGGACTTAACTTAGTTACATCTGCACTTTCAAGCAGTAACCTACTCATCCCCCTGCCCACTGCACAGTGTGATCTACCTCCACCATTAAACCAGCCTACATATTACCACCACAATGTACTAGGTCTGCAAATCTCCAAATCACAAAACCACAATCTGACTCCCCAGGACCCATTGGGTCAGCCACACCTTCATTTAATAGTCCCACAGTAGCATTTAATCACAATAGTGTTACCAACAATGTGGTACTGCCTAACCCTACCCCTGCTGCTGTGAACAGTGTAGCAAACAATGTGGTACTGCCTAACATTACAGATGAGGGAAATGATGATGAGAATGCAGACCACGATCCCATCTTTTCTGATGACTCATGGGATCACATTTCTGATGATGAACAAAGTGTTAGATCATCAGAGGAGAATGACAGTGATGGTGGAGGTGTTGATGTGGTACATGATGAGGATGATGTTGATGTTGAAGCAACGGAAAAGATTAAAGAAGGTGGTTATTTTTCTGGTGATGAAGAGGGAGTAGGTGGGGATGATTCATGGCTAAGAGATGGTAAACCCTTTGAGCACCAGCCTGATGGCACAATACACTTAGAACCCAAACAAATGTTCTTGAATAAGGACGCATTCAGAGAGGTGATGGAAGATTATGCTGTGCAGGAGGGAATTGATCTGCACAGAGTGGCCAATGACCCGTGGAAGTACACGGTCCTTTGCAACAACCTTAGCTCATGTGAATGGCGATTACATGCTTCTCTTTTGCCCGATGGTATAACCTTCATGATCAAAACCATGAAAGGAGAGCACACTTGCACTAGGCTGTCTGAAAACCCATCAGCTACATCGAAGTGGGCAATGAGAAAAATTCTTCCAGAACTGAGGGCAAATAATTCATTGTCACCTGCTGCAATTCAACACTTCATACAAACCAAGTACGGGGTAATGGTTAATTACATGAAGTGCTTCAGGGCTAAAAACAATGAGACTGCTGCAAGGAAATCATGGGGAATCCTATGCAAAACTCCATCAGTACACCAAAATTGCACTTGAGCGAAACCCGGGTCGATTATTGATCTGAAGTATAATGAATACGCCAATGGTCCACCCACATTCTCTAAGTTATTTATATGCTTCAGTGCATTGAGAGAAGGTTTCCTTAAAGGATGCAGACCATTCCTTGGCGTTGACGGTTGTCATCTTAAGGGTCCTTATGGAGGGGTATTGCTTAGTGCAGTGTCGCTTGATGGGAACAATGGGATATTTCCAGTGGCATTTGCTATTGTTGCTAGTGAAACAACTGAAACATGGACTTACTTTTTCAGCAATTTGAGGTTGATTGCTAATGAGGATGTGAGGAAAAAATGGGTCATCATCTCTGATAGGCAAAAGGTAAAGTGAATTTGAGGTTGATTTCTACTGTTTGTTCAAGAATAATTCGCTAACTTTAATTGTGTAGATTTCAGCTTGGAGTGTTAATATGTATTCTTATTTCTGGAATAGGGTGTTGAACCTGCCCTTGCTGCTGTCCTACCAGAAGTTACTAGGAGAATATGTTGCAGGCATTTGTATGCCAATTTCAAGAAAGATAATCCAGGTTAAATTGCAATTAACTTTGGATAAGCATGCTCTGTTCTTAATTGTCTGTTGTTGCATTTCCCTGATTATTTTGTTGTGCATGCAATACATTGTAGGAACGTTGTTAAGAAATCTTTTCTGGGAAGCTGCTCAATGGTATACCCAATCTGCCCTAAAGGATGTAATGAAAAGGATTGAAGAAACATCTTTAGGTTCTTATAGGTATTTGGGGGATGTTGATTATGATCAGTGGGTTAGATTTCATATGCCGAGGGAGGTAAAAGTTATAGAGACAACCTCAAACTTTGTTGAGTCATTCAATAGCAAACTGTCTTCAATTAGGGGTAGCCCAATTTTCTCTCTTCTTGAAAGCTTGAGACGGACTCTGATGAAAAAACTGAATGGGAGAAGAGAGTCTATTAGAAAGATGAATGGCAAGATTACACCATATGCTAAAAAGGTTCTTTACAAGAACACAAAAGCAGGTTGTAGGTGTGGGCATACTGCAAGTAGTGAACATGAATTCGAAGTGACTGAGCTAAACAGGCACTATATTGTCAACCTAAAAGATAGGCACTGTGATTGTATGGCATGGGATCAGTCAGGTATCCCATGCAAGCATGCTTGTGCTGTCCTGAACTGGAAAAGGATAGACAAAGAGCAATTTGTTGACAAGTTCTTCTCAATGTCTAAATATGCTTCCACATATCAGAAAGCAATCTTCCAATCCCAGACTCTTCTATTGGCCTGATCCGGATGGCTTGAAAATCCTTTCCCCACCTTTTTTGAAGAAGTTGCCTGGTAGACCCAAAAAACAGAGGAGAAGAGGAGGGTGAGGCTAGGCCTAACCCTAAGAGATCAACTCATGTGACTTGTGCTAATTGTAAACAAAGAGGACATAATTCTAGAACATGTGCATCCCAAACCATTCGATCTGTGGGACAAGGCCAGGGCCTGCTTGCTGTATCAGAAGTTGGAGATGGTAGTGGGTCTAGTCAGGTTGCCCCACAACCAACCCAAGAAACTGTAAGTGGGAGTGAAGCATTGGGAAGGCCAAGGAAGCGGAAGGCGGTCACAAGACCTATCCGATCATCTACCAGGAATCAGAAGCGTAATAGTTGAAAAAAGAATGTCATTCAAGGTGAGCAAACTGTCTTCAATTTAATGACAAATTTAACATATTTTTCAGTAGCATTATATTCATCCCGTTTTTGTTTGATATTGCTCACTTTGTCTCAGGTGCAACTGCTGCTGGGAGTGGGTGTTAGTCATGCCTTTTGGTTGTAGTCCAGCTATGCTTTTTGGTTGTAGTCCAGCTATGCTTTTTGGTTGTAGTCCAGCTATGCGGTTTGGTTGTAGTCCAGCTGGGAGTGGGTGTTAGTCATGCCTTTTGGTTGTAGTCCAGCTGCTGGGAGTGGTGTTTTAGTATGTACTTGATGTAAAAATGGGCATGGACCCGAATTTAAGTAGCTGGTGCTTTTGGTTGTAGTGCAGTTATGGTTTGAATCTTGAATTTATGCACAACAATGCAAACAATCTGTTTGGTATTTTTATATGCTTTATGCCCTTGTCAAAGTGTTCTGTTGATAGATTGTGTCTTTTTTTAAGAAGTTGCCTGATAGAAAGAAACGAAACGAGCTACTATGGCAATATGTTTTCAAATCTCTTATTTTATTGTTCTGATTTTAATGTGACATTGTTTTGTGTTTGACATAGTGAGAGACGTACACATGTTGAATTTTCCAAACCAACTTTTACGTATGGTAATGCATCTTACAGAAACTAAAAACACCACATTCATTACTTAAACCAGTCTGTTACATTAAGTAACTGTTACATTTCATAACTAACAACTCCAACTCCAAAAGACTACTTCACTAGTAGATCAGGTCAATTACAATCCCACCATCAACTACAAACTACATCAGCTTACAAAAGTAACTAATACAATTCACAACTGACAACTAAACTCCAAAAGATTACTTCAATAGTTCATCAGCTCCATTACAATCCCACCATCAACTACAAGCTACGTTAGCTTACAAATAAACAGAGCAATCAATACAAATACTGCACAGATACTCATAAAAAACCCAGGGACTCCAGCATTGTGACTGCCTCTTTGTGTATGCAGAAACGTTTTCAGCTCTCTCAACTCTTGTCTAAGATCTTTGATCTCTTCGAGTACCTTCAACACATCAACGTTTGGGCCAGTCACCTCTTCACCATACCAGTTGTTGCTCAATAGGTGTCTATTCAGTTCCTCTTCATGCCACCATTTGAATAGGCCATAATGACAGTCACAACGATAGAACAGCTTTCCAAGATTCTCTACAGTTAAGGCAATGTACAGCTTTGCATTCCTAGTGCACTTGCACTTCACATTAGCGAATGTGAACAGGCTCTCACTGTTTCGATTGTTTGAAGAAGACATACTAGAACAAACAAAGAATCGATCAAGAACAAAGTAACAGATCAATTGTGCTCAGATCAAACCACATACTAGCCAGGAGCAACAGAGGAGAAACCAATGCCGCTTCTACTGGCCAGGATCAACACCAAATAGATCTATTGTGCTCAGACCAAAGATTTGTCATCATTGCTTCTGGAAATGGTGAGCTCAGATATAGAGCAATGGCCCATCATCATAGCTATTACATAAATATTAGAGTACCATCACCGTATACGAACTATGAAGTGAAGCAACTAATTTTTACAACAAACACCACAAACTAGCCAGGAGCAACATAGGACAAACCAATGCCGCTTCTACTGGCCAGTAATAAGTTTCGGCAATCAGCAGCTTCAAAACAAGTCCCTTTGGTGTATCGGTGCACTAATATTAAATGGGGCCATCAGAAATATCATTCACAACATACACTTGATGTTTGAAAACCAAATAAACTAATTGTGCATATCAGCTTGAAGTACATCATGTGAGATTCAACTGTAAACATAGTACGTGCATCTTTGCACTACTGAAAACCCTTCAAAATCCCAACAAGTCGTAGAGCAGCGAACAAGAAACCGAAGAATCGAAAATCAGAACCCACAATATAGGATAAACAATCGAACCACAAGCCAGGAGGGAAGCGAAATCGTAAACACTTGAATCAAGTCCCAGGACAACAGAAGATGGAAGCGGAATCGCACTTGAATCAAGTCCCAGGACAACAGAAGGCAAAACCCTAAAATCGACGAAACCCTAAAAACGACACAACCCTAAACTCCAAACAGGTAGAGATTGACTTACGTCGACAGTTTGCTTCGTTGTAGCTGGTCGAATCAACAATGCTGAATGAGGATGTCGAGATTAAGCAACCAGGTGAAGAACAAAGCAAAGGTGGAAGAGAGTATCGGGCTGGAGTCGGGAAGCAGAGAAAGGAAGAATGAGAGAATTAACTCTCGAACAATGAATTAGTAGCGCGGTTCGGTTTTTTAATTCCGGTTCGAGACCCGGTTTAAGGGAACAAATGAGATGGCGCCACGTGGACAGTACAGACGGAAATGGGACAAATGCTGACGGATATAAAACGGTGTATACTTGGTGGGTGCGTAAAGTAATTAAGCAAACCACAGGGGTGGACGATGTAAATACACCAAACCAGATGGGTGCGGGATGTAATTTTCCCAATAATAAATGTTAACTTATAAGTATAATTATATACTATAAGGTCATAAGCTTTTAAATGAATACAACTTGTCACATAAATAGGAAGTTGTATAACGTAAGGCGTATCAAGAATAATAACCTATCATACCTTATAAAGTAACGTTGCATGGAATGCATGCAACCATGGGTTATAAAATATAACCATGCAAGCAACTATAGGTTATAATAATACTTATGCATGCAATATAACAGTTGAATTAATTATACGAGAGCGAACGAATTTGTATTAAGCGTAACGCTTATTAAATACTACGGTTGGAAGCTGTAATTTCTAAGTTGAAAACGTTAACTATGACATTCGTATAGAAACCGATGACTTTGTTAAACCGAATATTAACACTTACTACGAGTAAGGAGTTTTTAAGGATAACGATACCTTAAATAGTAACAGTTGAAATCCGGGGGTGTAATACCGGGGTTACTGACGTTATTCGGAAATACCGAATCGTATTGTCATGGGGATTGACATTTAGCGTTCTTCGTATTGTTTAGATCGCCTGTCAGATGTGCGCGCTCGAGAAAGCTTAGTGGTCTACACTGCGCATTCTTGGTCCAAGGTGTACGGTATGTAAAGGGGTTTGATCCGGGTTGTCCCGAGGAATTCCTCGGGCTCGGATTTGTTTGATAACGTGTGTGATTATGTGTGTGATGGATATCTGTGTTTACTGCATTATTTATTTGTGCACGAACGTCCTACGGGACTAATACTACGTCGACTATAGATCGACTTATATAAAACTACATATGCGAAATGTGTGATTGTGATTACCGTTGTCTGACCTAATACGCTAAGTATTACAAGTATGTAGCTATAACCTAAGTAAAACACTTAGGAACGGGACACGACATTGTCGGTCCCTAGAGCTTCGACTCGAACGTAAATACTACCTAGAATCATTCTAGGCATGCGTAAGACCCACAGGGCAGCCAACAAAGTAAGTGATGTTCTCCATAATTAAAAATTGTAACTGAATTACTGACTAACGAGGTTAACAGTGGGGTGTGAATGAATGTGATGTGGTACCTTAATCCAGACAGCCACCGGCTGTTGGTCGCGCGTAGTGGTGGGTTAACCTGTGTCGGGTTTTCCCTAGTTAATCCTGAACGAACCTAGATAGATCGTCAGGCGGAGTGTGCTACCGTTGGCACCAGGCCCTTGGCCACCTAAATGGACGCCTTTACAAAGGCAAAGTGAAATAGTCCCGGAGTCTTCGGATGATCAGGGCAGTGAGCACCTTGTGTGTACGTGGGACTACTGTCCAAGTGAGTATATTTCGGGTTGTCCTAATTGACGCCCGACAGTGCTAACCAACCCAAATGATATGTGAAGGCCCGGGGGGCCGAATGTTGTAATACGTGATGATGTTAATATACGACGTATGAGTTATCAATACTATTGTATTGTATGATGTGTGACGGTGCTGCGTATATTTATAATGACTGTTTGGATTAGATGGATGGTTATGTGTTTATGCATGTTTATTACAATATTTATTATACCTGTAAAATGGTAAAGCATGAAATCAATCTAATATCAAGACGGTTAAAAATGACAAGTGACCAATAGGGTCCAGGTCCGGCATACTCAGCGTCTATCGTTGAGACTACACTCATTGTGCAGGTTGCTGATCAACGTTGAAGCCGAAGTGCGGGTACCGGGTAGTGAGGGTTACTTTAATTACTGTACGTGGAATTTATTTGTATAACAGTATCAGTTGTGGATGTATGACGGTACGATTGTATTTATTTGGGATTTGGGTAGATGCTCACTTGTCGACTGTTATGGATGTGGACTTAGTATGATGTATAGGAGATATCTCATTGTCACAGCGGTTTAGTGGTGTTGTTGTTTTAGTGTTGGATTTAGTTTCTGCATCGTTACTCGCATGGGTGAGTAATGGCAGGTGACACCCGAGTGAGTTTTAATGTTGTTGTTTATTCTTCCGCTGTAAGACGTCTTATTTTTCTGTTAACGTGAGTGACTATTACGTGTTTATTTGAGAGGGGTGTTACATTAATTGACTAACTTTACCTTTCTGTTATTTATCTCTATCCTTAACTTGTTATCTTTGACTTGGTTATTTTTAAGTGCCTTGTTCCTCTGTTTTGTTTTAAGAGTTTGATTTCAAGTTATTGTTTATTATAAGAGTTATGTTTAAAGTTTTGTTTTGGAGAATCGTACCATTTCCATTCGAGGGAACTGACTCACCCCTCCCGAGGTGGGCTGCTTGGTTTTATCTTGCAGGTACAAATTGTTATGCAGGTGGCCACGAAAAGTATGAGTGATTGGGATGAGAATTACGATTTGTGGAGAGTTGATGAATTTTGCTATTATTATGTTTATGTTATGTTTTATCGAGTTCAGACCGTGATTTTTGTAATCTTATAAGTTGTAATTGGTGAGGTTTGGTGCCGGGTGTTTGGAACCCGATGATCTGTTAACGCCTTAGTATTTTATTTCCGTTGTAATTATGTTAAATAGGGGCGTTACAAGAATATCCGCCGCCTCTAATTAGGGGTGAGCATTCAGTTTGGATTTTGGATTTATCCAAAACCCGAAAAACTGAATTATTTTCTGGATTTTTAACCAAGTTTAAAATTTTGGTAAACCAAATTATCCAAATTATAATATGGTTTGGATTTCGGTTTTGACTTTGTCTAATTCGTTTAAACGAATTATCTGAACTTTTTTAAAAATATATATATATATTCTATTTTCTAATTCTAGTATTTAGTGACAAATAATCAAACACAAACCCTAAATTTCGGTTGGTTGAAATCCAAACTAGTTAAAATTTGAATTTCGGTTCAGTTTTCAATTTTTCACTCAAAAAAGTTTTAGATTTTAGATAACAGTTAAATTCAATTTTGGTGTCAATTTGGGTAATTCAGTTTTTAACCAAAATCTTTTTTTTTTAATAATTTGAATTTCAGTTATCCGAATTATCTAAATCCTCACCCCCTACCTCCAATTTACTCGGTCTTTTCTTTACACTTGTCTTTATTCCGGTTCAGATTTTAAAATCTCGATCCACTTTTATCCAATATCTATACAGGTTTTTACATCTTAGCATATATATTTATACAATATTCTATTAAAACCTGGTGTTTTTTGTGATCAAACAAATCGAACTGAACAGATGTCCACGTAGAAGGATAAAATTGTCATCCCTATATATTGCAAGGGTGCAACCAGCTGCTCCCGGCTAGTTTAGAGCTCCAAACGCACACTAAATGATACACATAAATCTTTAAATAATGAAACCGATCTTCCCAATACCACCATCATCACTTTCCATTGGCTGTTGCTACAGGGGATCATCAGATTCTATTTATAAAACACCCGAGAAGCAAGAGCATTCCTTGATCTCAGCTCACGCTGGACTTGAGATAGGTTACCAGCTCCTAGATG
>CM041781.1:288847001-289047639 GCA_023374045.1 Limonium bicolor
TTGAATTCACCAATCTGTTCAGCTGAACCAAATTTCTCCATCCATCAACTACAAATCCCCAAAAATGCAATACCAATACCAGTACCAAGCCGCTGCAGAGTCATCCTCATGGGGTGGATTTCAGTACATCCCTGACCTGCGTCCTAATTTATCCACTTCATCATCATCCTCAACTTCCTCATCCTCTCCAGGTGGAAGTGGCACTTCTTCAGGTGGTGGTCCCGGCTCTTCCTCCGCCACCGCCATGGACCCACTCGAGAGGGTAGCTCGCCTCGCCTCAGAGAGTGCAGTCGTAGTCTTCAGCATGAGCAGCTGCTGTATGTGTCATGCCGTGAAACGTCTCTTCTGTGGAATGGGTGTTCACCCCACCGTCTATGAACTGGACCAAGACCCACAAGGGAGCGACATCGAGCGTGCTCTTATGATGCTGCTAGGAACTGCTCCTGCTGTCCCTGTTGTGTTCATTGGTGGAAAGCTTGTTGGTGCTATGGATAGAGTCATGGCTTCTCATATTAATGGCACACTCGTTCCACTTCTCAAGGAAGCTGGTGCTCTCTGGCTCTAATTTAATTTCACAACTCCGGGAAATTCAATCCAATCTCTGTGGTTGGTTTTAGGTTTTAGATGGAACTTGATGTGACCATGCCAACAGGGTAATTAGTATCGCCTGTCTGATGAGTTTGACTACTTCTTTAACTTGTTTTTTTTTAATCACTAATCCTGATTTCAAGATCAGCTTCTTCATCTTATCTCCAGGTTTTCCTTTCATTTACTGTAATTTTTCTTCTAGTTGTTTTATTGCTTCCTTTAGTTTCATGTCAAAACAGAGGAGAAAAAAACGTGCGCTCTGTTTTCGTATTGTATAGAGAAGAATTAGAAGAAGAGAATGATGATGATGATGATGGAGGAATTGGTGGTTTAGCAGCTAAGCTAGGTTGTAGCTCGGAACAAACACTACAAGTTTCTAAAGGGAAATTATATTTTAGTTGGACAAGTAATATCTCTTATTATTATAAATTCAATGCTTTGTTTTCTGTATTATCGGGATACAATTGACACAGAGTATTGCACACCCTCTGCCCTGTCCGACAAGCGCATTGAATCCAAAATCCATGGAAAGCCACATTGATGTCGGATGTATATGTTTTTGTAAACTTCTATGATTTGACTACCTATACATAAGATGTCACTGGATGATCTTTCATACATACTTTCGCCTATACATCATCATCCCCACTGGATGATGTTTTGATGTCTTTCTAGTATACTAGTACTTCCTAATCGCACGTCCACCACCGATCTGGGTTATGTCCTGGTAAATGTGCCTCGTTTATACTTTTATCTCATTCTTTACATAGAAGCTAAAAATAATATCTAAAGGCTAAAAATAATCTAAAGGCTAAAAATTAGCTATGCTTTTTGACATTATATTTTCAAATGAATTATACAACATACAATTGATTATTACATTGCAAACCTATACTAGGTTGTCTATTTATCTATCCATTATGAAGTTAATACTAAATGTATCCTTATTGGTTTACTGTCTAAGCTTTACCCGAATATTAATCTGTGTTAAATTCATGTACACTGTATATATTAATATTATAATAGTATATGTTTCATGTACTAATTTAATACTAGATCATTTACTCATGAGCATAATCAAATACTTCAAATATTATAATTCATATACATATAAAAATGACCATTAAACTACTATGGATTATACATACTTTGCCACATTGGAAACTAAAAAAACAAATATCTCATAAGTAATTGTGTTCTACCTAAAATAATGGAAATAGATCTTATTTGCGTCTTGTAATTTGCAACAAATTCACCATAATAAAAAAAAGCCAATTTAAGCCAAGAAATATGGACATTAACCTCTACAATCTCATTGGCCATTAGAAGATGAACAAACCGCATCTTATCGATTTCATGTAATCAAAATTAGCATAAACAGCAATCAAATACAATAATCACGGAAATCAAGTGGATGGGTGCATGCATTTTTCCCATAGAGCCTCTGAATTTATTGACTCTTCATTAAAAAAAGGGAAAATTATATCCCCACCCATGATGTTTGGTGAAATTACACACCCCACCCACGAGGTTTCAAAAATTATTTTGTCCACCCATGTGGTTTTCTCTATTTTACATCCGACAACTTTTCCAATATTTGATCAACTTAAAATATGCTTAAATGTTGTCCAAAATTGATAAAACTCTACATGGATGATGCTAAGGTGTATATTTTTGTTCTATGCCAAATCTAAAGTTTTTAAAGCTCATATATGACCTGTGGGACCCAATGAAAACATGTTGACATTTTTCATTGGGTCCCATAAATCACATATGAGCATAAAAAAAATTAGATTTCAGGCTAGACCAATATATAACACCTTAGCTTCGTTCATGTAAAGTTTTATCAATTTTAGACAACATTTAAGCATCTTTTAAGTTGATCAAATATTAGAAAAGTTGTCGGATGTAAAATAGAGGAAACCACATAGGTGGACAAAGTAATTTTTGAAACCTCGTGGGTGGGTGTGTAATTTCATCAAACGTCGTAGGTGGGGGATGTAAATTTTCCAAAAAAAAAAAAGTGACGGCTCATCACGCCAAAACTTTTTGGATCAATTAGGGCTGATCAACACTAACCCAGTCTAGTGGCCCAATTTGGTCCGTCTCGGAAATAAAGTCTGAAAAATCCGTCCGAAAAAAATTCTGGATGAGTTTCAATAAATCAACCCGAATGAAAAATCAGATCAGGTTTTGGTAAAATTTTAGGTTCACAACTAAGCTCGGCCCGGTCCAGTTTATTATTATATAAGTATATTTTTATAAATACTAATATAATACTACTTCCTGTTCTCAATATATGATTTTTTTGGTTCTTTCACTATTTTAAAAATATAATATGCTTCAGCCTTTTTTGTCATCTACTTTCCAGCTCACCCCTCATCTTTTATTTCACAATTCTTCTTTTCAAATTACTACAATTCCCAATGCATAAAGTAAGGGCAATATAATCAAAATTTTCCTCTTTAATTCTTGTGCATAGAGCTAAAAAATCAAGTATTAGAACAACAGGGAGTATATATTTAACTTAGTTTTATATAATATAGTTTAAAATTAATTTATTTAAGTTATATATAATATATAGGGAAATTTCATGAAATGCCACTATATTTGTGGCTAAATCATGAAATGCCACTAAAAAAAGAAAGTCACAAAATGCCACCATATTTTCGTAAAAGCCCATGAAATGCCATTATAGTCATTGACCAGATTAAAAAAAAAGACAAAAATACCCCTACTAGTTAACAAAGTACTTTTAAAGTCCACAATATGCCCCTAAGTGTTAAAAAATTCACAAAAGTTTCAAAATACGAAAAATAATATATAAAAATTAAAAAATATATAAAAATTGAACAATATCTAAAAATAAAAAAATCAAAATATCATAAAATATTAAAACAAATAAATATTTCACTTTTTAAAATTTATTTAGTACCATAAAAAGAATATTGTGTTATAAACAAATTATTTATACCAATTTTTCTACCAATTAACTACCATAATTTATACCAAATAAGTACCATACATTTTTTTAATTATTATTTTCTATCAATTTAAATTATTTTTTTCAAATTTAATTATTTTAGATTTTTCAACTTATATTTTGAAATTTTAGTTTTAAAATTTTATGTTCTATTTTGTAGATAACACCGTGGAAAAGCTTCCAAGCAAACAACCGAACTCGAGGAGAGAAATTCCTTTTACGAATTTGTTTCATAGCCAGCCCAGTTGTACTCTTCCCTGAAGTAGAGTCCATGCCATGCAATACGCTGACTTTACCGTGAAGTGCTCATTTTTAGTGCCTCCCCAACACTAGGAATCATCTTTGTTACTATTAAGAACAATCTTCATAATACAAGCAACATCATCCTCTAAAAACCAATCATTGACATTGGTTTCATCTTAAGTGAAATCTCTATCACTAATTAACCAGGATACACGACCATTCTCCTTAACCATTGGCGGGAGTTTCCAATCCCAACGTCGACCTCCTTGCTTATCCAAGAACCAGGGTTCCACAATATTGATATTGTCGCCATTACCCACTACCCTTCTTGCCCCATGTTGAATTAAGGGAATGATCTTCCATATAGACTGCCAAGGCTTGTTCCCTAACTTAGCATCTAGCACTCATTTTCCTTTCAGGTATTTAGCAACCATAACCTTAGACAGAAGGAGATTAGGGTTTTTTAAGATCTTCAGGACTGTTTAGATAATAGAGCATCATTGAAACAACAGAGATCTCAAAATCCTAAACCACCCTCATCCTAGCTACAATAGGTCGCATCACAATTTCTTCAGCATAGGCGTTATGCATCAAGGATCTTGACCATCAAAATTGTCTGATGATACTTTGAATCTCTTTGATCAAGGAACTTGGTAGTCGAACAACTCCCATCACATAAGAAGGGATGGTATGAAGAATGAACTTGATGAGGATTCCACAACCGGCCTGTGAAATGAGCATATCCCATCTCTGAGTTCTCTGATAAATCATGTCCCTCGCTTAACCAAAGATTTGTCTTTTATCTTTGCCAATGACACTAAGGAATCCCAAGTATAGTCCTTGATCCAGAACCTCCTTAATCTCAAAAACCGTTGAAACTTGATTCCTTATGTTCACTGGGATGTTAGGAGAGAACATCAGCCCAAATTTAATAGCATTAATATTTTGTCCATATGATTTTTTAAAGTCCTCAACAATCCTCAAAAAGTTGATAGCATTCTTATGATTAGCTTGTATGAACAAGACTCAATCACCCGCAAAAGAGAGGTTTGTTATATCAAAGCTCATACTGCGGTAAGAAAAACCTTGAATATTCCCCACAATAGTTGTAATACTATGGGTTGAAGATAAGACCTTCAAGCAGTAGACAAAAAAGAAAGACGGGAGAGGATCTCCCCGTTTGAGCCCTCTCTCAGGCCCAAAGGTATTTCCAGGTCTACCATTAATTAAAACCACAAATAAGGTCGAGGTAATACATTTAGCTACCACTCTTATCCATCTCTCATGGAAGCCCATGATACTTAAGACTGCAAGGATGAAAGACCATTCCATTATATCAAAGGCTTTGGCCATGTCAAGTTTCAGAGCAAACTTCCCTCTTCGTGTGGCCTTAGAATTTTTCACAATATGAATAAGTTCATGGGCTATAATGATATTGTCATTAATAGCCTGCCTGGGACAAAGGCTCCTTGGTCGTCTAAGATAATATGTTATAAAGTGCTCCTTATACGATTGGTCAAAACCTTTTATATGACCTTATAGATCGTAATGCAAAAAGAAATGGGCGAGAAGTATTTCACACAACATGCACCTGATTTCTTAAGGATAAGCATAATGTGGGTATGATTGAGACCCTCGAGCATAAAATCTGAGTTCAAGAGTCAAAGGGCAAGGCTGATAAAGTCCTCCTAACTATGTCCTATTATGTATGAAGGAAAACTCCATTAATTTCATCCAGTTCAGGGGTCTTATTAGGGTTCATGTCATGGAATGCTGAAGGACCTCATCCCTGGTGAAAGTCTTGCCCAAGAGATCATGTTGATTCGTCAGAACTCGATTAGTGACCCCCGCAAGCAAGGCTTCATTAAGAGGTAGATGGGTGGACTGGTAGATCCTAGTAAAGTAAGCATTTTCAATATTAACAATATTTTGCCAATACGAGAATCTCCTTCCCTAGTCATCACAAATTTCATGGATGCCATATTTCCTTCATCTTCCCTACACTTATTGGAAAAAGAACCTAGTATTCCTCTCTCTTTCTCTTAGTCATTTGTATCTCGATCTCTGAGCTCATCTGGTTTCATCATGAAGGATAAGCCAATCCAATTGCCTATTAAGATCTTTCCAGGACGATTAATCAGTGTGAGATTGATTTTGATTAGCCACTCTGGCAATTTCCTCTTTCAGTTCTAACATGCGAGCGTTTTCCTCTGTATATTTACTGCTACCCTAGGATTTAAAGGTTCTCCTGCATATAGCTACTTTCTCTAAATAGTCTCCCAATGAGCTATGCCATGTTTTGATAACAATTTCTCGACAGTCTGCATCCTCTGCCCAACAGTTTCAAACCTCAAAAGCGTTGTTCCTACTCTGCTGATCTCTTTTATCATCATTTTAATGGGTCTATGATCAGACCACCCCCATCTCAAGTGAATGTTCCTAGGATGGGGGAATAATTAAGTCCAACTAGCAGTGACCAAGAATCTATCCACCCTGCTTGTGATGTTATCTCGACCTAATCTTTGATTGGAGTAGCTAAAGATATTGGAAACAAAACCCAGGTCCGATAGGTGACAGTAACTTAGACAATTCCTAAAGGCCAACAACATTCTATCTTTGTTTCGATCTCTTCCACCCTGTTATTCATATTGATACATTATTTCATTTAAGTTGCCAAGGACTAACCAAGGGGAAGTTGGTTGTCTCAGATGTGGTTGAATAAGCTCCCAAGTTTTCCATCTCTCTATGGTCTCTACCCAACCATACACTGCTGTACAATACTACAGGGATCCCAACCCGTTGATAGCCCAACAATCGATATGGTGTAGAGAGCTAGAATCTCAATATTGATGGTATTGCGCTAGAGCAAGGTTAGTCCTCCACCTGGTCTCACGTAATCCACCACAAAACCATTATATTCCGACAAAATTCTAATCAAAATGTGCATTTTCTCAACTGCTCTTTTAGTTTTACACAAGAAGATATAATATCAGGGGTTTTAAATCGGATGACATGTAGAACCCATCTACGAGAACTCTGAATTCCCAGTCCTTGACAACTCAGGGAAAGGATACTCATAATAAACTCCACAATCACCACCGCAGAGGACAAGATGGAGATGAAAGACAAGATAACCGCCACCCACCGTGCTAACCACCGTGAAAAAGGAAGGAACTGTACTAAATATAAAGAGGAGAGAGGAGCAAAAGACACACCTGCACTATTAAACCATTCGTAAGGACCCTTCGCTTCAGAAGGAAAGGATAAGCCTCAGGAAAAACAAACACGACCGTTGAAGATCTGACCAAGTACGCTCTCTAGAATAGCATACAAATTAGGTCAAATGCGGCTGCAACCGTTCGTAGAGACCCTTCTGTGGGCGTTGGTTATGAACCCTTAAGTATTGAGCTTAAGGCCTCAAGGTTCGATTTGCAATTAGAACAACTAAACCGAAATTATAAAATTAAAGCTTAATTATTCTAACAGACCCACACAAACCTAAACAGAGTCGCCACCTAAGTTTTAACCTTTTAAACTAGGAAAGGAAATGTTGTTACAATTTTTAGAGTTTCGGGTCCGGGGGCTTGGTATGAAAATTTTAAGGGTTCAGATTCCTTCATTACCCTATGAAATTATTTTTCCTTTACTGTTATAAAATCTAAGGCTGTATATTTTTGACATTATATCCTTTTTTATTATAATGGTCCAACAGAATTTGTAAAGATTTTTTTTTGGAAATTTCACATAAAATAAATCAACTCAATCTTCCTAAACAAATGGCTGAAGTTGAAAAAGAAAATAAAAATAAAAACAAATGAAAACTAGAAAGAAAGCTAACGACATGGACACATCTAATTAACGTTGATATTATTGGATTCATTATATCAATTTGATCTTGACTCCACGTACTCTTATTTCCGATACTCAATCTTCCTAAACAAATGGCTGAAGTTGAAAAACAAAATAAAAATAAAAACAAATGAAAATTAGAAATAAAGGGAACGACATGATAACCCATGCATACCTCATCTATATCTCCACATTCTTCTCATACGGCTCACGGTAATTGGAGTCAAAGGCCATAGAAGAACAGTGCCGTGGACGATGGATACACCGACTATGAAAATACTCGGAATCCAGCTGATAATTTGATTCGCACGATGTTGTACGTTTGTAGATTTGACGTCAAATTCGCATGAAGAAAAAAACCAACATTAACGTCCTTCCTAAGCCGTATTCTTTTTCACCGAATGTTTGGCTGATCAAAGCTCGCGTGAGGCAGTAGCGGTGAATATCAGGAGTTTCAATATCGGGACAATGATTTTTCAGCAACGCGATTATAACAATGGTGGACAGTACCCAGAATCTTTCTTCAGTGCATTTTTGCGATGAAACTCCAGAAGCTAGCGGCAAGTTATTCCACTGATGAACTCGACAAAATCTTTACACAGCAGGATGAAGGAGTTGTGGAGAAAACCATGAGGGAATCAATCCCATCTCCCACCTGTTTCTCTTCTTGTTTATTTCTGTGACACAATAAGGACAACCTCCTCTCGTCTGCGGCTGGGAACTCTTGCAAGGAGGACGGCGGTCGGTTGCCTGATTCCTTTTTGATGCTCAATGGTATATAATCATCGTGTATGTATGCTCAATCTCGCGGGATGGTAATGGCTAATGTTTGTACCGGAGATGTGCGCACTGGACTAGGTTGGTGATGGATTATGATTGATGATGGTGGGTGAAGCCGATTCTGTATGAAGAAACGGGCACGGTTTAAGCTTGCACAAAGAGTGGCTTGACTGGTGAGGTGGTGATGCCCATCAATATTATCGACATTGCATGTAAGTTCCAGCAAATTTCCTCATCTGTAATGCAAGAGGATACCCTTAAGATGGGTCTTTATCGGCAACAAGTTTGAATGACTACGCTCTCTGTATATTGGCCCCCCCTTATCAATGAAAAATTAATCTGCTTATATAGAAAGAATATGAAGTTGGCTTGTAACACCCCCAAACACTGGCCTAGGAGTTAGGGGTGTCACACGCCGCGTATTATTACATAATGACGCAAGGCTCTAGTAAACGAACTTAAACAAATAATCAAACAAGGCCCAAAACGAATACTTGTATAAAAGTATAATCAAAGTGATGTTGAAACATCCCAAAAGTTATTACAAAACCCACCAAACGAATAACAGGAGCGGAAGCTAACTGAAGAGGCCCAAAGGCTCAAAGTCAAGTACAAATATCTCCAAAGAATCGAAATAGCATAACGAACTAAACTCCAGAAGCTGAGCAAAGTGACCCTCGCTGATCAATCTGCAATGTTAGATAGAGTAGGGGAATGAGCAAACAACTATGCTCAGTAGATGACTAACTTCATCAACCAGCATGCTCAAAACATTTAAAGAATATAATCAAATCGGAAGGAGTCGAAAGGAATCCATAAACATGTCAGAAAACAGAAGCAGAAGTCCATACAATAAATGACTAAACAGAGTCAGAGACAAACAGAATCAGAAAACAGAGCGGGACACTAGTTGATCACAGCATACAGACAGAACGAGCAAACAACTCGTGAACAGAACGAGGAAACCTCACTCGTAAATAGAACAGGTGGAACACCTGTGAACAGAACGGGGAACATCACCCGTGAAACAGAAGGATATCCTACATAGCGCACTACGAGACAGCTAAACCAGCCATCCAAAGGTTCAGATACAGAGATAACTAGGTCCTAAAACAGAAGCTTAAAACAATTAAGCATATGTGCACCAAGGGCACCAGAAAGCACATAGCTAGCTTGGAAATCAAAAGGGGAATCCAACCCCGCAAACGGAAGTCAAAACGGAGCTCAAACGAGCAAGTTAAGGTCAAAACATAGCCAAGTCCGAACATGTGTCCGAACGACGAAGTCCGGACACAGGTCGAACCTTAAAACAGAGGCAGAGACAGAGGTGTCCGAACATCAAAGCTCGAACGGATGTTCGGACGCTTTTTGGAAATCAAATACGCGTAATGTCCGAACATGTGCCCGAACGACGAAGTCCGGACACAAGTCGAAGCAAAATCAGAAGAAGGAGATGGGTGTGTCCGAACTTCTGTCCGGACTTACAAGTTCGGACACCGTTCGAGACTTGTAAGTCGAACTCATCCTCGCACCCCGTCCGAACATCAAAGCTCAGACGGAAGTTCAGACACGGCAAAATCTTCAGAAATTCAAAACGCAGCCGGCCATGTCCGAACGTCAAAGCTCGGACAGACGTTCGGACATACCAAAATGTGCAGTTTCCAGAAACGAATTTCACAACAAAACAGAGGTTTAAACACATCAAAACAGAAGCAGTTCGTAGAAAACAACCTTGGGGGTTTGTAGATTTTAAAACAACGCAAATAGACTGATTCATAGCCACAACGCAGAGACAATTCGCACATTAGAAACTAGAATCCGAAACGCCCCAAGGCTGAACACACTAGCCGAATCCATAAGCCACTTACCTCGATTAACAGTGGAGACGAAATCCCACAATCTGAGGCAGCAGAGTCCAACCAATGCCGAATCCCAGAACGCAAACCAACAACGCAATCCCAAGCCTCTGACTAAACACAATTGCAACCCCATATCAGAAACACAACCCTAAACCCTGAAACTAAAACTGCAACACAATCCTTACCTGAATCTGACAGCGGAATCACAGACGAAGCCAACAGCAAAAGCAAACGGTCGAACGTACGAACCAACACTGATTGCAACGGATTACAACAAACAATTAGGGATCGAAAGAGTTACAAAAACCTAATCCCAAATCTAAATTGTAATACCAAAATACAATTCACCAACTTGACTGCGGTGAAGAAGACAAAACGAATTGTAGAATCCACCAATAGAACTCGGATGGCAGAACCACACTTGCAGGACTTGAGCGCTTGAATGAACGTATTCTTGAGAGAGAAACAGAGAAAGGAAGAGCGGCGAGGAGAAGCGTCTGACAGTTTCTTGACAACTGATCGGGGAAAAGAACATGATTGAGAAAGTGGAGAATTAAAGGGAGTAATTAAATTCTGATTATAAACCCTTACCAGAAGTTCACACAGGAAGGGAAAAAGACCTCCTCGTCCCCAGCTTATTTAAGAAGGACTTCCATGTCCTAAGTAAAATAAGCCAATCTTAGGATAACATTAAACGAGACAAAATGCAACAAAACTTTGGGTTATAACATCACCTCCCCCTTAAAAGAATTTCGTCCTCGAAATTAAAACGTACCTACTGCTCGAGGAGGGCGGGAAACTTAGAACGCACTTCGCTTTCGACCTCCCAGGTCGCCTCTTCCTCTGACTGACCCGACCACTGCACCTTCACCAAGGGCATGGTCTTTCTCCTGAGCTTGCGAACATCCCAAGCTAAAATCCTCGAAGGAACTGCCTCGAACGTGAAGTCCTCCCTCAACTGAAGCGGACTGAAGTTAATCACATGTGACGGGTCTGGAATATACTTCCTCAGCATAGACACATGGAACACACTGTGAACCCCAGCCAACGACGGTGGCAAAGCTAAACGGTAGGCAATCGGTCCGATCCTCTCCAGGATCTCAAAAGGACCCACAAAGCGAGGGCTAAGCTTGCCTCTCTTCCCAAACCGAACAACTCCTCGAACTGGAGAAACCTTTAGCTCTTCTGACGACTCTGAGCCACAAGCAAGCGCTCTCTGATAGACTGAATCTTAGCTACGGCATCTTCAACCAAGTCCGGACCAACAACTGCTCTCTCCTTTAGATCATCCCAACAGATGGGTGATCTGCACCTCCTTCCATACAAAGCCTCAAACGGGGCCATCCCGATGCTAGTCTGAAAGATATTATTATATGCGAACTCTATCAGCGCAACGTGCTGATCCCAACTACCTCCAAAGTCAAGCACGCATGCTCTGAGCATGTCCTCAAGAACCTGATTCGTCCTCTCTGTCTGTCCGTCTGACTGAGGATGATACGCTGAACTGAAAGACAACTTCGTCCCCAAAGCCTGATGCAAACTCTGCCAGAATCTGGATACGAAGCGCGGGTCTCTGTCAGACACAATCGAAGCTGGTACCCCATGCAAACGCACTATCTCATCCAAGTACAGCTGCGCTAGGCGATGTAAACTGAAAGTCTTCCTGACAGGCAAGAAATGAGCGCTCTTCGTGAGTCTATCCACTATCACCCAAACTGCATCAAAACCCCTCGGAGTCTTAGACAGTCCCATAACGAAGTCCATACCGACGCTCTCCCACTTCCACTCCGGAACGGGTAGAGGTTGAAGCAAACCGGCTAGTCTTTGGTGCTCGGCTTTGACCTGCTGACAGGTTTGACATCTGGATACAAAGTCAGAAATGTCCCTCTTCATGTTGCTCCACCAGAATGTCTCGCGTAGGTCCCGGTACATCTTCACACCTCCTGGGTGCACCGAGTACGGGGCTCCATGAGCCTCCTGCATAATCTCTCGCCTCAAAGCGTCATCCGCAGGCACACAGACACGGTCTCTAAATCTCAGACAGCCGTCCTCTGAAATCCTGAACTCAGACTCCTGACCGGCAGACAATCCCTCTCTGATCCTGCTCAACCCGGCGTCGAGCTCCTGACTGGCCTTGATCTAGTCGATCAAGGTAGGTTGATTCCGCAACGCCGCTAACATCCCAGACCTCTCTGGACGGACGACCCAGATACCCAAACGCTGCAACTCGAGAGCAGACCTCTGCAAACCAGACAAAGCACAGACGGCTCCAGACGGACCTCTCCTACTGAGCGCATCAGCAACCACATTCGCTCTACCAGGATGGTAGAGAATCTCCAAATCGTAATCGTGTAGCAACTCGAGCCACCTCCTCTGCCTCAAGTTCAACTCCTTCTGAGTGAACAAATACTTGAGGCTCTTGTGGTCCGTATAAACTTTGCACACAGCCCCATACAGGTAGTGCCTCCAAATCTTTAACGCAAAAACCACAGCAGCTAACTCCAAATCATGGGTTGGGTAGTTCTTCTCATATGGCTTCAACTGACGAGAGCCATATGCAACCACCTTCCCCTGCTGCATCAGAACGCACCCAAGTCCCTTATGGGACGCATCACAGAAAACCTCCAGTCCGTCAGTACCCTCCGGAAGGGTCAGAATCGGTGCAGTAGTCAACCTCTTCTTCAGATCCTGAAAACACTGCTCACAGGCCTCACTCCACTCGAACTTCACATCCTTCTGCAGTAGACGAGTCAAAGGGATCACTAGCTTGGAGAAGCCCTCCACAAACTTACGATAGTAGCCCGCTAGTCCAAGGAAGCTACGGATCTCTCCAACATTAGTGGGCCTTGCCCACTCCGTGATAGCTCTAATCTTCTCCGGGTCCACGGAGATACCATCCTTAGAGACCACATGTCCCAAGAATACCACCTGGTCCAACCAGAACTCACACTTCTTCAGCTTCGCGTACAGCTCCTTCTCCCTCAGAGTCTGGAGAACAGTCCTCAGATGCTCCTCGTGCTCCTCAGCACTCTTGGAATACACCAAGATGTCATCAATAAACACCACAACGAACTGGTCTAAAAACGGCTTGAAGACCCGGTTCATCATATCCATAAACACCGAAGGCGCATTCGTCAGACCGAATGGCATCACTAGGAACTCGTAGTGTCCATAACGAGTCCTGAAGGCGGACTTAGGCACGTCGTCTGCCTTAATCCTCAGCTGGTGATAACCGGACCTCAGATCGATCTTCGAAAACACCTTAGCTCCTGCTAACTGGTCGAACAAGTCATCAATGCGCGAGAGAGGATACCTATTCTTGATGGTAACCTTGTTGAGCTCCCTGTAGTCAATGCATAAGTGCATGCTACCGTCCTTCTTCTTGACAAATAACACTGGCGCTCCCCAATGCGACACACTCGGGCGAATGAAGCCCTTGTCCAGCAGCTCCTGCAACTGGACCTTCAACTCCTTGAGCTCAGCAGGCGCCATACGGTATGGGACCTTAGAAATCGGCTGAGTCTCAGGTGCGAGCTCGATCGAGAACTCCACCTCTCTGACAAGGGGGAGCCCCGGTACATCATCCTGAAACACATCTGGGAAGTCTCTGACCACTGGTATGTCCTCCAGCTTCGCATCCTTGCGAACCTCAGGGATGTAGCACAGATATCCCTGGCATCCTTTCCTCAAATGGTGAAACGCCTGCATAGCTGAAATAACTGGCGGCGAGCACGAGAGTCCATTCCCTGCTACAACTAGGTAGGGCTGACCCGGCTCCTCAAAAGTGACTCTCGAAGCAGCACAATCAATGTGGGCATGGTACGCAGCAAGCCAATCCATGCCCAAAATCACATCAAAATTTGTCATCTCCAACGGGATGAGGTTAGCACACAGAGTCCTATCTCTGACTAACACAAGACTATCTTTACAGACAGAGTTCAAAAGCATAGAAGAGTCCCTAACTAATGGACTATGCACACACAACTCAACACTCAGAGGCACAACAGGCAAACCGAGCTCACCCACCAACTCAGCAGAAATAAAAGAGTGGGTGGCTCCAGAGTCAAACAAGCAGAAAACAGAACGAGAAGACAGCTGGAGAATACCTGTGACAACCCTGTCAGTTGACCGGTCTCTCTCTCCAGCCATCGCGTACACTCTGGCCTGGCCCTGGGGCTTCTTCTGCTCAGCCCGGTCTCGATCTCTGGACTCAGATACAGATCCTCCAGCTCTACCTCCAGAGCTACCTCTGCTTCTCTCGGCCTGAGGGCAGTCAGCGATCCTATGCTCCAAGGATCCACACTTGAAGCAGGCTCCGGACTTCCTGTAGCAGTCCTGACCTCTGTGAAACTTGTCGTAGACCCGACACTTGGGAGCGGAAGCTGACGAAGACGAACCACCTCTATCCCTCGAACCCTGGCGGTCCCCAGCTCGGTCTCTAGTAGACTGCTTCTTCTGAGAAGCAGACTGATCTCTCCTATCACTCTCGTCGGACCTCTGCTTCCTCTTCTGGTCCTTCCCGCCAGACTGGCGGCCCTTCAGATCAGCCTCTACCAACAGGGTGACATCAACAACGTCCCTGAAGGTCTTGTGACGCAGCGGCGTCACAGCAGAGTGAATATCTGGCCTCAAGCCGCTCTCAAACTTCCTGGCCTTCCTATGCTCATCCGGCTCAGGTGTGAAGCCTATTATACTCCAAGATGCGCTGGTCCTTATACACATCGGGGTAGAACTGCTTGTTGAACTCCCCGGTAAACTGGTCCCACGTCCATGGCTGTGGGAACTTCCCCATCACAGACCTCCACCACTCCTTGGCTTCGGCCTTGAAAAGAAAGGTGGCGAAGTCCACCTTCTGCTCCTCCTCGGAGCCCAAAACTCGCAGCAAGTCCTCCACCTCTGACAGCCAATGACTGGCCTCATGGGGGTCTCCTGCCCCATCGAACTGCGGCGGCTTCAGCTTCATGAATTCCTGAAGCGCCTTCACATTCCGGCCTCCAGCATCAGCCCCAGCTGGGCCTGGTCCGCCAGCTGGTCCACCCCCTACAGCCATGGTCTGCATGAGCTGCATCATAAACTGCTGAACAGCATCAGCAACATTTCTTGGGGCCCTCCTTGGCGGCATTCTGAAAGTCCAACAGCATGCAATTAGACTAAGACACTAGCACTGACGTTTCTGACTGACTGGCTAACTTAAAATCCCAGCAGATTAGAACCTGGCGCTGATACCACTAAATGTAACACCCCCAATCACTGGCCTAGGAGTTAGGGGTGTCACACGCCGCATATTATTACATAATGAGGTAAGGCTCTAGTAAATGAACTTAGACAAATAATCAAACAAGGCCCAAAACGAATACTTGTATAAAAGTAATGTCCGAACATGTGCCCGAACGACGAAGTCCGAACACAAGTCGAAGCAAAATCAGAAGGAGGAGATGGGTGTGTCCGAACTTCTGTCCGGACTTACAAGTTCGGACACCGTTCGAGACTTGTAAGTCGGACTCGTCCTCGCACCCCGTCCAAACATCAAAGCTCGGACGGAAGTTCGGACACGGCAAAATCTTCAGAAATTCAAAACGCAGATGGGCATGTCCGAACGACAAAGCTCAGACAGACGTTCGGACATACCAAAATGTGCAGTTTCCAGAAACGAATTTCACAACAAAATAGAGGTTTAAACGCATCAAAACAGAAGCAGTTCGTAGAAAACAACCTTGGGGTTTGTAGATTTTAAAACAACGCAAATAGACTAATTCATAGCCACAACGTAGAGACAATTCGCACATTAGAAACTGGAATCCGAAACGCCCCAAGGCTGAACACACTAGCCGAATCCATAAGCCACCTACCTCGATTAACAGCGGAGACGAAATCCCACAATCTGAGGCAGCAGAGTCCAACCAATGCCGAATCCCAGAACGCAAACCAACAACGCAATCCCAAGCCTCTGACTAAGCACAATTGCAACCCCAAATCAGAAACACAACCCTAAACCCTGAAACTGAAACTGCAACCCAAAAACTGCAACACAATCCTTACCTGAATCTGACAGCGGAATCACAGAAGAAGCCAACAGCAGAAGCAAACGGTCGAACGTACGAACCAACACTGATTGCAACGGATTACAACAAACAATTAGGGATCGAAAGAGTTACAAAAACCTAATCCCAAATCTGAATTGTAATACCAAAATACAATTCACCAACCTGACTGCGGTGAAGAAGATGAAACGAATTGTAGAATCCACCAATAGAACTCGGATGACAGAACCACACTTGCCGGACTTGAGCGCTTGAATGAACGTATTCTTGAGAGAGAAACAGAGAAAGGAAGAGCGGCGAGGAGAAGCGTCTGACAGTTTCTTGACAACTGATCGGGGAAAAGAACGTGATTCAGAAAGTGGAGAATTAAAGGGAGTAATTAAATTCTGATTATAAACCCTTACCAGAAGTTCACACAGGAAGGGAAAAAGACCTCCTCGTCCCCGACTTATTTAAGAAGGACTTCCATGTCCTAAGTAAAATAAGCCAATCTTAGGATAACATTAAACGAGACAAAATGCAATGAAACTTTGGGTTATAACATGGCTAGATCAAAACAAACCTATAAACTAGTGGTGAGTTAGTGATTAACGAGGTAAATGAATTAAAATGAACAAAATAAAAAAAAGGAAAAAGAGTTCAAATCTTAACAACTAAATTTTTTTTTTGAATTTTAAAAATGAACAAACAAGTTAAGAGAAGAATAAGGAAAAAAAACTCCCTAATCTAATGTGATTAGTAACAAAATGATGGAATTTAAAAAAAGAACATTTTTTGTTAAGAAAATAAACAAATAGAAAGGATTTTTTTATTTTCTTTTTTTTTTGGATTTTGAAAATAAACATTAACAGAACTAAAGAGATAAGAATGAACAAACTATCTAGAAAAAAAAAGATAGTCATAAAAAAAATAGACGATTACTAAGGGAAATAATATGACTTAAAATTTCTGGTTTTTTTTTTCAAAAACTCGTTTCAAGTTTTCATTTTTGGATTTTTGAAAGAAAATAAACTACCCCTAAAAATAGGAAAGAAGCATTTTTGTTTTTGTTTTTTTATTTTTAATTTGCAAATAAAATCTGATTTTGAAAATTGGAAAAAGGAAAAATAGAAAACAAAAACTACAAAAAGTTATTTGTCATTAGACTTGAACCATTAACCTCTCGCATATTCTTTATGAGTCTCTCCCCTACCACTATGCTAATATGATTTCCTGTCAAACTTACCACCTGTCTCAGTTTTTACAGTATTGCAATTCATGTCTTACCACCTCAAAGCCCTAGAAATACCCCCTTTAGCTCAAATGAGGGTAAAGATTTTGGGGATAACACCTTCACTTCGGAAGGAAAGGATAAACCTCAGGGAACTCAAAACTGGCTATTGAGGATCTAATCAAGGATGCACTATAGATCAACATTTTAGAGGTTGCATGCAACTTACTGACATCCGAGACGGAGAAATCAGCAAGCTTCCGGTCTAATTAGGAGTAGACGATGAGAATGAGGACGAGTATAGGAGAGGAAGGCGCGTGAGACACGTTCTTTTTTCCATTGCAACTACTATTTACCCTTAAGAAATATTTTTTTGAAGAACAAGATTATGTATTAACCATTACATAAACGTATAATACAATTACAGAGTTGTTAGACAGAAAGGACTTCACTGGCGCGGCTTGATTGAATTTATGGAAGCAGGTTTGTGAGACGAAAAGGACTAAACTTTAGTTACCATTTTATCATTACTTTTTACATTGGAATTGAAATAATTTGAAAAGCAGATAATACGATAAAAATATGACAAGTTTTGTATAATAACTATATTTTACATATATAATATATATAATCCATATATTATGAGGAACATTAAAATTAAATTTAAAAAAATAATTCAACCAATTAAAGAAGCTTGAGGAACAACCTTGAGAAGAGTAGAAAGAAATCTCTCTTATATATATCAGCTTGAAACGGCCGAGGACATGCAATTCTAGTATCTGAAGAGCGTGAAATACATAATGTAGGTAAGCAAAGAGGATCACTAATTAAGATCGACGTGGGTTCAATTGATGATTTCATATATAACATCGTCTCAGTTGATCGAAAATTTAAATATATATCTATGAATGAGAGGAGAAGTTCATATATAGTATGATTATTTAATTAATTCTAACTAGTATCATCATGTCAAACATGATGAGTACTACTATACTATTGCTTCGGCCATTTTCATCACTTCAACCACACAACCACCTGCCTCACACCTCTTTCATCAGATATTTGTCATTTTATTGACAATTATGCCCACTCTCGTCACCCCCCTCTACCTCTAAAATCAATCAATCAGCTACCTCCTTAATTGTATATATACGGTCTAGCCACTTTTTGAGTACAAATGAACCTAGCTAGCGACATCTCGAGGCTCTTCCACAAAGATAGGAGAATATTACTAGCTTTTGCGCGTTTATTTTCTTAATTAGTCATCTCTCTGCTTAATCTCTCTAACTTTATTATTCATTCATTAACGTCGATCGTTCATGGATATGGAAATGGAAGTGAAGAGTGCCACTAATTACCCAAAGTTGTTAATCAAGAAGACATGGCAGAGGTGCAAGTCATTCGGCTACAGATCATCACGGTTGTCCCCTCCGCTCGCAGGTTTCCCCAAAAGCAAGTCATGCGGCGCCTTCCATATCCAAGAAAATGAACACAACGACAAATCCATTGGATCACGAGGTGGCAGCAGCTCTACTAATTACTATAAATATAGTACGACTCCATCCCGCAGCTTCAAGGACACCAAGGCTAGCCCTGCGGCGTCGGTCAGCTGGTCGAGGACGCCGCGGGGTTACTTCTCAGTTTATGTGGGACCTGACAGGAAGAGGTTTGTAGTGAAAGTGGAGCTTGCAAATCACCCGCTGTTCATGGCGCTGTTGGAAGAGGCGGAAGCGGAGTTTGGGCTCGCACGCGGTGGACCTCTCTTGCTTCCGTGTGACGCCGACTTCTTTGCTGAGGTATTGGTTGAGATGGAAGAAGGAGGCGAAGTGAATATGATGATGTGTGTGGGTTCCCTGCTGCTGTTCCTAAGAGCCCGGCCATGTCTTACAATCGCCTCCAGCTGGTTAGCCCATCCAGATGACGATGACGCAGCCACTCGAAGTCGTTATATTTACATCTGTCGCTATATATGTATATAGGTTGTTTCTAATAATTTTAGTTACTTCGTTTTATAATGTGGCTTATTTTTCCGCGCAAGTTTACAGACTCTTATAGTAATATACTGAAGTCTACCATAACATATTGGGCCAAATTGGCTATTCTATTTGCTAAGTTATGTACTAATCGCCCATAATCTAGATTGGTGTTTATATTATCCTCCCACGAGTGCTCTAACGTCATAGATTTGACCATCATCAATGTTGTCAAAGTGAAGAATTGGGACTTGGTGATGGTGAAGATTCAGCCCTAATTTGATCAACAACATTCGGAGCCAGATTGCTTCCGCAGCTTCACAAGCTAGAGCCTTTTATCTGGATTTTGTGGAGGAGTGTGCAACGGAGTTTCCTTTTGAGAGCTTCAAATGATGATCTATGATGGAGCAAGCTCAATCAGCATCAATAAAGACCTACAAAGTCCTAGAGGGAGTAGCGAATAAAAAGAGGGCCGGATTCTTGGTGTGACTCAAGTAGTAAAGGGTTTCTCACTGCTCGCTAGTGAACATTCGGAGGCAAATGCATGTATTGACTCACTGCATAAGTTGTGTCTGGTCTAGTAAAGGATAGATATGTAAGTTTCCAACGATAATTTTGTATTCAGTTGGATTATCATACAACGGTGAGTTCACTATATCAAGAGAGGCATACACGGGAGGTGAGGATTTGGATGAGAGCATGTTTGTGTAAGTTAAGATTAAAAGCTCATATTCCATGCACAATGAGACCGATAAAGGAAGGCCTAGTTATTTAGCTGATTTTGTTTAATATGTTATTTACTTGTTAGTTTCTTTGTTTAGTGATTATCTTTTATCTTTAGATTTTTTTACTAGATATTATCCTTTCATTAGCTAAGTTACAGGAATGTCTATTTATTAGAGTTTAAAGAATTGGTAGGATTATGAAGTGATAAAGTTATTTCTTTCCTATCATCCACCCTCTATTCCTTCTCTCTCTCCTATTTTCCCCACTTCTCTCACTCTGTCTCGCGTCTGATTATTTTGTTCTACCTCTCTACAAGGCATCTCTTAGCTGGCCTTCCCATCCGGCACCTTCAAGCTTGGCACATTGGTGCTTTCATTGATCCACTCTTCCTCCACATATTCCTTTCTTTTCATTCTTCATAGACCACAACTGTCCCTTCTAGTCGTCTCTATGGCACATGACGGCACCACCACATGTTGCAAGGCTCTCGAGGATCAAATCAAGAAATCCAATGACAACTACGCTGCTTTGGCCGAAAGACATGAAGAATTACGGTCCGGATTACAGTCCCAGTTAACTGAAATTCTCTAGCCCCTTACAGCCATGGAAACACGCTATTCTTTTTTGCAGACGCCTAGGTCCCGACTGTCATCCTTGCACTCTACTATCCAGACACCAAAGTTGGAAATACCATTCTTTTTTTGGGAGAATATCCATGGCTGGCTCTTCCAAATAGAGCCCTTCTTTACCTATCATCAAGTGGAACATGACCAACGTCTTGACATTGCAGTGATGTACATGACTGGAGCAGCGCTAACCTGGTTCACTATTCAGCATCAAAATCACCTTTTTACTTCCTGGGATCAATTCAAACGAGTCGTTCAAGACCGTTTTGGACCGTTAGCGTTTCAAAGTCTAGAAGGATCTCTTTACAAACTTACACAGACTAATATTGTTGCCAAGTATACCGAGGAGTTTGAAGCACTTCAATCTCGCATTCCGTATTTTTCCTTAGCCATTGCACTTCACTTTTATATCTCGGCCTTCGGGAAGACATCCGTTGTGAAGTCTTACTGATGCGATCCATTCCCTAATGATCGCTATGGATCTCGCACGTTCAGTAGAGGAGAAGTTGGCGGCTACAACTTTCCGGACTTCGGCACGACACCCTTCTAGTCGGCCGTCCAGTCCGACTGGGGTTTTGGAGTCTTCAGCACTGGTGCGGGGTAAGCCTTAATTGGCGTCGGGTCTGGCATCCTCAGACCAGACTGTGCCTGTGTCGGCTACTAGACACTCGGCTCCTGGTCCGGTTTCCACAGTTCCTATAAGCGTTCCAATCAAAAGGATCACACTGGTAGAGGCCCTTACCAGTCAGGAAAGTGGGATGTTATATTGCGACGAGCGTTTCACTCCAGTTCATCGTTGCAAGAATCGGCAGTTTTTGTGGTTAGTCTGTTACTCCGGTCCTAGGAGTGATCCCATGCCCCAGGCCGATTTTGACTTTTCCGCTCGGGAATATGACCGGTCAAGGAAGGCCCTAGTTATTTAGCTGATTTTTTAATATATTATTTACTTGTTAGTTTCCATGTTTTGGGGTTGTTAGGATATCTATATAGATATTATCCTTTGATTTATCTTTATAGATTATCTTTAGATGTTTTACTATATATTATCCTTTCGTTAATTAAGTTCAAGGAATACCTATTTATTAGAGTTTAAGGAATTGTTAGCATCATGAATTGACAAAATTATTCCCTTGCTATCATCCACTCTCTATTGTCTGTCTCTCTCTCTCTCCTATTTTTCCCTACTTCTCTCTCTGCCTCACATATGATTATCTTTCTCTCTGTCGGGCCTCTCTTAGCCGGCCTTCCCATCCGGCACCTCCAAGCTTGGCACGCACAACAGTTTTATATTGCTGCTACAGTTGTACTAGAGTCTATATAACAAAATATCTTCTCATAATATATATAACCGAAAGTACTATAAGTACTTTGGCTACCCATGGTGTAATCAATGTAATGCAGACAACGGAAACCAATTTTCTATTCATCGCCCTTTCCTTTCACATCGATCTAATCATCGTCCTTTCCTACACTCTCTACATACTTTCGTACAATGGCCACAACAAACTCAGAGACTGTAAGCAGTGGCTCTGGCTCTCTATCTCACACCATTGCACCTGTTGTACCAGTCATCATTTCACCCACTTCAACCACACAATATGTATTATCTGCAACCACAAACATCATCAAATCAACAAGCTAATTTCAGCTCTCGAAAGGCATGGTACTTTTGTTTCTCAAAGGGAAGTACCTCTACAAATACGTTGATAACTTCTATCCCCGTCCCCTTCCCAAGATTGCTGGTGAAGTCAATCCTGGATACAAGTAGTGGCTATAACATGATCAACTAAGTCTAACCATAATCCTCACCTCTCCCACACCCTCTATCGTGCGGCAGATTGTGGGGATAGAAACAACACTTCAGGCTTTGAATCAGATCCATGAAACTTACTCTGCTCAATCAAATGACAGAGTTAGTCAACTTCATCTTCAGTTGACGTCTATCATCAAAAAACCAACATAGGACATTACCTCCTACTATGATCGAGCCAAAACCTTGTTGACTCTCTTCTTACCACTGGCCATCAATTTCAGACAAAAAATTTTAAAGCTACCTTCTCAAAGGTTTGTCTTTTGACTATGATTCTCTTGTCGCCAATATCCTCACCAGACCAGATCCCTGCTCTCCCACTCAATTGTACAGCTACATGCGAGCAAATGAGGCATGGATAAACCAACAACAACAACAACAACAACAAATCACACCATCTATCTCTCTCAATGCCACTACCTATGCCCTAAACACAAATCCAAAACACTGTAATCCTCCTAAAACTCAACACCAATGTGGACACTCTCCTTCCTCAAGTAGCAGAGGCAGATCCAATTATTTCTCGTCAACATAGAGCAATTTCAAGAACAACAACAAAACCTATTTCACTGGACAGCCATATACCCGCCCAGAGTGCCACATCTGTCACATTAAAGGTCATGTTGCTTCTAATTGTTAATCATTTTAATCAATCTTACCAACCCATACCTCCTCCTTCATTTCAAGCCAATGCTACTACCGTTCAACCCTCCACACCCTGGTTACCAAACATTGTAGCTAGCCACCATTTTTCAGGTGATTTCTTCAACTTAAACATCAGTGCTCAAGACTATTAGGGCACATATACAATAAGCTTAGGAGATGGGTCATATGTCCCTATTGAACATCACAGTTCAGGTATTCTTCCATTGCCGAATAAAACTTTCTTCCTTTCAGATCTTATTCATACACCAATTCTAAACAAGAATCTCATATTTATAAGTAAATTATGTCGTGACAATGCCTTAAATTTTGTGTTTCACTCCAAAATTTTATGGTTAAGGACAATCCGATTCACAAAATACTCGTTAAAGGCACAGTTAAGGACGGTGTTTACATCTTCCCTTCCACAACACATCTCAACCATAACTCTTCCAGTCTTAACTACCCTAAGGTGGCCGCATCTGATGTTTGGCATCAATGATTAGGCCACCCTTCTCCACAAACAACTTAATATACTTTACATTTTTTTTCGATTACCAGTTTCTAAGAAAGTTGACACTGAACTTTGTACAACTTGTTGTCAAGGAAAAGCACATACTCTACCCTCACTACCCCTCCTCAAGTATCTATAAAAAGTGTTTTGATATTATTTTATGGATTTATGATGACCTGCACATTTAGTTACTATTGATGGTTATATGTACTTTTTGCTTATTACTGATAACTACTCAAAGTTCTTATAGGTTTTTCCTCTCAAAGCAAAGTCTGTTGTCAAACACATATTTCCTCTTTTCTCGAATCTTGTCACAAATTATTTTCACACAACCATCAGATCAGCACAAACTGGTGGAGGGGGTAAATTCAAAATGAACACCAATATCATATATCTATCAGTATCACACCTAACTTGCACGTGTCACGTCAATATTGCATGCAAACAAAGAAGTGTCAGCCCTCATATGCGGAACTACTACACGTAACCCCTTTTTTGATAATTAGTGATTCATCTACGTCCGCCTCAACATAATCAAACTAATATCATCAACGTCCACACCACAGAAGGCAATTATAACACCGAAGCATACTTAAAAGAAAATACCAGTTTTGATATTGCTCAGGAGTCACTCCCCACCAGAGTACAACAACAATAGCACAAAGCTTGTCTTCTCCGCTCGTCTTAGGCGACAAGTGAACGCGATGAATGCAGTGGCAATGAAGTAGACGATGGGTCAATCCTACGCTGAAGAAACTTGAAATCGATGAGGAACATGAACAAAACCTGCAAGTTTGGGTTGGATTGAAAACATTGTATACAAAAACAGAGAAGATAGCCGAGAAAAATCTGAGCATTTCTTGCAATAATAATCAACATGAGAAAACTATTCTAACTGATATAATAAATCAATATACTAAAATTCTCCTAAATAATAGAAACAAAAAAACAAATTGAACATTGTTGCTATTAGTTGGGCAAGAGTAGCACAACAGAGACTAATTATTCAACCGATATACTTTTCTAACTTGTGTGCTTAGTTAGGAATTAATATTTTAACATCCTCTCTAGGGATGTCAATCTTGACCCGTACTTGAAATCCGACCTAAAATCAACCTGTAAAAAGCTAGGTTCGAGTTGAGTTTTTTTACCCAAAAATATTTTCGGGTTCGGGTTGAGTCATTGAAACCCGCTTCGGGTTCGGGTTGAACCCGCCAACCCGTAACCTAGAAAAAATTTAATTAAAAATAGAAAATATGTTATATTTAATGACTTAAATTTATTTTTAATGATTAATTTATGACTAATATAAACATTTAATCAGTGACATGATTAAATATAGTACATAACAATTAATTAATATTAAAGTATTATATTCATTTATTAAAGAATCCAAATTATAAAAATAAGATAAATTTTTGGAAAATGGGTCGGGTTTGGGTCAACCCGCTTCGGGTTCGGGTTGAAGAAATATTGAAATACCCAAAGTTTCTAAAGGATGATTTACTTTGCTAATTAGGTCTTAATGAGCTATTAAGCATATTTAAATCCTAATATTGGCATAAGTACACATTTGGACCAGAAAAGTCCTTAATAGCACTTCTTGTATTGTTTTAAAAGTAGCTAGCTAGAATGCTCCAATAACATTGTGACAACCAAGTTGGTAGGTGATGCAACAGCTAGCTTATGTAGCAAACACGCAAGTAGGTGACTCATCAAGCTAGTAAGCAAGTAGGTGACTCAGCAAGCTAGCAAGCTAGTAGGACGTCTTAAGCACGACCAAGCTAGTAGGCAAGTAGGACGTCTTTAAGCACGAGGTGGCATGATGAGTTGGCACCTACTTAAACACTTGACACATACTATAACCAATAGGAGCTTGACACCTAAGTAGGCTGGTAGGAGGTGGCAACATCCCATTGGAGACGTGACATGGCTTAGAAATCAGCCACACACACCTTTCCTTCACCTTAAGTAACCTAAACCGTCCTCCTTGCTTATATAAACCGTCCCCCACCTCCATTCAGCCATTTAGCACGTTAAGAAGAGAAAAAGAAAGAGAGGAAAGCTTACCACCACCATCTGGCCGAGAGCAAAGAGAAGGAGGAGAGCTACTATCTTCATCTTCTTCCAATCCTAGAGGTAAGGCTGTTCTTGGTGTGTTCTTCATCCTTTCCTAGTCTATTCTCAACCGAAAACCAGAGGAGAAACCAAGGGAACTCACTCCTTTTCCATGTCCATTCTAGGAGCTTAAAAGTTGTCTTAGGGTGTTCTAACTTCTAGCAAGCTTTCCAAGGATTTAAGGAAGGTTTTCTTCAGCAATCTGCAAGGTAACTTCATGGTTACCATCCCTTAATAAATCTGTATGTTTTACAGGAGTATTACCCCTATATTATCTAATTAAAATTCGTAGGTATTTATTAGCCTAAAGCTAGAAGAGCTAGAAAAGTGTTTTAAGGAAGAAAATGATGTGTTTGCAACCTACCTTTGATTACTGATTGCTTAAGAGCTTGTTTATGGTGTTTTGTTGTTGTTTAGTAAGTGGGAATACCCTAGAGGTAATTATGATTGTTCTGGATGATCTTGAGTCTAATCTGGTGTTGTTATAATCTAGGATAAATGGTGTCTTAAAGAGTTTTGTTTAATCACCAGATTTGTGGGTGGAATTCTAGAGCATTAATCAAGTGTTTTAGGTGCTTAACTAACCTAGAACCTATCTGATCATTATGGCCGAGTGACATAGGTAAAGTATAGAACTTGTTTAAAATGTTAAGTGTGATTACTAGAAGAGCTAATCTGGTGAATTAGATGCCTAGTACAACCGGTTTCAGTTGGAAGTTAATTAGTGTAAACTAGATGTGTCCTAGGGCTAAAAACATTGTTGATTGTTCTGGTATTAGTAACCTATTATGGCAGAATTGGCCATGAACTATTAAAGAGATGTATAGCATGATTTTAGGATGAATATGATAGTTTAAACTAAGCTAGGACTTAAGGTCTTAAAGTCTAATATGTTAGGAACTTATATGTACTGTCTTAGAAGGTTGTTTATGGTTGGATTAACTCCTAAGCTAATCTGGTTAATATTGTGTTGTTATGATCGAAAATGTTAGGAACCAATTATGGTTTGATTCAGGTTGTAATCTATAGTTAAATTATGTCTTAAGCTAATCTAGATGAGATAGTTAATAATAGAACTGAAATGGATATGATTTGTTTGTTTGATCAAGACTTGTTCTTAAGGTATGATTTATGGTTGTTTGAATTGTTAAACTGAGGTATTTGATGTTGTGTGATCTGGCCGAAGGTGCCATGTAAGATTATGTGATCATAGCCTTTCCTTAAGTGTGTTTGATTATTATTATGTCCCTTATGTTTGAAATTATGAAATGGGCTTTGTTAAGTGATTTGACTATTGATTCTTGTTATACTTTAAATTGTTATATTCTGATTATGAGGATTCAATGAGTAACTCATTGGAATGGATTATTGAGATATATGGCCATATGTGGAACTTGAGCAGTAACTGCCTTCTTATGAATTATTGGACTCATGGTATGCCTTGGGCTCCATGAGATGCTTCATGGTTTCCTACACTATAGTTTAAAGGTACTATAGGGGGTGTGCACATCTTTTAGGGCCTGGAGTGCGTTTGGAAAAGGTTGGATCGCCTCAATGATCGGGATTCGTCCCTTGAACTGATTTGTGTGGAATGGAGAAATTGATGACTAAGGAAAATATGTGAATTGATTAACATGTACTTGTGCAGGTTTGGATGCCTTATTGTTAATGCTTGAACTCTTGGTTGAGCAAAGTTTGTGTATATACCATCAAGTACTTTACTAAGTTATTTTCTGATGGTAGCTTTGATTTTACTCAGCTTTGCTGACTTTTGGCTTTATGCCCTGTGGTCCTTTCTTTGTGATTGTATGAATGGCCACAGATGCAGGAAATGAAGAAGCTTCTCCTTAGTTGTGGGGACATTTGAGAGTGTGGGCTTTTGGGCTAGAAGACCATCATTTTATTCTCTCTTGGTTTCTAGACTAATGTATTAGGTTGTTCTATAACCTATGTAATACGAAGTTAGTTTGGTTGTAAGTTAAGCCTAAGCATTCACATGGTTGTGAGTGTGGCGGTAACGTCCTATAAGACTTATGCTTCCGCTTATTTAATCTGAGCAAGTTTATTATCATATTATGGTTAGTAATTTATGGGCGTTACAAATATAACCTGCTCCGGGTTCGGGTCGGGTTCGGGTTGACCTAAACTATTTTCAGGTCTGGTTGGGTTGAGCTCCACCGACCCGAAACCCAATTTTGACACCCCTAATCCTCCCTTAATTCAAACTTGTCACTCCTGAACAATCTTTGAGAAGAATGAACTTCTCCTTAAGCAGAGCCTTCGTTAATATATCAGTAATCTGCATCTTTGTTGAACAAAACTGCACAACAGTTTTCTTTGGAGACACCAGTTCTCGAATAGAATGTAGCTTCAAGTCGACGTGGTTTGTCCTTCCATGATGAACCAAATTTTTAGTCAACGTAATGGTTGATTTGTTGTCACACCAGATAACTCTTAGGACTCAATTGTTTGCACCATAAATCCTTCAAAATTCTTCTCAGCCAAAAAGCTTGACACGCTGTTGCGGTAACAGAAGAATACCCAGCCTCTGCTGAAGATAAGGCCACTGAACCTTGCTTCTTTGAACTTCATGAAACAGCAGCAGAACCAAGATTAAAAACACGAGCTGATACACTTTTGTAGTCATCCAAAAAGTTGTCCCAATCAATGTCACTGAATCCCATGAGCTGAATTTTTTTAACAAAGCTACACCACAACCCATAATCTCGCGTTCCTAAGCAACATATCATAGAATTACAAAGTCTCATAGGAATAAACATAAATCAAGCAACAACACCAGCAGAGTATGATATATCGGGTCTAGTATGAGTAAGATCAAACTACTTACCAAGCTTCTGAATTCTTTCGCATCAGCAGCACTGGAACCATCATCTTACTTCAGCTGCTCATGAGTATTCATAGGAGTAGCAGCTGGTTTGCAATTTCTCAACCCATATTTCACCAGCACGTCTGCATATTTTTTGTGAGAAACAAATATACCATCAGTTTCTTGTTTCACTTCCAAATCTAAAAAATATTTAAGATGACTCAATTCAGTCATCTCAAATTCACATTATATCTCATGTTTAAATTTGTCCGTCATTTTACATGATGAGCTGAAATATAATATGTCATCTACATAAAGACAAACCATTAAGATTTCCTTCCGTGTTTGCTTTACTTACAAAGTAGAAGCATTTGGACTTCTTAGAAACCCTTTGGTGAGAAATACCCCATCAATCTTATTGTACCATGTTCGAGGTGCTTGGCGGAGACCAAGAGCTTTGTGTAGTTTAAACACCTTGTTTTCTTGGCCAGTAATGACGAACCCTTCCGGTTGTTCGACAAACACATCTTCCTTCAACTCACCATTGAGAAATGTAGATTTAAATAGAGTTGATACACCGGACTGTTCATCTTTGTTGCTGCTGCTAGAATGATTCTCATGGTCTCAATTCCGAGAATTTGAGCATACCCTTTCGCTACCAGACGGGCCTTATATTTCTGAATGCTCCCATCAGCTGATTGTCTTGTTTTGATGAAGCATTGCAGCCTTGCAGGCCAATAGCATTCTTACCTACTGGTAAGTCCACTAATTTTCTCCATGCTCAGCTTGCTGAAATGTTATAGGATCGCCTGCAAATAATGCTAACTGACAAGATTCATAGCTAGCTAATGCTTTGTATTTGGGCGTAACATCATCATCATCTGAGGAGTGTGGAACTTCAGAAGTTGATAACATGCTGGATGTCGATGTTGGTGATGTCAAAGGTGAGGAAATATTAGGTGTTGTAGCAGGAGCTGCTGCAGAATCATTTACAGTTTTAGGTGTTGTTTCCACTCCATCGCAATCATTTGAATCTGAAATTTCATTCAAGCATTCACGAACAGCAGTAGGCTGCTTATCTTCCCATGGCTACACACTATTTTCATCAAAAGTCACATCTTTTTGCACTAGAATATTGTTAGTCTCATGTACAATAAGTTTATATGCTTTAGATTTAAACAGTATCCAATAAAGATACATTTAATTGACTTCATGTCCGGTTTCTTACAATCATGAGCATGGACAAGTGCATATGTCGTACAACCAAACACATGGAGATGATCAACCCAAGGTTTCCTCCTGGTCCATGCTTGATATGGAGTTCGATTGACAACAGCCTTGTGGGTGGGGGGAAGATTTAGTACATACACTAATGTAGCTACTGCCTCAGCCCAAAAAATATGTGGCAAATTTTTATGTTGAAGCATGCTGCATGCGAGCTCTACCATGGCGTGATTTTCCGCTCAACAACATCATTTTGCTCCGGTGAATATGGTGTTGTCAGCTCTCACTTAATCCCTTCTTCTTGGCAAAAATTTTGAAACTCCTTTGATGTAAACTCCCCACCTCGGTCTTTTCTTAAGGCTTTGATACTTCTCCCCGTCTCCCGCTCAACCATGGCTTTAAGTATCTTAAACTTTGCAAAAGCTTTTGATTTTTCTAGGAAGAAATAAACTCATGTCATGCAGCTGTAATAATCAATAAATGACATGAAATACTTACTTCCTCCAAATGACGATGTCGGCATTGGTCCACACAAATCAGCGTGAACAAGCTCAAGTTTGCTTGTTGCTCTCCACGCTTATCTTTAGGAAATGGCTTCCTTGATTGCTTGCCACTTATACACCCTTCACATGGATCAATGAAATTTATGATAGGCAGCCCATGAACCATACCTTTGTCATGCAACAATTTCAGCCCTTTTTTATGTAAGTGACCAAATCTTAAGTGCCACAAATATGAGTCATTTGGTTTTTCTCTGCCACCAAAGCCTTCTCTGTATAATTATCAATAGTGACAGGAAACATACGATTGCGCTACATTTTTACCTAAGTGACAAATTCAGCTTCAAGTTTTTTCTGATGATACATTCTCTGTTTTCAAACGTCAAGGAGTATCCAGCTTCCATCAACTATTCAACACTAAGGATAATTGAAGAGCTATGGGGAAGAAGTAAACCATGATTCCTTGTCTAGAATTGTTTAAAAGATCAACCCCCCCCCCCCCCCCCCCCCCGAGTTTATTATTGTAGATTTCCTTAGTTTATTAGTTGGATTTATATAGAGATTCAAATTAGACACAGTCTATGGTTCGATAACCTAGGAAATACTTCTAGAAAAACATGCTATAGTAGAGCGATAAACTTGCCAAGATACGTTTTCACCCGTACAACGAATCATGTTGATAATAGGGTCATATTCTATAGGAAGACCGCGTAGGAAATCAATATGAAATTCTTCATTTGAAACAAGGAGTTCAGCAGCACCTAGAGAGTGAACTAAAGATCTGGCTCGATTATAGTAGTTTGTAACTGACTCGTTTCTTACTTTTAATATGCTATCTAATTGAAGTTAAAACTGGCCCAAGTGTGTTGTTGTTTGTGCATCTTAGATCTTATGCATATGAGTTCAATGCTCACATGAGGTACGAGATCTGAACACATATATGATTACGGATTCAGTCAAAGATGTGCAAAGGATTGACATTAGCATTTGATCAGGGCCTTTTATGCCTATGTTTAGGAGTTTCTTTATGTGCTTAAATGTTATTTTGTGTCCCGGTCTCTCTATTTATTTAAAGTTCCCCTTTTTATGATTTTTTTATGCTTCTATTGGTGTTCTATAGGGACAAGCTCAAGGAGTTTGATCAATAGTGAGGTGTTAGTAGAAGTACAGTCGAGGCTGAAGGAGTGTCACGTCGGAGGACGGGGAGGAGCTTAGTAAACGTAAAGATCTAGCTTGTTCACACATACGGACACAACAACTAAACGGGTCACTAGAGTTCACAAACGTATGGAGACATTCCTCCCTCGTTCAATAATATACGTTGTTTGGTAAACTTGCATACTTATTAAGAAAAATATAAAATGACGTAGGTACCTTACTTTTTACTTTTCTATCTAAGTAATAATTATTTTTGTGTTAAATAGTATGGTCAAATATGAAAGAAAAAAATGTGTCAAAAAACTGGAATGTCTTATATTTTTTTAATAAATTTTACATCATAAAACGATAGATATTGTTGAATGGAGTAAGTATAGAATTTGGTTTGTGGGTGCGCATGTGGATGGGGTACTGCACATTCAGATGAGGTAGTCAGCTGGATAGAAAGCTTTTCAAATTATGTCACAACAATTTTCATTATAGGACACATTTTCAAACTTATTTTTTCAAAAGGAAAAAGTTTATCTTGTCAAGTAAAATGCATCTGTTGGTTGAAATCTATCTTATCATGTTGGAAAAGACTTCTTTGGATGCCATGTATCCCCGTATGCACGTGGAGATGGAATTTTAACTTCAATGACTTTTGTTTTCTCTTGGGTAAATAGGGATAAATGAGAGTAAGAAGCAATTTTTTGGACTGAAAACAAAGGATCTAAGCATAGAGCAACCCATCCCCATCTTTTCTAGTCTATCTTCTTTTACTTTTTACCATGTATGAGTAGTTTTGTTTGAACTTCAGGATGTGGATCTAGCCCAAAGTCTTACCGTTGCTATATGATTACATTGTTTGATTCTTAATATAAGTAAAGTTCTTCATTTGCTTTTCATGTGTTCTAGATTTCTGGTCAATTGTTTGAGTCTTGTTTTCTTCTAGACTTGAGATTTTGAGATAGATGAATAGGCTATAAAGGTTGAAGCAATTAATTCTAGACAACGATCTGCTTATAAAAAGTAATTGCAACTTTATGGGTTCATGTTGTTTATGATTTATCTAGCTATTTGAATTTGCTACAACTTATAGATTTCTTACTTGACTTAGTAGAATTGATTAGTTCATTATTATACTAGTAGTTAGGAATGATAACCCATTGGTCAACTTGAGAACCACAACTAGCACTTGATAAAAGTGGAATTAAATATGAAAAATCCATCTCGGGGTGCACTTTTATCTTTAGGTTAATCAAAATCGTAACTTTTACTTTAATTTGAATTTGAAATGTACACACCTTAACCTATATTATCTTGTTAGTACTTGGTTCAATTCATTTAGGTTTATTAAATTGGTTAGTAATTGATTCTCTAAATCCTAGTAGGTACCTGCATATTATCCAAAACAATATGCAACTGCCGATAGTAGTAATTAGCAGCGTGTGGCATAATGTCGTCGACGCTTGAGCCTGAGAATGAGCTTGACCACTTCATAGGGGGAAACAAGGCGCTGTCTTTTTACTGCTAGGGTTTCAAAATCATTGGCATTGCATTCAGCTCCCGTTTCTTACATTTTACTTCAGTATATAGTGTTGAAGAAATCATACAAAGGAATCGATACTACGATAAGATAATGGGCCTGATGAGCTTCTCTATTAGCTGGCATACGTACTGCCGAGCCATAATACAGACTGCTATTACGTCGTTATGAATGAAGTTTCTGTTTTGCAAATGGCATATTATTTCCGTCTAAACAGGAATACTATTTTCTACAGTGTTGCTAATTATACCAGCTCAGTACCGGTAGACAAGTCAGCTTATATTACATGGAGTTAAGGGCTCCATAGCTCTGAATGCGTTGGGTACGACTCACACGAACCACTTCACTTTAAATTCAAACCTAAGCTTAAGATTCTGGCAAATACCAGTTTTAGAAGACTACAACAAAGAAATGTTACAAAATGACTGAAAATATCCTTAAATGGGGTCACACCTAGTGTCTACATGTTTTTAAAGTATCACCGGTCGAGTGGAAGTATAGGTAACAGAATATGTCCAAGGCAGGTAGGACAAACTGTAGCTGGCTATGCATACGAAGCTATTGCAGTAATAATTGTCTTTTGCCGCGATGCTGCTGCATATTAAGACCCTTCCCTGAAATTACATATCCCTACAAAGTCTTTTAGAGTCTTCACGGCATTCCCCCTTTCTATTCTTTAATACAGATATTGACAGACGACACACTATTTTCCTATTGGAAAACTGAACAATGCCTTGATACAGAAGATGATGGCACCGAACACCCAATGTACATACCACACATCGAGTACCACTAGATCCCAAAATTTAACAAATCAACCAAGGATCTCACTAAAAACAATGCAAGCAGAATCCAAAAATAAAGTAGCATACCCCAAGAGAGTTTTGAGTTCAATAATTTGGCAGACTTCATTCAAGACCATGCTTCCATTTGGATATAAACCATCATCTCCTGCCGTCAGCTCTTCATATGAGTACACCACTACTAATGCCTGCACCCAGAGCGCTCTTCAGCGGACAATTAGCAAACCAACTTTACAATTCTACCATAAAAACCGTATTTTGGTCCCCCAAAACTTGCATAATAGTAGGATTTCAGAACTTCTCTAGCCTTTTGGATCTGACAATAGAGCAAGTACATCAGCATCATCGATGTTCAACTCCCTAGCAAGCTCCAGAGGGGTTTTACCTTCTTTTGTGAGCGCCTCGGGGTCTGCTCCCCTGCAAAAACCCAAGATCGAAAACAAGTCAAACCATGAATTTAAGGAATTCCTTGCAGTGACTAATGCTGCTCAAAGTGCTCATGGATAGTACTTAATATCATATATGGTTTAAATGTCACGTTTGAAGTACTGGCAGAAAAAGCACCTAGTGAGCAAAAGCTTCGCAGATGATGATTTCCCATTTAAAATGCATCGGTGAAGGGGTGTTTGCCCCCTTGAATCACGTGTATTCAAGTCAACTCCATACTGTAAGAGGAGCTCTAGCATACCAATATCAGCCGTTTCACAAGCAAGGTGGATCAAAGAACATCCATCCAAGTTATCTATGCTTGGATTATCGGTTGGACCAGATGGATGACAAGGATTCTCTGAACACGTACTCCTTGCAGAAGCCTTCTCCTCAGGCAGCTGCATCACTGTTGCCAGAGTCAAGGAAGATGATCCAACTTCATACACAGCGTTGACATCTGCTTCAAAGCTAACAATGTAACGGTATACAGCTTTCTTATCATTGCTGCGAACACCCTCCCATATTTGTTGAGCTAATAAGCGCAGATGTTGACTGTCTTTCGGCTTTCGAACAAAAAGCTTTTCGGCATACTGCAAAACACAACAGTTGATGACCTTTTGAGGAATTGAAAAGAGAGCAGAGCTAATACAATATTGCAATGGGTATAGCTAAAAATGATTTTTTTCTGCTTCAAAGATGACAAAGAGATTACTGCAGCACCTTTGCGTGGATGAATTTTTCCTTTATTGAAATTGAATCAGCAGGACCTGGCTTGCTGATGAAAAGCTGCTGTGACTTGTCAGGTTTTATTGAGCTACAAGGCAAGAATGACATTTACTCGTTAGCAGAGAATACAAAAAAGAGAAATCTGGAAAGTAAAGAGAATTAAATATAACCTTGCGGGGGGGATCTCTACGTGGAAAGCACCTTTTGATCTCAACACTTCCTCCCAGATTGAGTTGGCAAAGGTGTTGCCCAGAGACTGAAACAATGATATAACAGATGGCTCCCATACTTTAACATCCAGTGTAAGAGATCTAACCTGAAAATGAAATCCCATGCACTATAGTATTAACTTCCACATTCAGAAAAAAGTAAACACACACGCATGGAAAAATTCTTGAAATGTCATTCATAATGTTAGAGCAAACTTCTTCCCTTGAAATGAGATTATGGGGAAACTACAAAGGAACCATTACACACTTAGGATTCAGAGACACTAGTAGTAAGAACATCTCTGAAAGCAAGAAAATACAATTAGTTTGAAACAAGCTACAATGTCATCCTAAAACAAAAGGTGTAGATTCAACAGGCTATATAACTAAAGGCATGCATTCAAATACATAAACTGAAAAGGCTTCATCTTAACGACTTTCATATTCCAAACCATAATGTATACAAGAAATGAGAAATAGTCGTGATAAATATATGGATAGTACTTGCCAGAGCACACTCTACCTTTGATATATGGACACCTAGGTTACGGTGAACACCTGAACACTCGATGCATACAAGCACACCCAGATTCAAGGACGCCCAATCTGGTTCAGGAGCACCACAATCTGCACATTTATCATTGCCACTAACTCTCCTTAGTGAATCGATTGGTTTTTCAGATTTTACAAATGATCGATGCTGAATAGAATTCCTCAATGAACGCTCATGATGAAAGCTTCTCTCAGATGTGTGTTCTTCCATGGCAACATTATCAAAATCAGAACTCTCAAAGGAACTGCTTTCACTGGCTGATCTATGAAGGTTTCCCATTGGACTTGGAGGCAATAAGCACTGTAGACATCAGAAGGTAGGAAAACTCATATCAAAGGGACTCATAAGGAAACACAACAAAATTTTAGCATCTTCTTACCCTATCAGGAGTTTGGGAACTTAGCAGAGAAGCAATAACCCCGGTAATTTTCTCAATCCAATCCATCTGATCAAGAGCACTCTCCGCCTGCGCCATAAAGCAACAGCATGTCACAAGGAAAAATCTAGAAATGAAAAGGTATGGAAACTGTATTAGATCTAACAATGCAACTTGAAGTCAAAATATACAGTGCGGATGACATACCTGCAAGGTATAGTTCTTTGTAGGTGATATGATCCGGAAGCAAAATCGCAAATCTGATTGATCAGCATCAACTTTGATGGTTGCTGTTAGCAGATTCACAGTGTGGTGAGGTACAGATTTCTCGTCATGTAATCCACCATGATAATGGGAAGAAAGCCATCGACTCAGAAGTCCAGAGCCAAGTTCGGAACTATTCCTCTGGCCCGATACACGATTTCCAGATGCCTTATGGGAAAAGAGACCGAGGATCAATAGGAATCTATTAAACTAATTTCATTGCCAGAAAATATAAAACACTAAAAACAGATTAATGGGTCGAGGGTCCGAGACATCAGAGAAGAGATAACATCATAATAAAACAGATGCAGACAACATCAATCTTTCCACAATTCACTGTAACTACTTACAGACGGTTTTAACTCTTTACGGTAGTAGTAAAGCATTCCTCGGCTATCAAGCACAAAAAATCTTCTTTTCCAGTCTCCTCTCAAGTTTGACGAGCGTTTTGACAGATAACCTTGCCTTATGGTTTGAACCTGACAATTTCCATTTAGTAAAAAGAGCATAAGATGGAAAATACTATCAGAACAAAGAAATATAATAAGCAGAAAAAGCATATTATTTGAAAGAAACAAATGTCAGCAACATTGATGGTTATTCCTTACCCACCTTTCCCTTGGATGCAGACTGCATTACAGCCTCTATCATTTTATGTGAACTCCTACCAATCGCCTGAATTCCATCCCCATTAGGAGACCCATTAGATCCATTAGAACACAGCCTACTTTCTCGATCAATTTGTCTTTTATACTCTTGCATTCTCTCATTTAAAGCTGCCTGTTCATAGTTGGACCTTTCTCTAGATTGTTGAGCATAGGTCAAAACCTGAAACCATAAATCCATTAACGCACCTAAAAGCAAAAATATATCAACTCACCATAACGTGTGCGCATTAATAGAAACAGCAAATCCTCCTTTCAAGGATCGATCTAGGATTATCAGGTCTCTTAAAACAGAGGCATCCAATTAATCATGGACAACTCGTTTTCCAGAACAGACAGCGCACCAGTGGCGGAGCCACTCATTGAGTTTGTTGAAACTATTATGAGTAAAATGAATTTTATAGGTATAAATAATTTGTCATTGAGTTATGTTGGGTTTTAATCTAACAAACTCTAAGCAAATGTCACCTAACTAAGTATGAAATGTCTTTAATTATATGTTTTTTTACTTTTTAAAATTTGTTTTTTTTCTAATTACTCTACCCAGGAGAATATTTTTGAAAATTTATTTTTATTCTCAGTTATTGATTTCATTTATCAAATTTTATTTTGACAATCCATTGATAATTGTATTTATAATATTTTCTAAGAAACAATTATTTACAAAACTAGACCAAGTGTAGAAAATAATATATTATTTTCACACAATTAGATCAACCGGTAGGAATAAAACTTGTAGTTTCTAATTTTTAGTACAGTTGCATTAATGGTGGCCATCGGGTCCGGTTCTACCCGGAACCGGCGGTTCTACCCGGAACCGATTGGAACCGGAACCGGCCGGGAACCGGTGGGAACCGAACCGGAACCGAACCGCCTCAGCCGGTTCCGAATACGAATACATGTTTTGAGATTCGGGCCCGAACCGGGCCCGGAACCGGAACCGCCTGGAACCGCTTGGAACCGCCTGGAACCGTCATCGGATTCGGAACCGGGAACCGGAACCGGAACTGCAACCGGTGGAATCGGAACCGGAACCGCCCCGGAACCGGTTGAAGTTACCATTGTAATCACGCCAAAACGACGTCGTTTTGGGTCTCGGGCGCGCGCTCCTCTGAAGAAATAGCCGTTGGATCCCAAGCACGCGCATTGCAATATGAAGGCCAACATGATGATTGGTATGAGATGAATGGGGATAACACCACTTAGGACTTCTATCTTGTAATATTTTAGAATGTATTAGTAATTTAGTATTACTTTTTTTCCATGTAATCTTTTTTTAAGACGTGCAAATTGATATCATGTAACCTCTTAGTAACTGTATCTTTTTCCTTATTAGGGTTTTCCCAATGGGTTTTTACCTAATAAGATTTTAATGAGGCAGTGAATCATATAATAAAATTCTCTTTGTTCCTTATTTTTTGTAGATTCAATAAAAATTCCTAAGTCTTTGTTTCTTACACATTTAAGATTATAAACTTGAAGAATAACCTATCTAGGAGTAAAGTGGATGAAAAGAGCAACGTGTGCGCTCAAACGGATCTCAAATCGGAGCTAAAATGAAGCAACTGGAGCCGATCGAATCTTTCCGGAACCGCTCCGGAACCGGTCGGAACCGATCAGAACCGGAACCGGATTCGGAACCGGCCGGAACCGACCGAACCGGTTTTTTGACCGAATCCGAAGCGAATCCAGATTTCAGAACCGGAACCGGAACCGCCCGGACCGGTTCCGAATACGAATACACATTTTCCGGAACCGGAACCGGTGGAACCGGAACCGGAACCGGTGGAACCGGACCCGTGGCCACCATTAAGTTGCATGACTTCTTAATCATTTGATCATTATCTTAAATGCTTGTTTACTAATTTTTAATTCTTTTTATCAATAAGAGAGCAATTGGTCTTTTTTAAAGTCAAAGTTGGTATATGTTGTAAGTTAGATATCTATTTAAGTTTATTTATGATTTTTCTTGGATTAATGTATAGGTTTAAAAGACGTGCTAAGTTATTAGTACATTATTTCATGACTTTTTTTATTTGGCATTTGTAGCATATAGGTAATAAAGATTTTCATTTCCCAATATTACTCTCTTTTATGATGCTGAAATATCAATGACAATATTAAATATTTTACTTATATAATTTGATAATTTCACATATTTACCTATTTATATATATAATTTTATACAATATAATTTTTTTATATTTTTCTATTAACAATTTAAAAATAATATTTTTGGCCCCCCTAACTGTTAATTGCTGGCTCCGCCCCTGCAGCGCACTAAAGCTGTCATAAGATAAATCTATGACCACGTGAAAGAGAAGGGTGGTAAAAAGCAGCCAAAATACTTTTCAAGATTCAAAGTTTCAGTTTGGAACAAAGCCATGGGTGTGAAACTAAACATGGGCTTCTAGCGAAGAAGGGTGTATGTGCATCCCCATATTCATCCCAGCTTTAAAAGATTTATTATCTTACCAATAAAATGAAACAAGTAAACATAATATTCAATTTCAGAAATCTTCATACCCAAAAATAACAATTGAAGCCAGTCATGAGAGCACTTTGATTATTATTACCATAGAAAGGTAACAACACAGAAGTATTATCTTTTAAATTTTTTAGAACTTTTTGAGTTTTTCAAACGAAACATACCAGACATTAGTTGATAGAAGGGCTACAAATTAAAAAGTCAGTTTTCAGATCAGCACATACGAATTTTATTCGAATACAGCAAAAATCAACATAATTATCGAACAAAGCTCAAACAAATAATGCAAGAAGACCAAACAGCAGATAAAGGACACTCAGCATACTTCAAGAATTGTTTGCAGGAAGAGAGAGGGTAAGAAGACACACCTGATTGATGTAGGGCTCCATCTGGTGCAATAGCTCATAACCCTGCAGGAAACTAGATGCTTAGAACAGAGATCTGATCACCGAGACAGGCGTAATTAAAGTTGAAATCAGCAAAATGCAGATAGATCTAGCACCCAAATGCTCATAATCTAGGTAATTTTAGAGAAATATCACTAGAATATACTTGAAGTCTCAAGTCTAGTGAAAAGATAAGATGGGATGGAAAGGTCATTCCATTGACAACTTGCAAGCTGGGACATCCTCGAAGCATATGACCCCAATAAACGGCACTACAGCCAGAGTTTGCTACTACATATGATACTATCTACTTGCTATGTGAGTAACAGCATTCATTGTGCTTGGGGACAATGACGCAGCTGATGACCAAATTTTTAGCCCTTATATTATTTTTCTAATTTTCCTTGGCATCTATCTGATGTTACTAATGATAAGAAAGGGATGATTAGCTATATTTCAACATTAGCTTTTCTCAATTCTATACTTCAAAGAAGTATATATTATTTTAATGTCATCTTAGTTATTAGATTGTTAATCTGTGCCTATCTTTTATTTTACTTGACTGTTTGTCTTGCCCTCCCCACATTTCTATATTCTTCAACAAATGATGCTTCTCCATTCTCATTCTTGTTCTGGTTCCCATACCCATCCCATGCAACATAGCGAAAAGTATGCTGTCAGTTTATAATAATAACCTCTGGGGAGCAGCCTGGTGCACATTGGCGTCCTCACAACGCGAGGGTCAGGAGAAGGGTGCCACCACAAGGGTGTAACAGAGGCAAGCCCTCCCTTGCCATTTTGGCATGAGGCTGCTCCTAAGACTTGAACCTCTGACCTCTCAGTCACACAGCAACACCTTAATCGGTGCACCAGGGCTCCCCTTCTATAATCATAACTTCTAAACATGACTGATACCATCAGATGAATTTGGTTCCGATGGTGCTTGTAGTATCTCCTAGACGTGGGAAATGAAATGAAGCCATATTGGAAGGGAACATTCAAAGACTACTAAACTACATTCTAGTCAAAAGTTACTGTGTGTAAGTCACTAAGATTAGCCAAGAAAATGCGTTCTCATGGGCATTTCTATAGGTTTCCTATTGACTGTAAGGATTGAAAGATTGTCAGCCAACTACGAAACTTAAGCCAACAGTGACACTTACAAGGATTAATAACCTTTGAATCTTGTGCAATAGAGATTTTAAAAATATATACAGCATCAACAAACAGAGCTCGGGAAAACTGACCTGCTTAAAGTAACGGAGATGAGCATCCATTGTCCCACTGACTGCTTCGAGGAATTCAAACCTCTTTTTTGCTTCAACATTAGAAATTGCAGTTACCTACGAAAAAACATGCCAGAAACGTAAAGTTAGAATATAAGACAAGAATGGTAATATTAGAGTCATGAATTACACTGAAGGAGCCAATCATCATGTTCAATGCAATATCAAGGAGGAGAAACGTACCAAATTGAAGCGAGCTTGCTCAAAAATTGACCTTGCCTGATGCAGCTCCTGTTTCGGAAAAATAAAAAAGTTTCACAATACACTTGGAAAAAGAAAATGACGAGGACAAACTACTATTATTATTGCTGTGCCTAGAAGTATATGAACGTTGTTTCAGCGTGTAGGATTTTAAACATAAACTTACTCCAATATACGTTCACTACAGTTTTAGACTGGGTGAAAATTAATGACAACTAAAGAAAAAATCTCTGCAACTTCGAAAAAACAGGGCCTAAAGGACACAAGATTTATGCTTAAGATATTATATTAATGTAAAACATTACACACCACCCATGTGGGACATGTAGGTAACCAGAGTCATACCTCCTCAAAGGCCGATGCCACATCACTTTTTGTTCCTTTCCTCAAGGACAAAAATTTCTCTCGAGCCTATGTAGAAAAACAAGAAGAAAACTGTAACAGAACCATTTGCAACAAGGCATAGTTTTGCTGCATTGGTTTCAACAACCATACTGCTACTGTCAAAAGTAATCAACTGTCACATTTTAGGAAGGCCAAAGAGAATACGCAACCGCGTACAGAAAAAGACACACCTAATGATAGTACATGAGAAATACTGTCCATTGCAGGCTAAGTTAAAGAGTTAGGGAGTTGCAAGAAAATATAAGGAAACAACATACCTGGTCGTATACCAGAGTAGCCTTATCAAAGCGCTTTCGTGCTTCCTGCAGTTGTCCAACAATCATAGTCAAGTAACAGACAACACCAAAATGGATAACTTTTAATTAAAAAAATGTAACCCCAATTTTTTAGTCTAATTTAAAGGGAAAATAAACTCAAGCAATGAAATTTATCATGTTAAAAGAGGATCACTCTTCAGAAAATAGATTAATGGCAGAACCAGATACAGTATACTAGTCAAGAGTCACCTTCACATCTTGCAAATCGAAATTAACAAACTGTAGTAGCCTGTCATTTAGCATGTGCTCAACCTGAAAAGAGAACAAAGTGAGAGTTATTTGCACGTAGCAAAACCTCAGAAGAATGACAACAGGCAGCTACAGAGAAAATCCTGAAATAAATAGTATTCGACCGGGCACTTCGGGCTTGCAATAGACATACTGATGGATTTTTCATGAGTTGGGGTATAAACAAGATACAGCAAAGGAGGAAGGGTATATATGATATATAGATACAGACCCCAACCACTTGCTTAAAAATTTAAATCCAAGAAACAGAAAACAACAAGAACAATAAGATGAGGTGTATGACATGGCGTATAAGGTGTTGCAACTTCCATCATGGAGAGTAGCAGCTGCAGTCTAGAAATATTCTGAATCAGATCTTCACCTGAGATCGAAGAACTTCTTTGTATGTTCCAATCTCCCTCAGTGCTATGGTAAACTTTGTCATAACAGGACCTACAAAATCATTACATCCCCAGTCAGAGGCAGTGTAAAAGTAACTAACAATCTGTCATAGATTATAATGGTGTTAAACAAAGTTCAGTTTTCAGCTTTTTTCAACTTGCATTTTACTAGCATGCACATTACAGTTTCTGTACTTGATGAATCAAGTGAATCAAATCATGATAATATATTATAATGGCATTAATGAAAATTCTGTACAATACAACTAAAAACAAGAAAAAACTAGTACATCAAAACCGACTTATCCACCCAATACCCCATATCAATGGAAATTATAAAACTAGATGTCAAAAGAATGAGGACAAGTATCCTTTAGCTTAAAAGACAGTGGACAAAAGTATGCACATTAAATCATCCTTTTCACAAAGTTCAAACTGATTTCAAAGCTATAATAGATATAGAAACTGTACCACCAACAATGTCAATTGTTTAACTGTGGTTAAGCCCATGGAGAAATGAAATAGATGGTATATGTTAGACAAGCAAAGGACCTAGCAGCTAAAGTGCAAAAGAGATTTAAATGGAGGAAATATAAGTTAGATAATGGTACAAAATGTGGAAGTGGGGATATTTAAAAAAAGGTTATGGTTAAAAAATTACTAGAACCAAGGCTTGCGGCCAAAAGTAAGAATTCAACTGGAAAAAGGAAAATACAGGATACGCCACAATCTAGATATATTTGAACTGAAAAGTACCACAATGGAATTACATAGTACTTGTCCAGTACATGTGAAAGAACAATTTATCCTGCTGCCAATGAAAGCTGCCTCAAACTCAGACTAACGCAGAGATGTATTATCCGACACACAAAAGGTTTACAGACACTGGTATAAACAACACAAATAAAACTTCAAAAGGTCTACAGATAGTAAACCTCCAAAAGCAACACTGATTGGATCATTATGCCCGCCACCAAATGTTTCAAGTGAGCTTGCAAAAGCTATATCCCCATCATATGCCTCTCCAAGCCCTTCCCTGAACAATACATATAATCGAGTACAGGATCAGTCAGATCAGAAACGGGTATAAATAACCTAAAAAGCTATGTTCCCATCATATGCCTTCCAAGCTCTTCCTTAAAAAATTTAGTACTAATGTGTCAGGCATAATCAATGTTCTCTTTTGAACAAACAAAAACAGATACCACAGTACATAGTAATCAAAATATAGTGATCCTCATGAGAAAAGAATTAGATTAACATCAAACCAATACGTTACAAAAGCCAACAATTTAGCAGGCAAGTGTAGATAGTTCAGACAAGGGTGCCATTCATACATGCATAAGCAGTTATCAAGTTTATATCCTCAAACTTCTGCTATATCTAGCATTTCCAGACTCTAAATAACTGGCTATATCACTATGTTTAGGTTAAGGGTTAGCTCAAGCCTCCATAGAGTCGAATGACTCACCTATACTCTAATGAAATAATCTGTTCCGTTAAACAAGATTGAACAGTTGTTCAACAGCTGTGCGTTGTGATGCAAGTGGAATAAATAACAGAAGATTTTAATCAGCGCTTGAGGCAAACTAATATCCATTTGATATACAGCGACAGAGAAAACTATGATGACAATTTCTAGAAGTAGGATAAAACAAATGAGTTTAGAACATAGTAACACTCTCAGAATCTGCAAATACCAACAATGTGCATTACAGTTCTACCAGTTGTAATCTATATTAGCTTCCTAGCAGAATGTTAGATCCATAATTATAATCAACTATGCTACAGAGAGATACACTATTCCATAATCATGCGAGGAAATTTTACAACAAACATTGCAAGGCATTTACGTGTATTTTCGAGATCCTTTATAGAACTTTTGACAACGCTCCCGTAATGATTCAGCACCATCTTCCAGACTCTGTATCTGCAAGAATTTTTTTAAAAAAAAAGCTACAGCTATTAAAATTTGAATATCATCCATAGAAGAGATCCGTTAATCAGATTCATTATAGAGATACATCAATAAGTAAAGGCAAAACAAATCTAGAGAGAGGTTCTGCCTCTAAAGATGGCAGAAAAAGACAAGATCAGAATTCATGTTATTGTCAACTATCTTTTGGTGAGTTATAGTACAAATAGTATTGGAAGACACTTAAAGATGCCACTGTGAGCCTGACACAAGACCAATATACATTAAAAAAAAAAGGCAAAGAATCAACCCTAGGACAGAAATCTTAACCAAATTCATAATTGATACGTCATGATATGGAAATGCTGATCGCACTGCTCCCAGTGACAGAAGAATAACTTGGTAATTCAACTTAATGGATGCATTTAAACCAGGAAAATCAGAAAGGAAAATATGAAAATAGCACCTTGTCAGTGATAGATACTGCAATGAAAATAAAAGGGTGAGAGTAGCTTTTAAGAGGATCAACTTTTGCTGCATGCTTAATTGCCAAAATTAAACACTGAAACCCAAATAAAACCTTGATTAGCACTAAACTGAGATCAAGAGAGTAGGCATTCCCATCTGTAGCTCTTCCTAACAAATGAATCTTGATTAGCACTAAACTGAGATCAAGAGAGTAAGCATTCCAATCTGCAGCTCTTCCTAACAAATGAATCTTCACCCACTGGTTGATGCATATATAAACTTCTCAGAGTAATTTCCTCTTTTGCACCTACCACATTCACGTTTTAGAGCATAGTTGTAGAAAATGCAGGGCACACCACGAAAGCAACATTAAATTCTTTAGGCACCATGTACTGGGAGAACAAAAGAGACTGAGAGGGGCAAAGTGATTGGAAATGTGAATAAAGATGGACATGAACAGCACCCAATACAGAAGCTTTGTATTTTCAGGAATCAAGCCCGGCCATAATGCCATTGCTAGAGGTTATTCAGTGAGAAAAAGGAGTTTTCATAGGTGCTTTAACATTTTACTGTCTTGCTTTAAAACAGTTCACAGTGCTTTTTTACATATGTTCTTCCAAAGGATGTCATCAGGACGATGATTGCATATTCAAGAATCAAGCTCACCTAAATGCCTTTGATTGGTATAATGATGATTTCTCATTGCCTAATCTACTTGGTGGATCTATGTTTGGCTTTACATAGGTGCTTCACCATTTTACTTCTAGCTTCGAGAGGAGAGAGGTTCACAAACTTGTTGATTTTTCTATGTATGTTCTTCTCAAGGATGTCATTAAGATGATTGATGCAAGTATCACAGGGAGTTGTTTGTTGCATAAGGGTCAACAGCTCCTGTACCAGTGCGGCAGGAGCAAATAGGAGTAATGACTCATTTAGGAAGATATAGTTTATAGATGAATGAGCATTACAGTAGAGGAAGGAAGATCTGAAATACGGTCAAACACTTCTTCCTACATATGTGTCGAGGAAGGACTCCTCAATCCCCACTGAGCAAATGGATCCATGAGGATTATGGTTTAGGAAGGGGATCCCAGATGATGGTCAGTCTCAGGACAGCCCATGTGCGTAGAAGAAAATGAAGCTAAGACTGTAGCTGCAGAAGAATTCACACCAGGATTGTTCCACCGTACTAACCTAGACAAGCATTTCACTAGCAGGTACTACCAGATCACCTTTGACAATGTAGTTGAAAATAGGTGGACACCAGCTCTTCCTTCTTTTATGTGACACTAAAAATCATGTAATAGCCAAAAACAGAAAAAACTACAAAGTGGATCACTTTAAAGCGAATGACAAACCTGCTAGAGATTTGATGGCTTAAGAGACACCCAATACTACCACCAGAAGAGGGTAAAAATATAGGGTCCATTTCAAATTATGTAACGGAAACCTAAACGAGGAAAGGGTTAATGGAACATCGAGGAAGCAGCTCAACGTATAGATCAAACAATCTAACCTCCTACTGATCCTCTAAACAGCCCTAATTGATATCTACATACTCCCCAAAATGAGGTAGTCAAGCGCACTGCTCATTGGAGTTTGCAAACACGGAACAAGGACAGGCACACTTCTTAGCAAGGAACAGGGAAATTTCGTGTAGAACCTGAATATCACGGGCATAAAACGTCGGTATAAATAGATTTAAAATTCCCTCGACTTATAACTACCCTACCTTGCAAAGAGGCGGAGGAAAAAATGGGAGCAAACCTGTTGGCGAAACATAGGAGAGTCGTCGAGCTTCGCGAATTGCATATTTGAAACGCACTACAGAGTTTGTTCCTACGTCCTCCAGACAAAATGGTGTCCGGGCCCAAAATGCAGCACCTCCGTCAACGACAAAAACGATTACCGCCCATAAGAGCCGGACAAAGCTGTATGCCACCCAAATTCCCTGATGATCAACCCGATTGCCATAACTTTAGACAAGATCTCGCATATCTCTTCACCCTTAAGTCCACCACCATAAATTTAACAAAATCACTACCGTATGGCCGTCCGTCACGGATTAACACCAACAGCTCATTGTCGACCGAAAACAAAACAGAGGGGGTCAGGCAGTTGAAAGGTCTAGAAAGACAAGGCGCGCATCAACCATAGAATTTTGTCTTCCTACCAATTTCACTTTTTAGCTTCCGAAACTTAAATTAATGGAGTAACCCTAGTAACGCCTACGATAGTCGGCTTTTTCTCTCAACGGAGGTCAGGTGATAAACCCTAAAAGCAAGAGAGAGTGGAGGAAGGCGAAGACAGTAAGAAGAGGAGAGGAGTAGAGGGGAAATGGCGATTATGAGAAGCGGGTGTTTTGCTGACATGGCATTAATGGCAGTCTTCTTGAGCACTCGGGAGCCAGTGGACATAAGCTGACTGCTGATTTTTCCATTTACCATGAAAATTGAAATGGTTGAGACCAACACACAGATTGAAAGAAAGGACGTTACAGTACAGAAGGTGGAAACAAGAAACCAGAAAAAACAATTCTTTAATTAAAGAGACGGAAAGAGAAAGAGCAATGCTTTGAAAGCGTGGGGAACGAGAGAGAGAAGAGGGAGACAGCTTGAAAGAGACACGCGAACATTTTGCAACGGGCAAGCGAGAGAAAAAAAAAGCCGAAATTTTCTACAGTACATAAAAAAGACAATTAGAGCCATAATTCTTTTTACGCCATCCAAATTATAAATAAGTAGTATATTTTTGTTATTAACGAAATTAATTCAACTGATTATTTTAACTATTCTTTATATAGCTTCCACCAAATTATAGATCAGGAGACTTCTACTATCGTGGATATTTGTATTAACATTAAATAATCATAACTTTTAAAATATAAAACCAAAATAAATAAAAATACATCATTGTTCATCTTAATTCGAGTTCTTTAAAACAAAACCAGTCAACAATATGTTTTAACAAGTTTAAAAATTTATGTTAGTTATATGTACATATCAACATATATCAATGACACTTATGATTCAGCACCAACAGTTTAAAATACACCATATACCATTAATAATACACCACAAAACAATAATGGTTCAGTATTTGTTCCAAAGTTTATCTAATTCACCACATATTAGTTAATGAATCACAATACCAATTTTAATGAATCATAATATCAAAAGTAATGAATAATAACATCATAATAGTGTATCATCAGTAACATATAAAAATAAAAATTTTAAACAATATTAATACAATACAAAATAATATTTGGTACGTAAAAAAATACAGCATTCACCATGTAAGGTTTAGGCTCTGTTCGGTGTTGGTGTTTTTGTGGTATAAATGTGGCATTTTTGAGTTTGGCATTTTTAACAAAAATGTCAAACCGTCACACTGCTGAATAACAATTTTCAAAACAACCACAAATATTTCAGCACAAAACAACCAGTAGTATATGCTGCAAAGAGAATAAGTACCGTAAACAGAGGCGGCCAGAAAACTGTAATTAAGGGGGTGAAAATATTTTAATAATATTAATTAATTTTTAATAAATTAATTTGAATTTTCAATATTTATAATTATATTTTAAACATGATATTATATATTAAATTTGACAAAACAATTAAATTAAAATTGAAATATATAAATTAATACATAAAAAAGTTTGTTTTCCCTTTTTTATTTTTAGTTTTTTTATAAATATTGGTATACTAAATTATAAGTTAATGACAATATTATAGAACAATAGTTTTAAACTAGTAGTGTTTTTCTAAAAACTTATACTAAAAATTATTTTGATTAATTCAAATATTTTTTAATTTATAGAATCTATAATAAAAACTAAAAAAATATTTGTATTATGGATAGAAGGGGTACATGATTACTAAGAATGACATAATAATCAGTTTTACTTTTGACTATATTGCTAAAATAAGGTATAAAATTTGAATATTTAATTATATCTACATATATTAATATATAGGTCATATTTTTTAACAACTAAATTGTTTATTTTTTTTGTATGATGTAAACATTAATAAAGTACACTAATTAATTATTATATTTTTCTTTTATTCAAATGTGAACAAGTACCCTGGTGTGTTAAAGCCATGTATAGTTACAATTGTTGTTATCCATTGATAGAATTGTGTTTGATAATGGTGAAGTTATTTGTATATACCTAAATATAAACATTAAAAATTATTTATTGTAATAAAACTTTGTGGTTTTTCTAATTATAAATTATGTATATATTAATCTATATATTTGTTAGTAGCTTCTTTATTTACATCTTTTAAAAAATGTTTTAAAATGTAATATAAACTTTGTAATTGTAGCATATACATCCGTAAATGCACTACACGTAACTAACTTATCCAAATACGTCAGACGATACCGTCACGCTGTGAACAGCTGTTTTCAAACACAACCACAAAACAGCCAGCATAAAACAACCAGCAAAATACCACAAAACAGCCCGCCAAAACAACCAGACCAAAACAGCTACAAAACAACCACAAAAAAGCCATTCCGAATAGAGCCTTAAAATATAGTATTACAATACAATAATAACACACTTAAAACAATAGTAATGATTTTTTATCGGTTCCGAAGTTTGTTATCTAATTCACCACTTATTAGTTAATAAATCATAATACCGATTTCATTGAATCATAACATCAAATTTAATGAATCATAACATCATTCTAGTGTATCATCAGTCACATATAAAAAGAAAATTTTTAAACAATAATACAACATAAAACAATACTCTATTTGGTACGTAAGAAAAATACTTGATTCACCATATAAGGTTTAAAATACACCATACAACAATAATAATACACTACAAAACATTAATGATTTTTTATCGGGTTCAAAATTTGTAATATAATTCACCCCTTATTAGTTAATGATTGATAATATCAATTTTAATCAATCGTAATATAAAAGTTAATGAATCATATTATCATTTGAGTGTATCACCATACACATATAAAAATAGTTTTTTTTCAAAGTTGTCAAAACATATCCATGACTGGTCTTGTTTCGAAGAGCTTGAATTTAGATGAACAATGATATATATTTTTTCATTTTGGACTTATATATTAAAAGTTACAACCATTTAAAGTTAATATAGTAAAAAGATAGCCCAGTCGCAAAACAGTTAAGTAAGCTGCCGACTGCGACTGCCATATCACCGTTTTGCACGTTGTTCTGCACGGAACCGCCATACACACGAATTTGCCTCTACTAACAGCATGTAGATGGTGCATCCCACCCGCTTGAAATTTGGTACGGCACAGATGAGTTGGCAGTCCAGTCAGTTGCTGACTGAGCTACTTTTTATTATAGTAATTTCAATTAGTTGTAATTTTTAACATATTGGTTCAAAATGTAAAAAAATTATACAATTGTTTATCTAAATCCAAGCTCTTCAACACAAGACTAGTCATGGATATGGTAAATTTAAAAAATTATTTCCATATATCAATGAGACTTATGATTCATAACATCATTTTAGTGTATCATGATATCAATTTTAATGAATCATCGTAAACATATAAGAATAAAAAAAATTACACAGTAATACAATACAAATAATATTTGGTATGTATAAAAAATACACGATTCACCATATAAGGTTTAAAATACACCATACAACAATAATAATACATTACAAAACAATAATATTTTTTATCGGTTCCAAAGTTTGTTATCTAATTCACCACTTATTAGTTAATGAATCATAGTATCAATTTGAATGACTCATAATACTATCAAAATTAATGAATAATATCTTCATTTTAGTGTATCATCGTAAACATATAAAAATAAAAAATTCAAACAATAATACAACACAAAACATAATTTGGTATGTATGAAAAATACAGGATTCACCAAGAAGGTTTAAAATACATCATACAACAATAATAATACACTGTAAAATAATAATGATTGTTTATCTGTTCTGAAGTTTGTAATCGAATTCACCACTTATTACTTAATAAATCATAATATCAATTATAATGAATCATAATACAAAATTAATGAATCATATTATCATTTTAGTGTTCATCGTATACATGTAAAAATAAATTTTTTAAAAGTTGTCAAAACATATCCATGACTGGTATTGTTTTGAAGGAGCTTGAATTTAGGTGCACAATGATATAATTTTTTTCATTTTGGACTTATGCATTTAAAGTTACAACCATTTAAAGTTAATATAGTAAAAAATAGCTCAGTCAGCAAAAAAGTCCAGTCAGTAGCTGACGGGGCCTGCCAAATCATTGTCCCATACCTAACTCGGTGCGGGTGGACCGTGGCATCTAATTTGCCTCTACTAAACACCTAAAACCACCGTTGATAGCTTATGTGAAATAATCAACATATATCTTCTCAATTTATAACAGCAGGACCTCACAATAGTCTATGCTTTTTAAAACCTCCAGTAGGCGTCCCACCAAACACCAAGTCCAACAGCTGACAACTTTGTAAAATCATCAGCAGACAACTTCCCAATTTCTAGCAGTAGGACTCATCAGCAGCCCACAGCAGATGTCCCCAAATGAACTATTAACAAGTTTATATGTAAGCTAACACTTGGACAGTAGATACAAACAACTTCTAACATGAGTCCTAAGTGAAATCAAACTTGCGGGCAAGCCTTCTTCATCTTGGCATACCACCACCAGTGCCAGAACCGGTGCCACCACCACCATCGCCGGCATCTGCGGCTTCGCATACTTTGTTATGGATCCCTTCTCTGCTGTCAACAGCAGTTGGGAATCAATACAAATGACAGGGGCTTCAATCAATTAGGGGGCCATGTTCCAGTTTAAATACATCACTAATAAAAAATATTAAATCAATATAAATTATAAAAAATAATTATAATTTTAAGTGATTCTCGTTACTCAATATTTATTAATTTACTGTTTTTTATTTGTATACATGTTTTAATAAAAACATTGTTGAGTATTAGTTTTTAACATGTATTCTTTTATTAATTAGTTTTGTTTGGGAAAATTCACGATATACCCCTGTTTTCTTTCGTATTCACAAATACCCTTGTGATTTTCGTAATTCAACTTTAACATGCTTAATGTTGTCCAAAATTGATGAAACTTACATGGACGATGCTAAAGTGTTATATTTGGTCCAATATCAAATTTGAAGCTTTTTAAGCTCACATGTGACCTGTGGGACCCAACATGTTTAAAGTTGAATTACGAAAATCACAAGGGTATATTGTGAATTACGAAAGAAAACAGGGGTATATCGTGAATTTTCCCTTATTGTTTTTATACAATATCAAGTTTAATAATAATTATCATATTTTATTTATAATTTATTTACTTAATTTTTTATATATTAACAACAAATTGATCTAACTAAAAAAATAACATAACCCTTAAATATGGGCCCCCAATAAGTGGGGACCCTGTGCCAAAGCTCCACTTGCACACCCTTAAAGACGGTCGTGTCGAATGACATCCATCGGCTAGGCTCCACCGAGCAGTGATAAGACTCTTCAGCTATTGAAACAACACTAATGGTGGAAAAACTATAACCCAAAACCCATAAAACACTAAAACAAGTTGAACAAAACTGAAAAACTCCATCGCTAGAGAGAAAACTAGGAACTAAAGTAGTACTACTAAGCAAAATAACATCTAAACATAGTATTACTAAGCAAAACAACATGGGAAAGATAAAAGAAAAAACAATGGTAAGGAAAAGAAAAGGATAAGTAGAAGAGAAAAAAGGAGAGAGGGACAGAGCTTTCACCGGATGAGATACATTAGAATAGCTTAAACAAGTTTTCTAAGCCAATACTTCAGTTGTAAGGGTAGTATAAAATCCCATTTTTCATATACTCCAGTCTTTTAATATAGAAAAGAAACTAACTTGGGTCTCATTCGTATTATTAAAAAAAGTTTATTTGATCAATTCATTTTTTTCTTCTAATACGATCACATAAATAACTATTAAATCACTTTTACAATTTTTCTTATCTATTTTGTCTTTTCACTTTTTCTAACTTTGGTTGACACATAGACATGAGCTTTAGCTTTGAAAAAAATGGATCATAATTGAATTAAAAAAACATTATTTAATTTAGTGTGTTGAATTGGTCTAGATAAATTATTAGACATATTAATATCACATTGAGTTTTTAAAGTTTTTTCAATAGTACTTATTAGGTTTTTTTACTATTATGGATCTCATCCATTCTTATTTTTAAAAGCGCATGTATCAAGTTTTTAATTTTCTTTTAGTTCACGCACTATAAAAATTCTAAATCAACACCAAAGAATGCAATAGAATTCGTAACAAACTTCCACAAAAAGTATATGAAACTATAAAAATGTTAAAATATTGTAAAGAATTAAAAAATACTAGCAAATACTAAACTATTCTAAATCATTTCAAAACATGTAAAAAGAATTATAAAAATCAGAAAGAATTGAAAAAAAATAAGTATCTCACATTTTAGTATTGTGTTCTTCTTACCTGTGGGCTAGTGCTCAATAATGAAGAGGATATCATAGCTATTCCAATGGAAATTGGCTCCAGCCACAATTAGTGTTGTTCATAACCGGCTAGCCGACTATTCAGTTAATCGTGAAATGGTTAGTTGAAATTGATTATTATAACTGGTTCATATAAAATGTCTGTCAGTTTTGATGCGATTTTACGGAATTATGTAAATTTATGATTTATTTTCTTACAATTAGTAAACAAAAGTATGGTATTATGGATTGTTGCGCAATTTTGAACCGGAAACCCATCAATTTTTGTAAGATTTTATCAATTTTGATATAATTCTTATTATTAACCATATAATGTTATATTTAGTTCTTGTAATTTGAATAATTAACCATATAATTTAGAGTAAATTACTCAGAACTCCTCTCAGGAATGGGCATAATACAGTTAACCCTCTTGTGTTTATCATAATTATTGGTAACTACCTTGAGGTTATGGTATCTCTGACTATGAGCCCCTGAACTATAACTTAGTTATCAAAACGTTAACTACATGTTGTTCCATCAGCTTAATCACATTATTAATGCGAGCCCGGATAATAAAACGGTTTAATCAACATCGTTTAACTCTCCCTCATCCCAATTCAGATGTATTTTTGAGGTACGATTGACGTTTTTTAGACAATAAGAATGCTGATTAAGTAGTATTCTTTGTCTAGCATGTCATTAATAATGTGAATAAGTTGATGAGTCAGAACATAGTTAACGTTTTGATAATAGAGTTATAGTTCGGGGGCTCGTAGTCAAAGATACTGTAACCTCAAGGTGGTTACCAATAATTATGATAAACACAAGGGGGTTAACTGTATTATGCCCAATCCTCAAGGGGGTTACAAGTAATTTACTCTATAATTTAATACTTATTCTTATAAATATTTTTTTAAGCATTAAAGGGACCGAGTAAATTAAATATAATTTTGAACCTTTTTTTGGTTAACTGGAATCAAGTAAATTAAATTCGGTTAACCGAACCGGTAAACCACCTTGGTTAATCGGAGTTTCAGTTTCGGTTTCACTGGTTCCAGTTTCGATTTGACGGTTCTGGTTTTCCATGAACACCTTTAGCCACAACCATTGTCGTATTCCATTATTCTCCATTTTCACTTGTAATTTATCTCAAAATACAAATTGACAACATGGGCAAAGTTAGTGGGGGCGGTTTGAACAATATGAAATCCTATTTTGTAGGGGTAACAATCAGTTGATTTATACTACAATGTGTAACTAATATTTTTTTAAATATAAGCCCCACCCCAAAAAAATATTCATATAGATGAACAATATGGAAACATTGTCTCCAACAACCAACAAATTTATAAATAATTAACTCCTAAGTATAAAAGTTAGACACTTTGAAATCGGTTATGAATATTTAAAACTTTTTGTCATTTTAACATTAGAGTAACACACGTTAGGAGTCTATGGTGTGATTTTTTTCATGTTTTGGTTGTTTGCATGAATTGAGTCTTTGTCTCACTGGTCGAACCTACATAATCCCTCATACTCTCCAATCAAAAATTGAGGACATATTATAAGTCAAAAAAGTAGGTGATGATGATGGTGTCGAGGCGAGCGCTCATAACAATTCTTCTCCCTTCAACGGGAGCATAACCTTCCCTCTTTCTGTCCTTTCCTCTTACATTTTGCATTGGGTCGGTGATCAAAATGCAATCAGGAATGCCATGTAATGGGTACAACAGTGTGTTGTCTTGCCCGATGATCAACTGCCTTTCTACCTCCCCTCACTCCCGTTTGTTCTCTCGCAAACCTCACTACAATTATGAGATTTGTCTCTATCTCTCCCATCTTTGTCTAAATATCAAATCGCACGCCCACATCCCTTCAAAATATTTCCATTTTCTTGATCCTCACTTCCACCCCTTTCATGTCCTCCCCCTATACTCATCTTTCGCCTGCTCTTTCCCTCACCTCGCTCCCACATTTCCTGAAAACAATCTTCAATATTTTGTCTTAATAGCGATCAAGGAAACAATTGGCCCTTTCTTGGCTTTTGAGCAGTGCCTAGTAAGCAAGCTCTTTGCCAATGATGACCTTAATGCCTCTTCTCTCTGCTCCACCCTTAACGGACATTTGGATTGTTTTTGTAGGGGTTCGTTGCAAAGTTGCATCTGTATGTTTCGTTATCGAATTCGAACAAATCCAAGCCATGCATGTAGCCTTGTAAGAGGACCATGACTTATCGATGGCACCCTCTTCGCGGTTCAATGCTTAGAGCCAAGAGTGGCTATTGCCAACAATGAGTTCACGTGGATCCCGTGTGGGGTACGTATCTGTGACGTTCTAGAACATTTATATAACCTTGTGTTTGCTTAGTATGTGGCAGCTAAACTGAGATGCTTCACTGAAGTCATGGAAGACCCTACCTCTCTCCGGGGTTCAGATTCGTTCAAATCAAGGTCCTACTGAACATTAACCTCCCAATCCTTAGGTTCATGCCACTATCTCTTGATGGGCAATATTTCATCTTCACAATAACTTATGATAGCATGTCAAAGCTTTGTTAAAAATGTGAGACTTTTCGGCATCGCTTAAAGGATTACCAGAACCATCACTAGTACAAAAAGAGACATTTTCGGCGGTTTTGAAACCGCCGAAAATAATGTACCATTTTCATCAGCGGTTCCTAAGTGAAAACCGCCAAAAATAAGAGATACCAGAGGGCGTTATTGAATGAAATTTTCGGCGGTTCTTTTAAAAAACCACCGAAAATGAGTAAACAGATTGTCATTTCGGCGGTTCTGAAGTAAAAAACCGCCGAAAAAGACGTTGATTTTACTTATTGTCGGCGGTTTTTTAAAGGAACCGTCGAATTATTTTTTTTTGGTTTTTTTTTTTATAATCCCATATATATGTCAACAAACCTGTAAAATAACATCCAGATATACCCACAATTCTCTCTGCATCACATTGTGGAGGAAGTCATCACTTTTATAACAAAATTGTCAAAAAAATGGTCACAAATGACCATACACCACTTTTCAAATGGTCACAATTGTACACACTTCAAATGGTCTCATATATATGACCATACAACACTTCAAATGGTCTCATATGACCATATACATACATAACTACCTAAATGTTCACTATCTACTCAAAATAGCTATCTTTCATAATCTATCTAGCCATATAAGTGTAAAAATAACAATTCGAAAAAACAAATGAAAATCAACCAAATTCATGCATACGAACTCCGTCCAATCCTCCAGCACATAGTTGATCCTTTCTCTGTCGTATTCTCCAACACTAGGGAAAACCTTTTGAAAAAACAAAACAAGACAAAATTTGAAATACCCGAACTTAATTAGGGTGATTAAATTACTCTAATACAATATTTAGGGCTATTAGTGCCTAATAAATTTTGGTAAAAAGAATAATCCAAAGAAACAAGAAAACACTTAAAAAGCGAAAAACGCTAAATAGGGCGTTAAGTGACCTTAGGAGGAATACTACCTCATAAAGGGTATTGGATGGATTTTAAAGTCTTAATAATGCCTAAATAATATATGGAACAATTCCCGAGAGAAAACGGATCCATAAAATGAATTAAAAACGCTAATAAAGCTTTAGCGCACGTTTTCGAGAAAACCCGAAAACGTGACTTTAAGTGGTCAAATGAACCCGTAAAAAATTATAGGTCAAATAACTATAAATAAACATTAATGGAAGATTAAGAGCCATTAAAAAATAAAGAAACGAGAAAATTCCGAAAAACGGGTCCGGTTAGTGAATAGTGCCAAACCAGGTAAAACAACGAGCGTTTTCTGTAAAAAAATGAAAAACGCTCCAGCCTACTAATATGTGGGGCCGATTTTTTTTGTAGCCTCTCACACACTCACACACTAATCAAATGAAGAAAGAAAGAAAGAAAAGAAAAGAGAGGGAAAAAGCAAAAAGGAAAAAGTGAAAAGCCATAAATCACTTATCTCCCTCTCTCTCCTCTCATTTCCTTTTTTTCCTCCTCTCCCATTATTCACCAATTTTTTCCCCTCTCTCTCTTTGTGTTGAGCGACAATGGAGCCCTCTCCCATGGCTTCCCCACTTTCTCATCTTGTCCAAGCTTCATCCTTTCTCCGAATTCAAAAATAATTGTATATTTGAACTCCTCTCATCAAGCTCTACACTTCCCTCTTTTCAAAATCCCAAAATATTAAAGTTCATTTCTATGTGTTTTCCCCATTTGAAGAGAAGATAGCATCAATGGGTAGCTTGGAGCCTTTTCTCTCTCCTAATGTAAACAGATTCATGAAAACTCATTCTTTCTCCACCTTATAGAGCTGGCCGATTTTGCCCTCTCTCACACCTTGTTTTCTTCTTGATTTTGAGATTCAATTCAACCCTCCAATGGTGGTGGAGTTTCCCCTTTGATTCATGGGTGAAAGCCCCTCTTAAAAAGCTCAAAAAGGTAAACCCTAATTATAGTATTACAAGTCTTTCATTGAATTAGTGTGTTCCCAAGGGTTTAGAATTTTAATTATGTTGAATTTTGTGTTCCTTGGGTGTTGGCATGGATTTGGGCAACTCCCTTGCCATTTGACTGATTTTGAACAAGAAGAGAGAAGGATGAGATTGGAGAAGAAAAGGAGAATTTGTGAGCTTAAGGTAAGAATCTACCTTGAAGCTTGTTTTAATTGTTTTAGAATTTGGGATGGGTTAAATTGAATAATGAACCCAAATATGAAAACAATATGTGTTTAGTTGATTTTGAGAGAGCTTGTGAATTGTTTGTTTTGAATTGAGGGCCTTGGAGCCAACGATTTGAGTTTGTGGTTATGTTGTGGTTTATTAAGATTTTGGAGCTATATTGTTGTTTGGTGAATTTTGAGTTGAGTTGTGTGTGCTGGTAGGACCCTTTAAGGGTGTGGCTAGATTAGGTTTGGAAATTGGTGAGAATTGATGAAGTTGAGGATGTAAGATTTATGGGGAGGTTATGGCAAAATTTTAGTAGGAAAAGAGTGTTTAGGTGGCTTGGTAGGTGGGGGAAACTTAAGTGTTCATTTGGATATAGTTGAGTGGGTTAATAGCCTTGGAATGGTAGATGGAGATTGGATTAGAAAAGGATAAAAATCTGTAGCAATATGCATAAGAGGATCTTGGAAATACTAGGAAAGAGTTAGTGTGCAAAAACTTGGAAATGGAGGATGGACTTGGGTTTTAGAGATGCCTTTGTCTAGGAATGATTTGGAATGGTCAAATAGAGTGAGAACAATTATGCAAGTGCCAAGAGGTAAAAATCTATAGCACCAGTGTGCAAAATGTAACAGTGGGAATGGAAAAATTTGTGAATTTGAGCAAGGATTTGAGTAGGGATTTGACTAATGATTTGAGGTTTAGAGCATGTTTTAGGGTGTTTAAACATGTAGGAAATGTGTAAAGATTAGAAATGATTAGGGGTGAATTAGGGGTTGAAATCTGGTGGAAAACTGTAAAATTTGACAGTTCCAGGGCTGGTCCGGGTTTGCAAATCGGTACATAAACCCGGACCACCCCAAAAACATCACAGAACGTTACAACAGAGGTTGGTCCGGGTTTGTATCCCGGTACATAAACCCGGACCATAGCAAAAACTGTCCAGAATGTTAATTCCGTGATTGGTCCGGGTTTGTAACCCCGGACACAAACCCGGACCACCCCAAAAATTCATCAGGAAGTGTTTTTAAGGGTTCTAAGCATGGGGTTTGAATGGTATTGATTTTAGGTGATGTTTAGGAGTTGTTTGGTGACCTTTAAAGGTCCTAAGAAGTGTAAACAAGTTTGAGGAGTGATTGAAAAAGTTGCGAGTTTAAGTACACTAAGTTAAACCGAAATAACGAGATAACGGGTAAGTACGGGAGTAGAAATTATGTACCTACCGTAACGCCTTAATATTAATTGACCCATTTGACATGTAATTAGTGGTTCAAGAGTAAGACATGGGGATCAAGTGTGAACCAAGGAACGTGAGAACACTCGGTAAAGTTAACCCCGGTGAAAGGTATGATTTCCTCATGCTCTGTATCCTAACTTGGTTACCCCGATTTGTGTGCTTGTTTGATTGTGTGACCACCTAACAAGATAAATACATGAATCGGATTGTGTGCACTTATTGGTGCTTGTATTATGTTGTGGTTGGTTGGATTGTATTCTTGTGAACTAAAGTTTGTATAATTCATGAAATGGATGAATGGTGAATGAGTGCTTGTGTGTGATTGTGTATTGTAGTGCGACCCATAGTTGAGTCTTGTTTGAGTAGTGACTCGTAGGAAGATCCAAGTGCGAAATAACAAAATGTGGAAACATACCCAAACTACCGAACCAATATACGGTAACACAAACTACGAACTCACTAGAACGTGAGAGAATTGTACGGGATTAGTAAACTCCCGATAGCGGTGAGAGAACCGAATTGACTTAAGCCACAAAAATTAATGGTGGAAGAACTAAGTAACCTCTATTAGAGGATTCATGAGAGTTCAAACTTGAACCTTGAAAGAAGCAAAGTAAGGTAAGGGACCACCAAACCCCTTAGAAATATAGTCGAATCCCAATGAGAGGAACCGACTAAAATGAACAATGTCACAAACATGAGAGTATTCCATAAGTTGGGTAAAACCCTAAATCTTAGAATACTAGACATTGAGAATTCCCCTAAGCCAATAGATGTTATCGAGAGAGATATCTCTAGGCTGATCCTTGTGATTGTGAAATGACTCCGAGAGTGGAGTTTTGGGAATTTGAGTAGTCCGGTAGAGAACTGGACATTGGTGAACTTGAGGAGCTAGATGCATAGCCCCTTTTGTATTTAAAAGCCCGGTGGTGGGTCTTGTGTATGACCCTGCCCAGAGGTCATGAGTAATGACTTAACATGTATCCTTGAGTATTGAGCATTGAGAATTGAGCATGTGAGTATTGAGTATTGAGTGGTGACTTGAGAGGCTTGAGAACTTAAGTATGAGTGAATAATTGAGTTGAGTATTGTAGAACTTGTTGAGTTGGTGAGTAAGAGTACCCAAGAGAGTGGGTAAGCCAATGAGCATATGAGTAAGGCATAGAGAGGTAGAAACCCTCAAGCCTAAGAAAAGAACATATTAAACTAACCTCTTGATGTGTGTTTAGTGTTTGTGTTCCTTGTTGAACCTTGAATGTGTTAAAATACATATATAATGTATTGTTGTATTGCATGTTGTTTGAACTAAAATGAACCGCATGCTCTCGACCAAATGGTCGGCGTACCCTCGCTAGTACACGAGGTATGCGGAAGTCATATGCAGCAATTTTGCTGAGCCCCTAGGGGCATAGTTTTTATTTTCCAGGTACACTGAAGCCGATCACCGTTCGAGAGTAGGACGGGGTTGCTATGTAAGCATGGGTAGTAATTAATGAAGGTTGTAATCATTTGAAATGTTGAATTGTAAGCCGAAGTGTTACCGGCAACTTGATGATTGTAGAAACTCGGTATAGTAATGAATGGAGGTTTTATTTGTATAATATGGGTTTAAGTTGTAATTGGTTGAGATTGATTAAGTAATGAGGTAACGTTTGTATAGTGTACTCGGTATAAGACCCACCAGACCGATATTTGATAAGCCGCAGACTTATCATATTTTATGTGCTAGATTTAGTATTATAATTATCTAAATAAGGGTAAATATGTGTTATTTATGTTAGATTATGCGTTAAAGTATATTATTTGTACAGTCTTATGTTTTATGTGTTTTATATACAAGGAACGCATCTCTAGGCAGAAATTCCATTGATGCCGGACTCAGTGCCGGGTTGGTTCTGCACGGCATGAACACAGAACAGAAAAGAGGCCTTGCCGGATGCGATGCCGGGTAAATGTTATCCGGCATGAGTATAGAGTCGCTTCGGTTGACCATACGACAGCACATGTGTTCCACGTGATTTCCAACCGTTGCCTGTGATGCCGGGTATATCCTACCCGGCATATGTACTGTTTCGCGCAGAATTGACGGTTTCGACCGTTAACAGTTAAGCACATTTCCCACGTGTGCCGGCTACTGACGATCCGGCATGACGCCCGGCAACAGACATTTTGATGCCTATAAATAGGCCGAGAGTCTACATCAATGGAGACATTCCAACATTATATTACACTCCATTCCACGCTTCATTTCCGCCTCATTCCAAGTGTTGGTGTCCAAGGCATTTCTACGGATCCATCCACAAGAAGAAGAGAAGATTTCCTTTTCGGGTTAAGGCTATAACCAATCTCCTTCTCCCTCATGTATACCTTCTTTATTTGAGTGGATGGTGAAGTAGGAATCCTTGTTAGGCTTAGGCTAGGGATGAATTCCTTCTATGTAAACAATATGATTATTTCAATACAAATTCAAGCGTTCATTAAGATTCTGGTTCTTATGGCAAGGGAATCAGTTGATCACTCATTCTCTTTATGCAAATTCCACTTGAGGGGGAAAAGCCCAAGAGTAGGATAGGTTAGACAAATCTTAGTGGTCTTTGATGTTTTCACCTATAATTTAGGGTTAGCATTAAAGATTGCGAGTTAATCCATCTTCCCCCATCTCCTTGTTCATTTCGTAGCATGATATATGCTCGATTTGTTAATGGGTTTTGAGTTTCTTGTTCAAAGCAAGAGAGTGGTTTTTACCATATGAACGTGCCGGATGCACTGCCGGGTGCTTCCCGTCCGGCACATTCAAGAATTTGAATATGCCGTGCATCTGGTGTCCGGCAGGACATCCGGCACAATCATGTTGGTTGGTTAAGTTCGTGTCTTGAAGTTGCATTGCGTGATCATGTTGGTACTTAGGGTGGTTTAGTCCTAAACCTCGCATTTAGATAGGTTTTAGTTAATTATTGTGTCATTTACATTTCCCCCCTTGTTATTATAGAATAGGCTTTTGCCCGGATTAGGACTAATTTTCTATAAGTCCCTTGGGTACGATACTCTCGGTCGTAATATACTTACACTATACTCCGACCGGGTTTTATTTTGCTACCCGTAGTAGAGTTGTAGGATTAGTTATTATTTTATTCTTTTTGTATATAGTTATCCTAACAAATTCTCTGTTAGCAAATTGGCGCCGTTGCCGGGGACTTGGAATTAGTCCAAGTCCTAAATTCGGTAAAAACACCCTATTCTTTATTCTTTTATTCTTTGATTTATTTCGCCATTAGTGGTTGCAGAATCGAAGGTGCCGTGCACAATGCCGGGCAACTGAAACCCGGCATAATCAGAGGAAGTCCGATGCCGGATAGTTTATACCCGGCAAGCTGTCCGGCACTTTCAAGTTTTTTTTGATTCGTATAATATTAAGTTTTTAACAATTCAAATTCATTCTTGCTACTACCTTTCGTTATTTCTCCCTCATAATAGTCCCTATACTATGATTCTTTAATTAAATTTTGAGTTTGAACTTGCCGTATGTCGTGCCGGGTTTCTATATAACCCGCGGTTTCGGAGGAAGTCCTATTCCGGAAGGATGCATCCGGCATAATCACCGACAACCCGCATGCAAATCAAATTCTCTCAATATTTTCGTGTCGTAAATAGTAGGGACAGTTACTGGAATGATCTCTTAAATCTCTTATGTACTCTTACTTTTGATTATCATGTTCACATTTCATGTCTCTTTAATTAAGTTATGTTCGATTTTTGGTCACGCGCGGGCAACCATGCCGGTTTGTATAAACCCGACATTAGTGGAGGAAGTCCACTGCCGGTATGTGTCACCCGGCACTCTGTCCGGCATAACCAAAAATTCATGTTCTTCTCATATTCTCGTAATTTTAATTATGTCATTATATTATTTCCCTTATTATTACGAAATATTATAACTTTGTACTTTGATCCTCCTAAATCATTAAAAGGTGAATGCTTCTGCGGTCCACGAGTTTCCCTGAAGATTTAGCAAATTTCGACCCAGAAATCGAGAGGACCTTTCTTCGCTCCCTTCAACAACGAAGAAACCTACAAAACCTACACAACACACCGATGGCAGCACCTACCGTCCGTAACATAAACCGGCCTTCTAACCAAGGCCAAAAGCCCGCAATTGACCTCCCTCTCCTTCCACAAAACGAATACGATGAATGGAAAAAACTTAAGCCATATCATCAAATCCGATGCATCAAGGAGTTGGGTATGTTCGACGGTACAAACCCGGACGATGCCTTGCTCCACATCACCAAATTTCTACAACATACAAACAGCCTAACATCCACAACAATGTCCTCCAATACGCCAGACTTTCCCTCTTTCCCCATAGCCTTACGGGGAACGCCAGCAAGTGGTACCACAGTCTAACCCCCAGTACCATCACCACATAGGACATGGCAACCAAGTTTTATGACAAATTCATGCCCCCTAGTCGCACCCTAGAGATGATCGCCGACATTTACAACTTTAGACAGCCTAGCTCGGAACATCTGTGAGACTTGGGACAGATTCAAGGGGTTGCTGCGCACATGTCCACACCACGGCCTCACCAAGGAACAACTATCTCAGTTGTTTTACAAATGATTGATCAATCAATGCAAGACAATGATCTTATCCTCCCTTGGTGCAGATATATTAAAGAAGCCTGGAGATCAATTCCTTAGTGGGGTTGAATCTCTTTGCGAAGAGATTAGGGAATGGGCCACCGGTGGAACCAGGGGTAGTACCGCTGGTTTATATCAAGTGGGAGAGGGCGATGCAAAATTTGACAAATTGATGCAAAGTCATGAGCAGTTGTTGGAGAGCAATGCTCAAACTTCCACGAAGGTTAGCGCTCTACAAAAAGTGGTGGAGCAACTAGCAATGAACAAACTTCCTCAACAGGCGAATGTGGTTAGTGCACGACCACACGCTCCAAGCCCTGACATGCCCAACTTTCAGAATGTTGAGGAAGTCAACTATGTGAGTAACCAAGGGTATCGGCAGCCATGGCAACAGGGGAACCAACCCCCTCAACACTTTCAGAGTCAAGCCGGCTACCAGGGAGGTCCAAGGCAATACAGACCATCCCATCCTACATCATCATCAGAGGCTGAAATGGCTGAACTTCGTGACATGATGCCAGCCCTGATGAACAAGACCCAGGACACTCACAACGAGATCTCGACCATTCGCAAAGAGCACAAATTGTTGCAGTTGCAGTTACAGCAACTTCTGACGCAACCAAGACAGCAAGGTCAACTCCCGTCCCAAACGCAAACAAATCCATGGGAGCATGCGAATTCGGTCACTATCCTGCCCATGATCTCAAATGATGCCAAATAGCCTAAAAGGCTAAGTGTAGGGCGGTTCCTCCTCACACCTTCAATGTCAAACAGGGGAGCCCTTCTTACCATTCTCTTTTATTTCTTTTATGAATTTTTTTTCTAATTCTTTCAAAATATTTATTTAGTAATCTTAAAAAAACATGTTTTACTTCTTTTTTTGTTTTTTTTATTGTTTCTTTTTTAACACTTGGGGACAGTGTTCCTGCCAAGTGTAGGGCAGGGACCCCCCTTAAAAAATAAGTTTTATTTATAATATGCATAAGTTATGAGGTTTATCAATGTTTTACTAAACCTTTTGCATGTTTTTGATTAAGATGGGATTCGGAATGAATAAATGCTTGTTCTCTAGAGGTAAGCTTTCTAATGACTTATAGATTCCTGTTTTTAACTTCTTGATTCTTTTTATTTAACATGAGTACATGATCTTTCTCCTAATTCTTTCCTTTATATACTTTTGGGTATTATTTTCTTTTAATTTCAAATTGTGAAAAATCTTTTGGGTGAAAATCTTAAAAAGGGTTTTTGTGAAAAAGAGAAGAAGAAGAAAAGAAAAAAAGAAAAAATCTTCTTCCAAAGGAAAAGCAGTATATTCTTTGAGGTTGCAATGAAGTACCTCTGAATAAAAGCAAGAAACGAGAGTTTTTCCTTTTATTTTTCTCCTAAATTCCCCGTTCTTCAATGTAAAAAAATCATGGTTGATTCAGAAATCCTTGCAAAATAGGGCTGAATATATCGCCATCGATGAGTGTCTTGGCCACATTCAGAAACTCTTGAAAAATAGAGCTGAATGATGGAAACCGGAAAAAGGAGAGATTACAAAAATCCCTTATGCAAAATAGCCCAAAAGTTGTTGATCGGTTTTGAAATTCTTTATTTTATACCCATTCGTATGTTTGGATAGGTAAGTAGATTAAGTGATACTTATGAATTAGAGTCATTTAGTTGGAGATTTTTATCTACATTTTCATTCTAAAGTTTATCTGTTTTGTGCATAAGTAATTAGTCCTTTCTAATCTTGTTTTGCTCGAGGACTAGCAAAAGGTAAGTGTAGGGCCTTGATAAGCCGCAGACTTATCATATTTTATGTGCTAGATTGTATTATAATTATCTAAATAAGGGTAAGTATGTGTTATTTATGTTAGATTATGCGTTAAAGTATATATTTGTACAATCTTATGTTTTATGTGTTTTATATACAAGGAACGCATCTCTAGGCAGAAATTTCATTGATGTCGGACTCGGTCGGGTTGGTTCTGCACGGCATGAACACAGAACAGAAAAGAGGCCTTGCCGAATGCGATGCCGGGTAAATGTTATCCGGCATGAGTATAGAGTCGTTTCGGTTGACCATACGACAGCACATGTGTTCCACGTGATTTCCAACCGCTGCCGGGTGTGATGCCGGGTATATCCTACCCGGCATATGTACTGTTTCGCGCAGAATTGACGGTTTCGACCGTTAACAGTTAAGCACATTTCCCACGTGTGCCGGCTACTGACGATCCGGCACGACGCCCGGCAACAGACATTTTGATGCCTATAAATAGGCCGAGAGTCTACATCAATGGAGACATTCCAACATTATATTACACTCCATTCCACGCTTCATTTCCGCCTCATTCCAAGTGTTGGTGTCCAAGGCATTTCTACGGATCCATCCACAAGAAGAAGAGAATTTCTTTTCGGGGTAAGGCTATAACCAATCTCCTTCTCCCTCATGTATTCCTTCTTTATTTGAGTGGATGGTGAAGTAGGAATCCTTGTTAGCTTTGGCTAGGGATGAATTCCTTCTATGTAAACAATATGATTATTTCAATACAAATTCAAGCGTTCATTAAGATTCTGGTTCTTATGGCAAGGGAATCAGTTGATCACTCATTCTCTTTATGCAAATTCTACTTGAGGGGGAAAAGCCCAAGAGTAGGATAGGTTAGACAAATCTTAGTGGTCTTTGATGTTTTCACCTATAATTTAGGGTTAGCATTAAAGATTGCGAGTTAATCCATCTTCCCCCATCTCCTTGTTCATTTCGTAGCATGATATATGCTCGATTTGTTAATGGGTTTTGAGTTTCTTGTTCGAAGCAAGAGAGTGGTTTTTACCATATGAACGTGCGGATGCACTGCCGGGTGCTTCCCATCCGGCACATTCAAGAATTTGAATATGCCGTGCATCTGGTGTCCGGCAGGACATCCGGCAATCATGTTGGTTGGTTAAGTTCGTGTCTTGAAGTTGCATTGCGTGATCATGTTGGTACTTAGGGTGGTTTAGTCCTAAACCTCGCATTTAGATAGGTTTTAGTTAATTATTGTGTCATTTACATTTCCCCCCTTGTTATTATATAATAGGCTTTTACCCGGATTAGGACTAATTTTCTATAAGTCCCTTGGGTATGATACTCTCGGTCGTAATATACTTACACTATACTCCGGTCGGGTTTTATTTTGCTACCCGTAGTAGAGTTGTAGGATTAGTTATTATTTTATTCTTTTTGTATAGTTATCCTAACAAATTCTCAGTTAGCAATATTGTATTTGATTTTTGTGTTGTGTTGGCCTTGTTAGTCACGTGGGTGACTAACGGCATTGTAATACCGCCGTTGGTAGTTTGATTCCGCTGCTTGAGTATTGGTAAATGAGACGGGTTAGGAGTTAATGGTTGGATTAGCGGCATGGGTGTTACAAAAATTAGTTAATCATTAAACAATTACATTAGAAATTAAAAAAATATATATAACTCCGACATACTTGTCCTAACGGAGCTTCGACAAAAAGAGACATAGTTCGGCATAAATCCAAGTCTTGATAGATGAAATCTGATTGTATGTAGGTTAGGGAACTTGTTACGAAGTTCGCATTGTGCACATGGACAGGGAATGTGAGTCTCGTTCATCCTTTTCTGATGATCGAGAGCTGCTTTGCAAAATTCATTATCCACTTTTGATTCAAAATAATTTCCTTGTCGACTGTACATCCATTCACGGTCCATTCTAAAAACACCAAATGAAAGCTAAGTATTAAAAAATATCTACAAAAATGTATTTATAATGTATAATAACTTAACAAACATTTAAAATAATATATAAAAAAATAACATTGATTAACCTATATTTGGTAAATGTCATATAATGATATGGTTCTTGCACGGCGAGTCTGTATATATAAATACACACATCTATAATATATATACTACTTGGTGAAACACATAAGATAACCAATAACCAACAATATTATATATATATATAATCCTGCAACTGACTATTATATATAAATCAACTAATTTTACAAACAATTATGATAAACAAATTGTACGAGGTTGAAGAATAAAACTAACCTGTTTTTGGAAGGACGAGGAACAGGCGAAACTCAGAGGGAGGAAACAGGGCGGAGGACGGCGACAAACGTGGTGTCAAAGTGTGTAACTGTGAACCATAATAATTAGAAATGGGCTACAATAATAGTTGTAGTTATAAAAAAAACTACGTATAATTAATCAGCAAAAACAACCCTCATCTCACCTGTTGTTCCCCTTTTTCGGACTTTTGTCAGGTCCGATGGGAGTAGCAAAATCGAGTGGTGAGCGAAGGCGGCGAGGTGCTAGCTCACGCGACTACACCGTCGATCTTTTGTAGTAGCTAATTCATTGTCTATATTTAATTAATGACACAAATTATTGTAAAATCAAAACATTAAATCAAGTAAACTATAACTCAACATTGTAATGACAATTGATACGTCAATTCACCAAGGTCATTTACTTGTCAACAATTCACACAAACAATGGTAAAATAGCAAACAAAAGTCACTGAAATTAGTTAAGTCATTTCATCGAACACCTTGCAAGCATATATATATTATTCTCTAAAATTGCCCACATTTAGTATTTCTAATCAAACCAATCAATCAATTACACTCTAGAGAACATATATCAATCAACAATTACATACAAACAACAAATTAGGACCCAATTCAACAGAAATTCGAGAGTTTAAATTTGGAGGAAAACTAACCTAATTTGTCTCTGTTCGCGTTGGATTTTGGCAGCAGCAGGCGGCGGCGACGCGGCACGAATGGGGCGACAAGAGGCGGCGGCGACGGCGGCGTTTGAGGCTGGTGGTGCGGCGGCGTTCAAGGAAGAAGAGGGCGGCGATTTGGTGGGCGACGCTGGAATAGAGGGAGTTGCTGTTCGTACTGATGCAGTAATGTCGATCGGGCTGTGGGGTTTAGTTTTAAAAGAGTCTTTTTCGCTGTTGTATACAAGAACCACCGAAAATGAAGTTTTAAGTTGACTATTTTCGTCGGTTGTATTCCAAAATCGCCGAATATGATGTTAACTAAAAGAAAAAAAACCTTTTTCGGCAGTTTTATACCGGAACCGCCGAAAATGATGTTAACTTTTTCGGCGGTTTTAGTTACCAATCACCGAAAATTATGTAAATTAGAAAAAAAAAATCCTTTTTCGGCAGTTCCTACTAAGATTTGCCGAAAATACCCTGACCCGACACTCATTTTCGGCTAAAATTTTAAAACCTCTGAAAATGGGGGGCCGAAAAAGCCCTTTTTATACTAGTGCATCGTCGAATGATGAAGAGGAAGAGACACCATACGGGTCATGGCTTTTGAAGTTTTTCAAGCTCGCTCTAGGGTTGCAATGGCTCAGTCCTTGTCGGTGGCGTGGGAAATCTCTGACTTGTTGGGATCAAGGGATCCTTCTGTCTCCACTAAGCTTCGCCTCTTCTTACGCCTGCCACTGAGCCTACAAAGAATCCATCATGGGGGCACCTTAATTGATTGCTTGGAGGCCATGCAACTTGATTGTCGTGCTCAGCCCCGTTTGATAGGTAAAAGGCCCTTTCATCACCTAATCTTGAAGGCGTTGAGGGAGGAGCTTTGAGACCTCCACTTGCTGGAAATGGATCGCAAGGGTAAAAGGGTGGCGTCTTCATCCAGTTTACCTCCTATGATGCTAGGTAGAAACAGAAAGAGAAAGAAGATAAGACTATTTGGTGGGGTGGTTGCAGTAAAGAAGGCTCCATCATGCCTAATAAGTAATGGTTACACGATGCATGAGTTAGGACACACACAATCAATGGTGTTTTTGCATGTTGTTGGTTTCTGACTATCTTTTGGATGTTTAGGGTGCCCGCTTGACTTCATCTTTAATTATGTTTTTCTCTAATTGGTTCCATTGGATAGCTAGGTACGTTAAGTACATATTTTGATCTTTTGTCCTACCATGAGAATTGTTTGCTATGTCTAGCTATTAGGTTTTTTTTTGTGTTGTATTCCCAACAATTTGTTTAGATCCTTAGTTGTTTGGTTTTGGTGGTTCATAAGGTTAGGTAATGCATGTTAGGCCTCCAAGCACTTACGCAACATCCCAATCATGTTGCAATTGGTCGTCACCTCTTGGCTCTTTTTCGTGCTTCAGGATAGCATCAACTCTCCTTTATGTTCTGTGAAAGTATTCTATCTATTTGAATGAATATCAATGAAAAGTATGGTTTTTAAAAAAATGATGGTGGTGCCCTAACTTGTCTACTTATATGTGCATTTATAACTGAATCTCTCCACATTATTGTGACTGAAGACAAGGATCGATCTATAAAGAACTCTATAATTGTTCAAGAATTGTTGTATTTATTATTTTGATTATTTATAAATTTGAAGCTTTAGATTAGTATTTTAATGGTATTATTACACTTATTTTTTCAATAAAGTTCTGTAAGAATATACTTATATTTTTTCTTCATTCATTATGTTGTTATTTTTCTGAAGTTTTAACTATTCATATATTTTTTAATATATCTTTTACAGTTACGGACTTTCGTATAAGTTTTTTAAAAAATTAATTTTTTTTAAAATAATTTCAATTTTTAAATTGGAGTATTAATTTTGAGTTGATTCACTATATGACATTGCTTTTCTTAACAAAAAAAAAATGACAATATATACGTCGTAAACAAAAATAAACCTTCCAGATACGGTTTACGTGTTTGTAGAAAAAACTTTTTTTTTTTTAAGTTTGTGGAAAAATCTAACAGCGTGATTAAGTGATTGTAAATGTTTGTTGTAGTTTAATTAATATTTGTCTTATATTTTTGCTGAATTTTAAAGAAACTTTTAACTAACTGAAAGTTTTTTTCTTTTCAGAAAAAAAAAATACTTCACATCCTCCCCCATTTACGTTGAAATCTGACCTCGAATTTGTTAATAATGCATTTAAGTATTTGGCAGTAATAGATTGAACAATTGATCGATATTAGTAATATATTAACGGCCGGATACAGCCTTTTAAAGGTGTAGGACAACTAGAAAGAGGGTAATGGTGCGCTGGATTTGAGTGAGCTGCAGCGATTCAAAGCCAGAAGCAGGAATTCGTAACTCTCCCTGAATTAATTATTACAGCAGATGTGCCCCCATAAAACCTGACAACTACAAAAAACATGGAGGCATCATTATGTTTAGAAATTATTTTCTTTTTTGGCTCAGTCTTCCAAACTTTTATGTGCGAGATGAGTTTTTTTTTTGTTAATAGATCAATATGTCTCACATAGCCACATGTTATTAGCTGATTTGTTATTTATTTAACTGGAGCCCACCATCTCTCACAAATAAGTTTCATTTTGTTGCTTTTGAATTGCAGGGACATTAATCCCGTGAGAGAACGCACAACGAACATTAATATTTGGAGAAAACATAAACAAGTTTTTGATTATTTATATTTATAAATCTGTTGATTGTTCGCTGTTGATGGTTGATAAGTTATATACAGAAATGAGTACAACTATTTTAAAAGTGTCCAAAACAATGTATTATATGAAATAATGTATTATATGCACGGTAAATATTTTGATCTAAATGGATGAATATAAAAAACAGCGTTGGATTCATTTTTCTCTCTTCGATGAGAGGCTCTGTCGTCCTTTTTATCATGCCTAGAGTCTCCATGTCTTACCTTTCATATGCCTTTATCTATTATCCCACGTCATGTAAGTATGTGTCCTTATTGTTTATCTTTATCTTCTTATGTCTTCTTTCTGTTCTTCTTGTTTTAGCTTTTTTGTGTACTTGTATCTCTTCAGTTTCATCTATATAAATATTGTCTTTTGCATGTCATAATTTCCCCCTTTATCATCTATGCAGTGCCTCTATTCTGTGGCGTGCTTATCTTTCAATTATCTATGTTGGTTTATCTGGCCTACATCGAGATGGTGTTTGTGTCCACACAAATTTTCAATTTTTGCTCCTGGCTGCGTTTGATTTCAACTATAAGCCATATTCTTTATCTGCTAGTGAAAAAAAAGGGACAACATCTCTGAATTGACCTTCTAGCTCGTTGGGTTCCTTCAATCTTGGTTAACAACCTCTTTGTTCTGATGCAAAGCAGTGGATGCGACATAGGAAACCCACACCTCCGTTCGGCTACTTTTTCGTGCTCAACATGTATCGATTAATCTTATTCTAGGGATGGTGATTCTCGCTCACCCTTTGCATGCCCATTATGCAATAGTGAAGTGGAAGAAATGGGGGTTGATTGTTGTGGGAAGCAAGGAAGACGATCTATGTTAGCCCAGGTTGATGTTAATGGAATTCAGATGGTAAACAAAGGGGTGCATTTCTTAGGGCACATAAGATGTTGGCGGAGATAACCACCGCTTATGATGGAGAGTTGGTAGGGGGATCTTGGGGGGTTTTGTCCCTCGTCAGGGCAACTTTACACCGACAATTTTGTGAAGAAGCATCGACAGGTTGGAACCCTGAAAAGACATAGGCTGATACGCAAAAGGCGGTGCTGATAAGGGGGAGGCGAATGAGCATGTGGGTGGTGGATCAACAATTTGTGCATTTTGTTTGCGGTGTCGATGAAAGGCTACACGAGGAGAAGAACCTCATCATGGTCTTTTATCTAGGTTCAAGATATTGTGCAGTTTGGCGGCGGGATGACAATTATGTGCAGATTTATAGCGATCACATTACCCTTACTTGTTGGTTTTATACCGCATGACTAGGCCTCGTTATGGTCAATAGTCTTTTACACAATCAATCTAATGTGTTGTTTAATCTTAGCGGTCTTTTTGTCGTCCATTGGTTAGTTAAAATGCATATTAAGTTTCTAAATCCATGTGATGGTTTGTTTTCTGTCATGCTACTCATGCAACAACCGATAAGGCTCGGGTTGCAAATAGTAGTTGACTTAGCTTAGGCGCTTAGGATGGTTGTAGGTGGTTTAAGGGCTTGGAGTTTGTTTCATATGATAGTGGTGTTGCTTAGGCTCAGCTGGGTTTATTGTTATGGTAACTGAGAGCTTGGTAGTTAAAATAAAAGTAAAAAACAATGGCGTCTCATCACTTCATATTTTATTGACGCGGATCAGGTGGAACAGACATAAAGACGCATTTCCAACATCGCCAAGGAGTCCGAGCGTCCTGAAATCCATTCGTAGGTATAATGTAGCCATTGAGGCCCTCAGGCACTTCGGTGCCCAGCAAGAACACAACCGTGTAAGCTGCCTGGGGACAGGCCTGGCTGAAACTAACCAGCCCCTAACGAGGTTAAAGTTTCAGGGCATATAGGACCCAGACATGCCCCTTTGCAGCCAAAACCCGGCATAGTCTTGGGACACTTTAAAAATTCACTAAAATCACATGCAAACTCTAATCGCCATGAAACTTTGTCAATATTGATTAATAAGGGAAACATTTGGTCTTCTTAAATGCCTAACAAAGTTATCAAAGTGCCACACATTTTGAGCCAACTTCACATTAGCAGCAGCAAGGTGCCTGCGGACAGTGTCCAAGTAGGCACTAGGTGCCCGCGACAGTAACACTGGGTGCCCACTGCAGTGCCCAGGCACCAACAAAGTTGTACTTTCACTTTTCTAATGGTGATGAAAGAGTAATAATATGGTGGATTAAATAACGACTATAGTATAGTACAAATATATGTATATGTGAATTTTGAAAACATAATAAGTGATGTGAATGTTCAAAACGAGAAGTAAATAATACAAGTAATTGGCATCAGACGAATACGTTGTTCGTTCCACACCCAAATACGGTATTCAACACTTTTCTCATTTTTTCTTATTTTTTTATTCGTTTTAACTGTTGATAACTAGTAATTGTCAGTTTTTATAAACATCTTCCAATGTTTTCTTCTTTATTTTTTAAAATTTTGACAGTTGACACAACAACTAACAATTCAAGTTTGGTTTCACTTTTTATTTTACCTCTACTTAATTCATTTTAACGGAGCATATGGGCGGGTTTTTATTTCTCATTCAGCACTCGATACTTTTCTAGATCGAGTAGAGTATAATCAGAGAAGTACGTAAATAAGTGACTCACATGCTTTAAGTAAGAATTTATTTTGTTGAGAAGGGGATGAGGGATCGATCTTTTATTTTCAAAGAATGAGAGAGGAAAGATTGAAAAAGGTACCGACAACTTGATCAACAAAGAAGAATTAAAGTTGAACGATCGTGGGTACCCTTTTCCTTTTGCTAATCAGCTTTAATCTCATAAAGGTTTATTCCCCCGACCCCACACTCCCACTCGAACCACGCAAGTTAATCATAATCAAATTTCAAATTACCCCAATTAATAAGAAAAGAAAACTGCTGTGCCGGCTCTTTCGACTCGTTTTTTTTTTTTGGGCCGTTCGAGGTGTAGGCCTATTTTGGTTTATTATTTCGAAATCGTATGTTCTGGTCCTAATAATCGGCCCATTAGAAAATTGAGGCGGTGACGGAACAACAGTTAGAGGAACTGTGACAGGTAGCAACTAGCAACATCAAACTACCCCATCCCCGCCGGACCGCCAGGAAACCCTTCGTTTATTCGGAGCTAAAACAACATATGGCGTCTTCGAGGTCATCAGTGGACGATGACAGCTTCAGGGAGAGGGTGAAGAAGACGTTCGGGTCCCTTTCGTTCTCCCCATCCCAGTCTTCCACACCGTCGAATCCTCTTTGGTCTCTAACCGACGATGAGATCGAGAAGAGAGAGTGGAAGCGTGACCATGACTCTCGAGCCAGAGATTCGAACCCTTGCTCTTCCTCTTTGGACGAACTCTTCTCCCGAAATAGGTCTAGGAGATCACTTGGAAACGATCTTGATGACGCTCCACAGGAAGAAGGAAATCGAAGTGGGGCAGATGAGTGGCAGATTAGGTCTTCAATAGGCTTAGACAACACTCTGGATGACGAGGTATCTTCCCCGTTACTGCATCAATCTAGTTTGGTCATCCTGTTTTCTGCTGTCTCTATTTCGCTTATGTTTACTATCTCGTTCGTTTGAGCGCCAAGGTTGCGAGGTTGTGGGCGATCTTGATTGAGCATGTGAATTGTAATCTGATTCATCCAACCATGTATACTTGTAATGAGAAAGTTAAATAAGAATGATTTTGTGTTAGATTTTGCTTCATTTGTAGTGGTCGATGACCTGAAGGAATTGGTGCTACACATCAATGAATCATACACCCAACACACAGACTTGGCTATTTAAAAAAAGACACAGAACTTTTAAACAGCAACATTCTCATGGTTGTATGAATCATTTCACTCTGTGTTTTCTTTGTCAAGTTCCCTTCTTGCTGCTGAGTTGCTAACTTTAATCATCTCCTATTTCTGACGCAGGAAGAAGAGGATATCGATGACATAGTGGCTAGTGGCAGGGATGATGCTGGGGATCGTTTGTACATGAGAGATGTTAAAGAGTCTCCTCTTCCCAAATCTGACAATCATAGTCGTGCTGCTTCTGTCCTAGCCATCACTCGCAAAGATCCACGTGCCAATCGCTTGGCTGCAATAACCAGATTGAAAGAAGATGACGCTGCTGTAGCTGCCACCCCTACGGTCCAAAAGAACAATGACACTGAGCATCCTACTAGTGACACCTCAGCTGCCCTTGTCAAAGAAACTGATAATACCGGAGCATCAACAACTAGCAATGTCGTCAAGCCCATCCTGAAAAGAAAGGGGGTTGATAAGGATTCTTCTTCCAAAGCAGCAAAAAGAGTCAGGTTTGACCCAGGCTGTAAGGTTGATGAATGTCATTCTATTCCTAACATGGTGGATGAAGAGCCATCGGGTGGAGTAGGGACTACTACTACAACAACGGAAAATGGCTTGTTTGTCTCAAATGAGAAGAAGACTACAAATATGCATGTTCCTGATTACCTCCTCAACCCATCAAAATATAAACGGTACAGTCTTGACTCGACCTCCCAAATTGAGGATGACAAGTCCAGCAGTAGTGATTCAGATGTGTGTAGTATTCTGGTGAAGAGTGATACAAGAGACGTGGGATTAGGGAATGAGAGTACCCATGCTGATGCTTCAAGATCTGTGGTCTTCATCCCCAAGAAAAGATCAAATGCTGCTGCCGCTTCTGAGTTGGTCAATCCAGATGGAGGTGGTGAAACCACGCCTAGTGGTAAAGAAGATGGTAATGAGGTAGATTCTTCCGTGACACGCATTTCCTCCTGTTCTCTTAAGGGCCTATTGGAAGAACAAGAGGACACCGCTATTGGAATGGAGATTGATGAAGGTGAAGCGGAGGAGGAGATAGGAGGGGATAAACTCAGCAGCAACTTGAAGAAACCAGGTCGGCGATACCGATCAAGGTCTACTCTTGATGAATGAATGCTATGCTATTATGCTTCTAGTGTTTGTGAGCTTTTTCGAGTTTGATTTCAGGCAGAAGAAGCTATAATTGTTCTTGGTTCATGTATTTTTGAATATGTAAATTATAGCTAATGAGCTGTTTGAGTGCCTGTTGCATTGTTTTAGCAGCCTCACTCCTGAAATGATACTGTACTAAGCGGTGTTGGGGATTGACTCATATGAGATTTTATCAGTCTTAAGTCCGGATAAGTAAAGACAAGACAATGGAACTCTCTTCTTATACAAAAGAGACTTAAAAATGACACCGCAAGAGTGAACTACCAAAATTAGAACAATTTATATAAATAAATAATGACATTATATACTAACTTTATTCAGTCTGTAACTGCTGTATACACACCACTCCACCACCTATGTATTTAACCCGAATCAAACCTTCAAGAACAAAAGAGAACCGCAAGCAATCCCCCTAAAAACTAAAAAGCCAATGTATAACCCAAAATTTCCCAATCTACTTTAAATGGTCAAAATAAATAACCCCACAACCATGCTACCCGACAACATCTTCATAAATGTACAGAATGTTGTTGCAACAACCACACTCAGTTTCTCTCGCCAAATTATAGTCAATCGTCATCCTCAACTACAACTTGTCAGCAATCTTGCCGAGAGCATCAGCAAGCTTGTTGAGAGCAGAAACTAAGCTATTAGCATAATCCTTCCTCTCTTCCCTGTCTAGCTTAAGATTGGTGTTCTGATTCTCGAGGTGAGAGCCCAATATCCTGCTATTTCTCTCCAGCACCTCTAACAGCTGATCCTGCAACAAATTGTTGTCGCTGTTGTTGGTTTCCTTCTCACGCTCTTCTTCTCTTGGTTGTTCTGTCTCTGTTGCCAACCGTTTTCGCTTCTTCTTTTCGTTGTTAGATGTTGATCCAATCTCAGGGTTTACTGCTGCTTGTTGCTGCTCGCTCGTTGTCCCTATAAAGTCAGAATCAATCCCAGATAGATCAAAACACTTGCACAATCAACGAAGAGATGATTCAAGAAGAAATACATGACATGCTTTCCAAATGTGGACCGTCCATCTTCCTTTCTGAATATTAATCGAAAATTCTGCCAGTTCATCTAGTTTGATGATGTATATGTGATGTGATCACACCGATGGAATCCAAACACGGATTGAAGCAACATAGTAGTGGGTCCTAAATAAAACCCTTAATCAAAGTTGTCTTTGTCGTACATCATCACTCAATCGAGCAGAGCAAGTACTGTAGCAACTTCGCTTGACTCAAAGCAAAACAGAAGAGAAAACTTGCCTTGATGACCAGTCACTCCGCCAGTGAATGGATGGTACTGTTTCTCTGCAAACGGGCATACACAGTAGTAGAAGCTTTGCGTGATCAATCACTCCAAACTTGACTCAAGTAAAAAATAGAACTCAAGTAAGAAATCAATTCATCACTAGCCAAATCACCTGATATCGGTGTAGGAGCCGGAATTCCAGGAGGACCTGTTGCAGCCGCCTTCTCAAATAACGTCTCCTTATCAGTAGGACTCTGACCGCCCCCCGACTGTTCAAAATCAGAGAACAACCCATCCTCCGCCGCAGCACTCCTACCGCTATCAAAAACCGCCTCATCCTCCCCCTCCTCGACAATAACTTCCTTCTTTTCCCTCTCATTAACTTCACCCTCCCCATCCGGTCCAGCTGTCAAAGACAGTGCAAGTCCAGAACCAGCAGCCGCATCCTCAAGAACAGGAACAGGAACAGGAATTACTCCATCCAGTATATCATAAACCTCCTTATCAAAAAACCCAGGCAACTTCCTCTCCCTCCTCAAATCATTCCTCATCACCCAATAGGATTCCGCCCCCGTCTCCTCCTCTTTAACAACACCCGTTTCCCACTCCTTAATCTTCTTGAAATCCCCAGCCAGATTACTCCAACGTTTCCGGCACTGGATGGGTCCACGGTTGACCCCATGTCTCCGACAGTAAGATGAAACCGATGCCCATTTTGGTTCCGGCTGGCCTGACCCATAGGCTAGCCCGGCTGTTCTTCCCCTTCGGACTCGATTCTCCGCTACCCGTTTGCCTTGGATGAGGACGAGTATCTCCTGCCTCGTCCATCGAGGGAGTCTCGGTGTTTTACCGGATTCATCTCCGACACCGTTAAGGGTTCCGGCGGAGGGTTCTTGGTCGACGTCAACAGGTGTCCTCCCACTGCCGCCGCCAGAAAAGAGGGTGAGGTCTTGAAAGGCCATGGAGAGAAGGATCCAGGTGATGAAGAGTGGGGGAGTATTTGGAGGTACGACACGTGTGTTAACGGTATTCGTGGGGTAACGGCGTTGTTTCTGTAAGTCTGTTGTTGTATCTTTTGTTTTTTGGCATCCAGGGCATTACGGAGGTCCGTTTAGAAGGAAGGAGGATGAAGGTCGGGTGTTCTGGCCTCTGGGGGGAAGAAAAGAGAAGGGAGATGGGATTGGAAATGGAAGAAAAGGTTTTTTGGGTTTGATTGAAAGGTTTAGGCCTAGGATTATGGGAAAGGGTAGGGTTAGGGCAGGGATGGGAATCTAATTACATAATTATCCTTGTTCTTTCACCTAATTGCTACTGTATTCTAGTCTATTGATGTCTTAATCCATCATCACCTTTTGTTTTGATTTTATTTTATTTTCCATATAAATTAAGATATGGCTAAGTAAGGGGGGGTAGGTGGGGGCAGAGTCCTTATCGTTGCTTGCTGATAAGAGTGGGGGTAATTGGGCATCTCTTATACTCCCTCCGTCCCACCTTGACCGTCCTGTTTATTATTTGGATATGTCGTTTGACTTCAATTTTTAACATATAAGAAAAATTAATTTTGAAAATTTAAGTTTTGCATATGATTCCTTACATGATAAACTATATAATACAAAATTCAGTTTTATAAAATTATTTTACCTTATATGTTTAATATTGAGATGGAAAAACGTGCCAAAAAGCAAACAGGACACTTATGACGGGACGGAGGTAGTACTATATGCTATGTACGGTTCACTTTCTTGACCCCGCAACTCTACTAAATCTATTAGTCATGGATGAACATTATTTGTAATTTCATTTCCTTTTCATCCACTAAGATTGGCTTTATCATGCCAAAAAAAAAAACTTAGCTCGGCTTTAACTGTTAAGGTCCTCTTAATTTGACGTACATGGAGTAGGAATCGTATAGGTTTTAGCTTTCTGGATTTGTACACTAATAATGCTTTTTGGGTGCGCCTAGATGAGATCATCATTCATCTTCGAACGTAATTGTAAAGTGCACCCTTTTCCCCCGTCTCTTCTTCTGAAGGTATCTAAACAAGTAATAGGATAGCCACTAGCCAGGACAGCTAACCAAATGAAATTGAGATTTCCACTGGCCATCGAATCCGGTTCTACCCGGAACTGATTGGACCAGAACTAGCTGGAACCAGGCTGGAACTGATTTGGAACTGGAACCGTTCCTTTGTTAATCGAATCTGAATACAAATTTTGAGATTCGGGACCAAATCGGGTCCGGAACCGTTTGGATTTGCCTTCGGATTCGGAACCGTGGAACCAGAATCGAAACCGGAATCGGTGGAACCGGAATCGGAACCGCCCGGAACCGGCCAAAGTAGCCGTTGGAATCGACCCAAAACGACGTCGTTTTGTATTGTAATCTTTCAGAATGTATTAGTATTACTTTCTTTCAGAATGTATTAGTATTACTTTCTTTCCATGTAATCTTTTAAGACTTCCAAATTGAAATAATGTAACCTATTAGTAGTTGTACTCTTTTTCCTTATTAGGGTTTTCCTAATGGGTTTTTACCTAATAAGGTTTTAACGAGGCAGTGAATCATATAATAAAATCTGCTTCACTCTTTAATTTTTGCAAATTCATAAAAAAAAATTACGTCTTTGGTTTTTACACATTTAAGATTATAAACTTGATGAATAACCTAGCTAGGAGTAAAGTGGACGAAAAGAGCAACGTGTGCGCGCAAACTGATCTAAATCAGAGTTAAAATGAAGAAACTAGAGGCGATCGAATCTTTCCGAAACCGGTCAGAACCTCCCCGGAACCGCTCTGGAACCGGTCAGAACCGTTGATTTGAACGAATCCGAAACGAATACAGAGTTCCAGAACCGCCCAAGACGGTTCCAAATCTGAATACAGAGTTCCAGAATCGCCCAAGACCGATTCTGAATCTGAATACACATTTTCTGGAACCGAAACCGGTGGAACCGAAACCGTAGCCACCATTATTTCCAACATTTGTTATTGACTTTGTTTGGGGACGGTTGTTAGCTATAAGACATTAGTTGTTCAGTCAGCCGTAAGACATTAACAATTAAAATAAAATAGTGAATAAAAATAAAAACTGTTAAAAAATATGTGAGGAAACAACATGAAAAACGGTTTCAAAAAAAAAAACTCTATATATGTACCTAGGATAACATTATATTCTTCCCAATAGTAATAATCCGATTATATTTTTCTTAGATAACTGCGAGTGGAGGTTAAAATAAGAGTTTAATCTTTAAAAAAAATGCTATAATGAAGTTATAATATTTAATTTTTTATGGGTTGCTGTCTAAAAAGTTGTCATTATAAGCCTATTTATATATGTTTATTTATTATGTATTTTATCTTATATTTAAACGATGATATCTTATTGATTGTCAAAAGAAACTCTTTATATACTTCATCCGTCTCCATTTGACCTTCTCATTTACTATTTGGATATATTGTTTGATTTCAATATTTAACATATAAAATAACATAATTTTACAAATCTAAGTTTTGTAATAGAATTATTATGTAAAAAACTATATATTGCATAAATTTGTTTTATAAAATTATTTTATTTTATATATTTAATTTTGAAGTGAAAAAACTTGTCAAAAAATAAACAAGAAGATCAAAATCAGACGAAGGTAGTCTATTTTTCAAATCACCATTTACTTTTCATTTTTTTCAATCAAATGTAATGTTTCTTTTTTTAGATTATTTAGACATATAGTCATTTATATATTAAAACCTGGAGAACCAGGTGGATGAGCTTGATTGGGCCTCGTTAAAACCTCTTCAAACAAAACCCGGTGGGAAAAAAGCTTGAAGAGGAAAAAAAGTACCCACCGCATCCGATTATAACCTAAGTGACCAACTACAACAAAGAAAACAACTCCAAACAAACTAGAACAACAACTAAAGTTACAAATAATCCTTCAAGGACGAGACCCCTACAAAAGCATTACAAGATAACAGTAAATCCTTCCACCATGTCTTAGTCCACCACAACCATGTCTAACTCCATTTCATATGTCTCACTCTTTATACTCTCTATTTCATATCGCTATTTTTACTTTTAAATTAATATGTTGGTAGATGCAAGAGTTTCTACACTTTCGTAATCAAACCACAATATACTTAATAATTATGGTTGTTGTGTTGGCCGGACAATCCCGATTCTTCACCACAATTTTACAAAGGGGTGCTTGTTTTAAGGAATCTGGAAAAATGAATCTATTGTAATTAACTTAAAATTTATTGTAGGATAGGCTTGTAATTATAGGGCCCATCATTAAGGGGATTTAGGGGGCGTAACCCCCCATATTGCGGAACGTTGGGGTGCGGGGCCCCCGCTTGGACTGTTGGAGGGTGTGGGGAGTGAAGCCCCCCGCGACATGATACGGTTTGGGCTTCGGGCCCATATCGGTTTTTTTTTATGAGTTTATGTCTATTAAGTAGCCGGCTGATTTAGGGTTGTATATTCTTTTGCACAGATTAATATGAAACTCTAAATACACAGTTTCCTCAACATCGTTCATTTTTCTTCTTTGTTTTCCTCTCGTTTTTTTCACTCAGATTTTCAACAGAATCGAAATGGTTATGTTTTTCGTCATTTGTTTACATAACTTTCCTCATTTATAAGGAAAAAAATGAGATTTACCCAAAATTCTCTAACTTGATTCTCACCTCCCACTAGAGAATAATATTACCTTCCCCGTGCTCTTTGACCGGTCACCACTCACCAGTGTTCAATAACTTATGATCAACGAGCATAGATGGGTGACCAATAGATGTTGATCCAGATGGTTGTTAACTGGTGACCATTAACTGACCGTGGTTAACGAATAATTTATATTCTTTTCCCCGTAGAAACAAATAGTCGGCATAATCAAGAAAATTATTTTTTATTTCCGTCTAAACCCTCACTCTATTATTTTTCCAGGGTAAAAACAAACACCCCCTATTTTATTCATGAGTGTAATTAGTCACTACAATGGTGAGGTGGGAAGTGGATACTGGGAAATCTTTAATTAGTGGCATTTTCTGTGTGGGCGTTGCCCCTCCTAAAGGAAAGGAAAAAGATGTAGTATGTCCCACCTAGGGATGTCAATCTTGACCCGAACCCGAAATCCGACCCGAAACTGACCCATAAAAAGCCGGGTTTGGGTTGAGATTTTTGACCCGAAATGATTTTCGGGTCGGGTTCGGGTTGGCTCATTGTAACCCGCTTCGGGTTCGGGTTGAACCCGCTAACCCGTAACCCGAAAAAAAAATTAATTAAAAATCGAAAATATGTTATATTTAATGACTTAATTAGTATTTAATGATTAATTTATGATTAAAATAAACATTTAATCGATAACATATAATCAATGTTGTACATAATAATTAATTAATATTATAGTATTATATTTTTTTAATTAAATAATCCAAAATTTTAAAAATAAAATAAATTTTTGAAAAAATGGGTCGGGTTCGGGTCGACCCGTTTTGGGTCCGGATTAAAGAAGTACAACCCGCTCCGGGTTCGGGTCGGGTTCGGGTTGACCAAAACTATTTTCGGGTCGGGTTCGGGTTGAGCTAAACCCGACCCGAAACCCGATTTTGACACCCCTCCCACCACTCTATTCGTAGTCCATGGGCATCTGGACAGTTTAGGATAATAATAAAAAAATGTGTCCTACATCTAATCTTTTTTTGGAAGGCAATCAACCTTTGTGTATTGGTACTAAATTAATTAATTAGCATGGGATGAGATCAGTCATCAAATAAAGCTTTAAAAAAAGAATCTTAGCACTTCGTAGAGTTTGGTCACTGTTTAAATTTGAATAATAATAATAATAGCCAATTAGCCAAGGTAAAGAGTTTTTTTTTTTTTGAAAGTAGGAGTCGTTTTCTATCTATCAGTGATCCGATCGCAGTGGTCCCCATAGGTCCTGTTCTCTACACAGCTCAAAAGCTACTAATAGAAGTTTTAAGATAAAGCTGATCATGGTTAACTAATACCAAATTGACATGTCATTTCTTTAACCACTTAGAAGTTGACACATATTGTACTTGATGAAAGATAATGACATTAATCTTCTAAATGTGCTGAGAGAATGGCACCATAATATTAGGTTGTCCATTGGTATGATCCCTAGATCATATGCTCTGTTTTATGGTTAATACTACTGGGTCGGATGCCCGTTTTAATTCTTACATGCGTTTCAGAGGAACGGCTACCCTTCTGAATGGAGCACTCCATATTTCTAGTTAACAACAATGTTAAATCTCTTTCATTTAAGATAAAAGCAATAGAAGTTGCTCTTATATAGTATGTTGTAGTGGCGGTAATAGATCGATTTCTAAGCGTAGTAGAAATAATCTTCATGATCATCAGCTATCAAATGTTACAACAAGAGCTCTGTCTCCATAGCAAAGTTGTGCATGTTGAATATGAAGGTTCAAATTCGGTCTTGCACGTCGCTAATTATTTGTTCTCACCTATAATTTCGTTGCCAAACTTTACAAATGAGTATCCTCTTGTTGGATTGTCAAGGATTGGGAGATCCGCTCTTAAACCACTCGGTTCTTGCTGTTGTTCGGCATGGAATCTCTGGGTCTGGTCTTCCTTTCAGAAACAAAGTTATCTAGAGCTGAGGTGGGTCGAGTTGGGAGACATCTACGAGGCTATAATGGTTTTGTGGTAGATAGCATAGGTTAGAGTGGGGGAATCACAATCTATTGGCGTGATTCCATCTTGCTTCATGTATGATCCTTCACTGCACATCATATAGCTTGTTGGATTGATGGTGGATTCGGGTTTGGATGGCACTGTACTGGGCTCTATGGTTGGCCAGCGACAAGTGATCATTGGAGAAGCCTTTTGAGAGAGTTACGGCACTCGGTGCCTCTTCCCTAGTTAGTTTTTAGTGATTTTAATGAAAACTTGTTTGGTTATGAACAAAGCGACAGGGGGATCGTAATCGTGGGTGAATGCTGGCTTTTCAAAAATGCTTGAGCTACTGTGATCTTAGTGGCTTGGGGTCTGTGGGGGATATTCTTACTTTTAACAACAGATGTTCTGGGATTGATAGCAAGAAGTCATCTTAATCGATTTCTGGCTACTCCTAATTGGCAACATCTTTTCCCGCGTGCATGCAATGTATATTTGCGTAAGGGTCAATCTGTTCATCGCTCGATCAAGTTGATTACACAACCACCACGGAGGAGAGGGTCTAGGTTGTTTAAGTTTAAGAATTGTTGGGAAGGGGAGCCTGTCTGTCGATAAAGTATCAAACATCTGGGATGATATGATTGCAAGCAGTAGAGGTGGATATATGGAAAAAGGTTGTAGAATGGGGTGTGTTTTAAAGGCATGGAGTCGTAGGATAGGATGCGATTGAAGAGTATGCGCGTTATGGATCTTCAAATCGAAGAGCTGCACAATCTCGAACCCCAGCTGCACTGGAACAATAGAAACCTTAAATAGGGAGTTGGATTGGCTTTTTATTTAACAAGAAACTAGGTGGGCTCAACGCTCCAGACAAAAATAGTTGCAGAAAGAGGATCACAATACCTCATTCTTCTTCAATAAGGTCCAGTATTGGAAACGAAAGAATCTCATCATGGAGCTGATACATGACTAGGGCACGTGTTTTTTAGACTAGGAATGGGTGAAGGAGGTAGCTCGAAATAACTTTATGGATTTGTTTACCACCACGTAGCCAGATCCCAACCTGCATCCGCTAACGTGTGTGGAGAATCGAGTTCTCGGGTCAGAATATTCTTCTTGGTCCACCTTATTGTAGGGAGGATGTGATCAATGCTTTGCGAGACATGCATCCGAATAAGACACCAGGTCCTGATGAAATCAATGGTACATATGTGAAATCACCACTATAGAAAAAAGCAATTTGCCTATGGATAAATTCATAGGTAATTAGGTTACCCATGCACTACCAACCAATTTTTTTAAAAAAATTCCGTCAGATGGTCGGTCATTCAATTACCGACGAAAATACATGTCCGTCCGTAAATTACCTAATCACCTACGGACCTCTTGTCGACAATTACTGTAACACCCCGTCTTAAGCCAATCGTGGTTATCACAAACTTAACAACACAAATATGACATCGCAGTGGGATCTAACATACACCAGGACCTTGCTACGGTCTGATTAACAGAATTAACCAAACTTAAGTACTTAACACCATAAGTCCAAAATACACACCAACCGAGTTTGCTAATATCTCAAGTATCATCATAACCTCCACATATTTAAATATTAACAGACGGGTGCACATGCGCATCCCGTACTCAAAATATAAAACCCACCCTAAGTCTAACCACCCCTACTCTCATGATGAGTCTTCATGGGGCGCTTACCTGCAAAATGTAAACAACAGCCCCCGAGGGGGTCAGCACCCTTGCTGGTAAGATTCTTTTATAGCCCCCAAGCTAACGGGGCTACGACGACTAATTGTCGATAGCATGGAGATTGATTAGATACACAACATAATAAGTAGTGCAATAAACAACAAGCCACACATGAACATTACAGTTCACACACATTGAACGTTTTAAAAGCGTTCCCTTAATAAGTGAGTTAATCAGTTAACTCCTTAAGTTATGTTCCTCTTAATCTCAGTCCAACCTTATCTTACCTCAATCTTAATCCTTATCTTAGTCTTAGAATACAAACCGTTCTTTAAATAGAAATGGTTGTATCTTATCTAAATGTTTATTTTTGTCGGGTCAAAAGCAACCCTAGCCAATGAGCTATGAACTCCATTGGTTGAATAAACAACTTATCTTATAATTTAGGATTTAGGTGATCCTAGAGCACCATCTTAATCTGCCTCCTACCTTGGACTGAAATCCACAGTAGCTGAGCCGACATTCGACCCTAGGCAACAAGTCCGAAGACAAGTCCTTAAGCGGAAGTCGGATCTGATTCAGATACCGACCCCCTTTCCTTAACATGTATGACCGGAGTCAGTCCCGGATTCCTCACTCCCCCAAGTTCCAGTTAGTAGAAAGTCTTAAAGACGAAGTGTTAGTTAAACCTTTCTCGGGTATTAACCAACTAACAAATTTGGGAGTGAATTTCTTATCTCATCCAATGTTATTAAGTAATGTTAGTAACTAATCTCGAAGCCAGGTGTGTTAGTACAATGCAAACACACAAGAAGATAAATAGTCTGGTTTCATGCTTTATCTTGGTTTAGTTATAGCAAATAAACAGATAGCACACAAGCCGAGGGACACCTCGTTAGCAAGCAGGATACAAGAAAACCATACTGTACACCGTCGATTCGTGTCGGTTGTCTAGTCTCCTTCCGAATCCCAATTCTCAAGTCCTAAAACATTGATCCAATTTAGGTTATTAATTTCCTCCATGTTACTTAACTTACTTAACCCCTAATGATCCCCACCTAACACCTCTTAAGTCCTTACAAACTTAACCTTAAACATTTTAAACCTTAACTTAACTTACCCCCTTAAGTCCTTATATGCTTGTTTATCTAATCATCATTGCCCTCTTACTAGCTTACTACTAATGCCCCTTATCATCCTTAAATTTTGAATTTTTTTTACATGTTCTGCACTGGACCGCCCCACTGGGGAGGTCCCAGGGGCGGTCCACACCAGAGGCCACCCTGCCTGCAGAATTCGTCTGGACCTCCCCATAGGGGCGGTCCCTAGGGGCGGTCCACAACAGACCCCATTTATCAAAGTGCTTTCTCCTCATTTTGAACTCCAAATTCACCCCAATTTTTTCCTAATCGTTCCACATGTTTCCCCACATGTTTTTACATCATTTAAACACCTTAATACCTTCTTAAAACATCCAACAACTTCCTTAAACATTTACTCAAATTCTTATCACTTAGAACTTAATTCCTTACACTTCCAACTTGTGTTTTTACCTAAAACCTCAACTAACCAAAGTGTTTTCCTCCATACCAATTGACCACTCCTTAAACATCATCTTACATCCCAATTTCCTTTACTCAAACTTCTCTAAGCTATATAACCTAGCACATGCTTACATCCTCACAAGTCATTATACCTTATTTTTCCTTCAAACTTTGCACAAGTTTCCTAACTTCTTTAACCATGGTTTTGGTGCATTAAATTCACCATTGTAACCCCTAGTTCCTCCTAGACATCCCTAGGTCATCCTAGTACTCAAGAACTCCATAGTTTATCCATTTTCACCAAAACAACCCTTAATGTTTACTAGAATATCCTTAGTCATAAAATCTCCTTATTTTACCGTAAACACTTAGTTTCTTCTCCAAATTTTGACATGGATTCCTTAGTATATCACTACACCCAAACATTTAGTTTTTTCACCCTTAATACAATCGTGAACACTCAAATCCTTAGTACACAATCTTAGCACACAAATTACACCCAAACTTCACTACATCATAATATAGTGCTTAAACTTAAATTGCTTGGCACTTAGGCCCTTAAATGACTTGGCTCTTAGGCCCTTAAATGCATAAATCTTAAACACTGAATTTCCCACATAATATAGCCTTCAACCTGCAAATACACACACCAATGCTCCCATTGCAATATAAGTGTTCTTATACTTCACCTTGTGATTGTTTTACTAACTCATTTGCCATTTGCTCTTTAATCACAAGTTCTCAATATAACCATGTTCTTTCTCCTAAGTTTTATAACCCCTTCTTTATATAAAATATAAGCTAAACTTATCATCTATCTAATTCCCATCCCTTAAACCAATAAAACATCTTAAGGTAAGCAATTTACCTTGTTTTTCTCAAGATCCTCTTAACTTTCTCAGGCTTTTTCCTTGGACAATCTCGGCCACCAACTTAATTTCCCTTTCCAATGTTATAATCAATATACCATGACTCTCATGAGTGCTAAATAATACACTAACCTTAAGGAATCATTCCTAGGTTAAAAATGTGTTTTAAGGTATTAAAATGAATGTTTACCTTCAAAGTCTTAAGGTAGGCTTGGAAATGATTCAAGGAGGACCTCCTCTAGTCCTTGGAGAATGAAAATAAGCTAGTTCAATAGGGATAAAACAAGATCCCATGAGAAGATGATTTTCGGTAATGAAGGAAAAATGATGGAAAAATGATTTTTCTTACATTTTCCTTACCTTGAATGAATGGAGAAGCTAATGAACCCTTCAAGCTAATTTTTCCTCCTCTAATGGAGATTTCCCATGGCTCCAAAATGAAGCTTTTCCAATTTTGAAAAGATAGGAAGCAAGGCCTTGGTCTAAGTAAGAGTTATCTAAGCTTATTTTTGGATTTGGAGCTAAAATGGAGAATTGGTGAGCAAATGAAGGTGAAGTATGGATGGGGGATGTTCTTACATGAATGGAGAAGGGAAGAAGAAGGTGAAACTGATGGAGAAAGAAGAGAATGAAGAAGTGAGGTAGTCTAAAGTGAGATATTTGTCTTAAAAAGGTAAATAGTACTATTACTAGTTTTCCTCTTCTTTTCCTTAATATGCTAGCTCATGTGGTGAGTCACCACTTCAAAAACTGGCCCCCCTTCATAATGAGGATATTTGTGGTCTTGGTTGACCAACTTATTGACTTATGTTGACTTAAGCTTAATTTGGGCACTATTTGGTACTATTCACAAATTAGTGCACAAATTTGTGAAAATTTTGATTTCCCATTGATTTGGACTTCCTAATGTGATACTAAGTAGTACACAAGTTAATAAAGGAGTAATCATGGACATTTAGCCACTCAAAACCCCTTTCTAAGACAATTTTTCAAAAATGTGCTTTAAGAGTCCTTAAAGCACAATTTGTGTTTTAACTTGTTTTTGAGCTTGGTTTTCTTTAGTAATTGATTTAACATGTCCATTAGGATGTTACTAAGGTCTAAGAATGATATTTGGGTGCTAACCCAAGTTGCTCCAAGCTTAGAGCACATTTTTGCTCAAATTGCTCTTATAGTGTTTCCTTGTGTTTTCTTTGGATTAAATTGTTTCTTAATGTTTCTAAGGCATAATTTAGCCTTATTATATCTTACTTAAACATCTAAACACCATAGATAAGTTTGGGGTATTTTAATTACTGACGGATTACCTACAAAAATTCCGTTGGTAAATTATGCAATGTCATCATCTCCCACTCGTATTCATGTCCATATGCATTCTGTTGCCGTGGAGACACGATTATTAAATTTAGTCTTTATTTTATTTTTCTGTTATTTATTTTGTTTAGTTTATTTTTATTTTGTGTTACTTTGTTCAATTATTATAGTTTGGTTTGATATTGAATTTTATTTGATTGATAGTTTTGATTCTACTAGTTTTTTTAGGATTAGGATCTCATAGGTTTATTTTATTTTATTTTTTGTTTCTATGATTTTTATTTTATTAGATTAGTTTAATTTTCGTTTTGTTTTGTTTATTTATTTCTTTTGTTCGTTTGTTTTCTTTAGTTCGATTTTGTGTTATTTTAGTTTTTTTATTAGTTTATTTTTGTTTTGGTTCAGTGTATTTTATTTTTATAGGATTTTTTTAGTTTTATTTTATTTTTGTTTTCAATCATTTTTATTTTTGTCTAGTTTAGTTTAGCTTAGTTTTATTTTATTTAATTCTATTTCATTTTGGTCTAGCCAAAGATGTTAAAGAAGGGCAGTTGACTTAGAGGCAACCTTGGCTACGCCTCTGCTTTCTCTGGTTCTATTGTCGAGTGATCTCTAACCCCGTTTGTAGTTTTGGGTTGCTTCCGGGTTCTATATTTCAAATGAATTCTTCATATTGATGCTGCAACCAACTGTGTTACTTGAGAAAAACTCAAGTGTAGGGTCGTTCCTCCAGCAGCAACAACAAAATCTAGGGGAGTGTTAGTTTTAATGCGTTTAATTTTATTTTTATTTTTGATTGCTCTCCCGTGTTTTCATTCAGACATGAATGTTTCTCTGAATTTTGTGTGTGTTTCCTTCCTTTCCTTGTCACACAATGAGGATATTGTTTATTTTAAAATATGGGCTAGAGAGTGACCTTTCGTTAGTGTTTTATGCCACTAGTTTTTGTTTGTTTTCAGATGATACATTATATGTTTCTCTAATGTCAATAAATGTTTTGAATTTTAGGTGATAATGTTCGTGGAATTTTGAAATTAAGCCTGATGACAATCTCAAAGAATTTTCTTCTTAAAAGCTATCTAATTGTATTGTTTTTCATAAAATTATTTTATTTCATTAAAATTTGATGGATTGGCTGATGGTGGAAACTAAATGAGTTCAACTTTAGAACCTTGGAAATGTAAGAAAAGAAAGGACAAAGGCAAGGTACTCCGCTAGTTTGTTTCTCCTGAACCAAAGCAGGCCTTGTCAACTCGGTTATTAAGCCTTTAATAGTGCTTTATCACCTAGCTTCCTTAGGGTGTGCAACCTAGGAAACTTGGCCCAAAGCTGTGACAGAGGTTGAAGAGAAAAGTCCGGGGGAATGAAGGTGATCCATGTATGCTTAATTTGTTAAAAATTTATGAATTACAAGTGTGAAAGTATAGTGCTTAAAAGCTAAAATGCAATGGAAAGGGATCGTTGCAGGTTATAAGTATGTGTCATTGAAAGGTATTGTGGAATAAGACATTGCTTCTTGCCCCTTGTCGTCCAATGGGTATTGAATGAAATTTGTAGAAGGTCCTAAGCTAATATGTGTTTAGTTTCTACAATCTAACTTCCTCATGCTTTTATTTAAATTATTCATTTTTACTGTTTGCAAAAAGTGATAGCTAGGAGAAGGGTTGATTTTTATGATCATAATTTTGCTTGTTTTCCTTCCGCTTATTTGACCCCGGAGTTTAATATTACGGTTTGAAGTAGTTATATTCGTTATTTGCTTGATGACAGACAAAATCTAAGTGTTTGGTAGTTGATAAGTGGGGAATTTATCTATGTTTATATGTTTCATTGTTTATTAATTTAAACTTTGATGTTATATATTTACGTTAGATTGATACACGTGTTGTTAGGGTTACCTTGTACAGTTGGAACCCCGATCGATTACCCCAGTTTGCTCCCTGTTGCAGCAACCTTGGCTCTGCTACGTAGAGCACTCATGACCTAGCACGTGCGGCGCTGACATCCCGTCCCACAAGTCTTGTAGGACAACCTATCATTACCACTTGTACATCTCCTGGTACATCATTAAATACCCCAATATTGATGTGTCTTTTTCATGATTAACGGGAAGCCAGACAACAGAATGAAGCTTCGTTGCTGACAACACCATCCTGGGTGACGCTATCCCTACTTCACGTAAAGCTAGCCCGTGCCGCCAACCCGGCTAGCAGATGAGCAGCGAACCGGCTCATCTGTCTCTTTCTCTTTAAATAACAATCAATGTCCCATTTATTTCTCACACTTACATTAGTACTCTCTTCTATCTTGTATCCTCTCAATCATACTAAGAACCCTTGTCATACCCCCTTGGACTAGATCATTCAAGATCAAACCACGAAAAATCTTTGTGTCATCTTGTTCATTCATAAATTATAAACTCACAACCATAATCCATAAACACCCAAAAGAGATGATCTAAATTTATATCACAGATTACACCCTAGCATTTGGCTCCATCTGTGGGAACATATCACCATCACTACAAAGTCTCTCTACCCCCACCAAGGAGAATCTTCAAATGGCAGAACCATCCCATAAGCAAGAAATACTCTCTGAGAACACCTCTCACGATCAACAAAAGGTTTCCATGAAGAAATTTGTAGCCTTGCAACGATAGATGGTTGACCTAGCTGAACGTTTTTCCCGTCAACACCCAAAGACATATGCAGACATAGGGAAAGTAGAAGACCATGATCCCTTTTTTGAAGATGTAAACCAAACCCCTCTTCATGTTAACTCCGCCAAAAATATCTCAATGTACGACGGCTTAAGGGCTCCCATACAACACTTGTCACGCCACAAATACGCCATGGTTGTGACTCACATCGGTGGTCACGCTTGATGTTGCTTCCATCATCCTTGTCACTCCTCGCGTTCACGTGGTTCACATGTCGACCCAATAAGTTCATCTCGAGCTTCGAGGAGCTCGGGAAGTTGTTCCTGTTACATTTCACGACCGAGCGGTGAACCAAAAAGACATTCTCCAACCTCATAGGCATGCGACAACACCCAACTGAGGATGTTAAGGAGTATATCAAGCGGTTCCGCAAGATTGTCACCAAGATTGACGAGCACAAATACCCAATTATCATCTTTACCTACCGTTACGGCTTGGAAAAGGTCAAATTCATAAGGGATCTGACCACTGTGAACCCCAAATCTTATGACAAACTCATCAACCGGGCCGGAAACTATATAAAGGGTTTGTAAAACACAGTACGTTACGGCCGGCGTATTGCCCGTTTTTGCAATGAAACGTATTGATACGGCCGTATGAAATCCGCCTCATCAAACACCCTGTCTCATAGTGGCGTACGGTGGTATAATCATCTGTATTTCCGTATTTACCATATTTTTAAAGAATACGACATAAACTGTTGAAGACAACGATTTGACGAGAACAAAAAGAAGACTAATTTTTTTTATTAAATCCCTAAATGAAAAAACGTTGACCTTATATAAGGTTTTACTTTAGAAAAAAATGATGATATAAGCACTACCACCATTAACTATAAATTAAATATTTGTGAGGGCAAAATTACAACCATACCAATAACTTTTGTATCCTATTATTTTTGTTCTTTTTTTTCTACTTAGTAATAGTGTGATTTTTCTTAATATTCAATTATGCAGCTTATCTTATATTACTCAACAAAACTTCTACAAAATTCTTACAGTTTAAGAATATGATAATTTTATAATATATAAATATGTAATTTAAAGGTATTAATAACAAAATATAAATATTATGTACAAAGTGCAACATATTTCATACTTGTAAATATTTATTATAAGTTTTTTATAATTTAAATATTAATATTTCATCCGTATAGATTCCCCATTTTATCCGTATCGATACATCCGTATCACCTACTTTCAGTAGTCCGTATAGAACTTCCGTACCGTTTTTTACGACCTTGTTGCGTATAGCGTGAGAGATGGCCAAATCAGCCCATAACTATTTTGACGAGGACGAACCCGTCGAGAAAGTTGGAAAGAACAAGGGGCACAACGGAAGCTGGGACACCGGGTATCGCGCTAGCGATGACAACTACAACAAGAGCCACAACTACAGACACAAAAACCAGATGTATCGCCCTGAAACCTTGTCAACCCGCAACAACCTCAACAAGAAAAGAGGTATCACGAGCTAGAGATCAGATGGTTCAACAGGCCAATGGCGGAGGTTTGCAATCGCCACCAAGGAAGGGCTCGTAGGGGATGCATGGCTCAATCCCTGTCCCATCAATAAAAGTCAATAACGTACTGCGAGTTTCATGGCCAAGTCGACCATAACACTAAGGATTGCAATGGGCTCCATGGAGAGCTAGACCAAGCGTCTCACCAAGGCAATTTAAGTGGGTACATATACCACTCGAACGCCTCAGTCGGATAGAGCGAGTGAGGAAGGAAGCCCCGGCCAACAGTGACTCCGACTCCGAAAACCATCACCCGAGAAAATATGGGGAATCATTGCTCTTCTGATAGCATTTGCGACCGAAGTCATGATCACCAACACACAATTTAATAGATACACTGAACGGAGCAATGACGCACAAATTCAGGCTAATGACACACCGATATTTGATTTACTTTGTACTGTTGAATCCCCATGTCTTTGCCCAATTCCCCTGATTTGTGCTTAATTGAAGTTCATATCTTTATCGAAGATAAAATGTCTTAAAATGCCTTGTTTTGATGCTTTTATGATGTAGGACTCAATCTAAGGGAATTCGACACGGTGAAGGAGAAAATCTTGAATTGTACAAGTGTCGGGACATGTGTTCGGACCAACAAACCTGGAAAACTCGCATCTGGTACCCCGTTTGACCCCCAGAACCCGGACAATTATTGTACTTTGCTCTTGTTCAACTCTTTTGTACGGATCATTAACCTAGACAACACTTTTTGTCCAACCCTGCAGACCTGAACGCAAGTCCGGACGCCCCTATGATGTGCTGCTTCAAATGCTACAAGTGTCCGAATGAGCCCCGCATGGATACATATATTTACAATCGCAATAGGAGAAAGCTATACCTGCCCGCTCTTTGGCCGAATGAGATCCCACCCAGAGACCTCACAAAGCCAGAATCTCGTCTGGACGCATCCTGAGTCACGTCCGGCCCTGCTGGGACACAAGTCTGGACGTGCCTTAATCAGCGACGAATTGTTATCAAATGAGACAGGATCAAGGGTAAAAGACCACATCACTTTCATAATTCATTCACGACTTTTTTTCACAAACTCACGCACGCCAAAGAACCCCAGCCGCAACACAAGGGAGAATTCCACCATCACCAACCTCAGTCCGACATCTCTTCAGTTTTGGATAGCGGAGCAATTCCAGGAGTCTTACCTTGTATTCTCTATTTTTTTCGCAAATATGATCGGCTACACAAGATTTACTCCGGGGGATAGTTGTTTGTATTTTGAGATTATTTTATGATTACTTCTACAAGTTTGATTTGAGATATTTAAGGATTGTTACAGAATAATATATTCCTTGTGCAGTTTCAATAAATTTCACAAATTTGTTGATTGGCTTTACAAATCCTATTATGACCAGATCGGTGATTAATATGTTAGTCAACTTAATCTGTAAATCTAAAAAGAACTAAATCGGATTGACTAGGTTTTTCTCTCAAGTGCAAAAATAATTCATGTGCTTAATCTATCTATACGTTTTGTGCTTGTATCTTGATTATAACTTGCATGTTTGGTAGATGAGCTCTTTTCAGGCAATGATTTAGTTTTAAAGAGAATTTAAGAAATATGCCAATCCATATCAAAAATTAATTTGTAGAAGTTGCATAATCAATCTAGCGAAAAACAACCCGAACTCGGGGTTCCGCCTCACCCATATTATTTAGTCACTTTTCTTATACCAGTTTTTCCCCTTGCTTCCCGCTTAATTTAAGATTCCAACTACAAAACACAACCCCTCAAATTTCCTATTTTATAGGATTAGACTTTTTTTTTTCCAAGTCCCGCAGTTCAATACCCAGCCGCTTCACTACATACACTACAGTGACGGTGATTTTTGCTACCCGTAGGCAATTGATTTACTAATTTTCTAAATTAATTTATTTGGTTGTTAGTAGGTCAATTTACTTGTGTGCAGCTAAACCCAAGTGACTCAAGAAGTGTTATGCCTAGGTAGTTTCAATCATCTTTAAGCATTTCTAGATAGGTTTCAGTTGTCTCTAACGTAACTCATGTTACCCGGTTCTAATGCCTCTAGTAAAATAAGTTTGATTTCCCTCCCTCAAAAACCTGATACAAACCTGTGGGACGCCTGAGTCTCATCACCAAAACACAACTAATGTTCAAAAACGTACCTAGTGTTCAAAGCCTAAAAACACGACTAGTGTTCAAAGCGTGTTAAGTGCTATCAGACCTAATACGTCGTCCGGTGGGACACCACATTTCTTGAGGGGAAAATACCCCTAAGGGGAAACCATAGTCCAACCCGAAGACTATTTCCTTATCAACCTAAGGAAGAAACCAACTTTCTCTCCTCTGCCACAATCGTCTCAAACACCTCCAAACCGGGGCAAACAGAAACCATCTTTCTTTCTCGTACACAAAGTCGGCTCAATCCCCGTAAAAGAGAATAACAAGTAATGAAAGACGGGTCTGAAGAAACTAGCTTTCTTCCCCGCACGCGGAATCGGTTAAACACATCATTATAAAACACACATAAGTAAATACGAAGGCACATAAAAAGAAAATAAAGACACTGGTCTTCCTCTATTTGCAAGAGGGCGTCCCATCACAAAAACCATTTTACCGACAAAACACAAGGCACATAAAAACAAAGTCAATGGCTTTTAACATTCATATTAAGTGTTTACAATTCCTGGCCGTATTGACAACTCTGCAGAGGCTAATATATTTACAAAGCACTTACAATAACGGGAAAAAAGAATATCCTATGCTACACGCCCCCCGGATTGAGCTCCACGGACCCCCTCATTTTTCCGGGCCTAGACAAGAAGCAAAATGATCGATGTTAGTTGACCCAAGAGCATAGGACTCCGTTAGCTTGCTCATCTCATAATCAAGTTCCTTTTCAACCTTCTTTTTCTTTTCTATGTACCCCCATGGGAACCTTCTTCTCCACATAACTCTTCATTATTCCCGTCCTTTTACGTTGAACACCTCCATCTCTGCCACTTTGTTTTTCAACTATGTAAGCTGCTGATTATCCTCACTCATTTGCTTCATCTACAACCATCTCTAAATAGGTTATGAATTCAAACTTAAGCCTTGTTTTTTCTTAGGAATACTGATTGAAGAAATCCAAGTCATTTTTGATAGCTTGGAACCACTGTAGCTGTCTCTCACCACTAGGCACAATCCAACACCTCTATAGCACTAGCGTTAGCCTTAGGATCTTCAGGGATCGGAACCCTTAGACTAGTAACGATCTTGGTTCCTAGAGTACCAACAACTGCAGTCGAAGAAACCATTTCTAAAAAAGTGAGAGTCAAGTAACAAACAAGGGCAAGGAATTCGATAGTAGTTCGAAAATTCAGAAAGCATTGACATCTCTCTTTCCGCTCACCAGAATTTATAAGCACGAAAGCTCAAACATCTGCCTATCTTGCCTGCACGCCTGCACTCCTTTGGCGCCCCAACCATCCCGCGCCACACATCATAATCGTGCATCAAACACTGACAAGCAACACTCAAGTACCATCGGTAACCTACGCTCATTATTACCCCACCATTGCCTCACAACGACTCTGTCACCCTGACGTTTTGCTTCCCGAAGTAGATCCATACTGCGACACACGCCAATGCCTAATCTCCCGCCACCACCTGCTTGAAGTCGAATTTGAGTGACTAGCGGGGATACTCGGGTAAGTTTTCTCATCTCTTTTTTCACTTCAGCTTTTCCTAAGTACAAAACAAGAAACCCGGACAATAAGTCCCGCTCATCTCAAAAACTCCAAAAGCGAGACTTGAGGGACTAGTGTTGGTATGATGTAATTAATCTCACCTTAACCATGTCATAAAAAAAAACTAATCATACATTTGTACTTCTAAACATGTACCCTAAATGAGGAGCGAACAACTGGGGAGTAAGATGGCCGATCACCAAGCATCAAGCCTAGGGTGCCAGGTTTACCCAACATAAACCCCAAGATTAATGTATCTTTTTCATGATTAACGGGTAACCAGACAAGAGAAGGAAGCTTCGTTCTTGACAAGGCCATCCCGGGTGATGTCAGTCCTACACTCCTACTCCAGTGGAGGTAGCCCGTGTCACCAACCCAGCGAGCCGACTTATCTGTCTCTTACTCTATAAATTTCAATCAATGCCCCATTCATTTCCCACACATACATTAATACTCTCTATCCTCTCTTGTATCCTCTCAATCATACTAAGAACTTCTGTTAACCTCCGTGGACTAGATCATTCGAGACCAAACTAGGTAAAATCTTCTTATCATCTTGTTAATTCATAATCATAAACTCACAATCTCAATCCGTATACCTAAAAGAAATAATATAAACCTATATCACAAATTACACTCTAACAATCTTAAACATCAATGAAGGTTCCTACTACACAAGGACATGACATAAATTAATAAAAAAGCTTGTTAGAAGGACTTGATGAATATGACTCACAACCCACTTCTAAGAAACTACACGCTCAACCCTAGAGCTTAGCAGTGCAATCAAGAAAACATGTGTTGTGGATGAACATATCCGTTATCATAGACGACCATACAATAATAAACTATTTGTCCCAAATTTATTATTATAACTAATATATAAACATGTAACACCCCAACTGCTAAACTCGTCATTACCTCTTAAACTGTCACAATTACCATTAAACTCGCAGCGGAACTCTATTACAACAGAGGGTGATACAACGCCGTTAGCCACCCATATGGCTAACCAGGCCTTTCTCACTTACAGTAACGGTCTGATGGACTGGAACAACCAATTACACAATACTAATACAATACTCCTTTCATTTCTTTAATATACCGAGTCTACAATATATGGATGCCGATAACATATTCGGTCTTACACCTTATTCAATACATAAGTAATTAAATCTAACTACCCATGCTAACCACCGACCCGTCCTACACTCGAACGGTCTCATCTTCGGTGTACCTGTGAATAAAAACGATGCTCCTAGGGGCTCAGCTTAAAGCTGCATATGAAATTCGCATATACCGCATGCTAACCGCGGTACGCCGACTACTTTAGGTCGGATATACATGAAGTTCATTTAATTCGATCAACATGCATCATAACATTACATTACACATGTACACTACACAAGGATTCACATTCAACATGGAATTCAATCCTTAACTAACATAACAAGGTTGTTAGTTGTGTTAACTTTCTCTTAGGCCTTAAGGGTTGTGCCTCACTATGCCTTGGTTACTCATTCTATAACTCACCCACTCTCTCGGGTTACTCATACTTTTACTCACCCGTACTCTCGGGTTACTTATTCTTATACTTACCCATTCTCTCGGGTTACTCATACATATACTCACCCTTTCTCTCGGGTTATTTATACTCATTATCTCACCCACACTCTTGGGTTATTTATACTCAAGCTCTTGTAGATTCTCGAGACACTACAGGTCTCCTACGTCACGCTTGTTACTCTTAATACATACTTAAGCCAAAACTCATGGCCCTCGAGCATAGTCTTACTCCCCCGGTTTCGACCCTACTCTAGGTCTAGCATGGTGGGAAGGTTCAACTAGCTCTCGGAACTCTCTCTTAGTTTCTACCTCTTTTTACATAGGTCCGACTACTCTCGGACTACTCACATTCCCATACACTCCCCTCTCGGAGTTATAATAATATTATGTATATTAGTCTAGAAGCATCACTCTTGATGTTTCTAATGACTTTGGAAACATTCCTGAAGTTCGGTTACTCTTAGGGTTTAAGAGTTATCCTTGTATTCATATACTTATACTTTCGGTTATTTTCTTATACCGGGTAAAATCCTCATATAGGAGGTCGACCGTGTCTCAAGGAAGTCACATAGTCCCTTAGGTCTCTTTTACCTTTCTTATATGTTCACATCATTGGACTAACTTTAATCCTCTCGATGGAGGTTCCTTTATCTCTCCACTCATATTTATTTTGTGGATTGTTTCAATAAGGTTTTCTAACCGTTAACGGATATTTTACTCAACCCGTACACCTCCTCACATTCTAGGGAGTTCATATGTTTACGTTATCGTTACACTTTAATCGATAGTTTATGTGTGTTTGCATATTTCCATTGTTTATGAGACTACCCGTCCCACGGGTTTCTAGTCAATCATTACTCACTAAGAGTCGGTCTATGCACTATGTTAGACCACACCGGCATACAAGTATGTTAGCTCATACAACATACAACAAGACAAGCATAATCAAATAAGGTATTATTTTCATGCTTTAATCTTGATTAAGCCGGCACACAAACACACAAATCAGAGTAACTCGGTTAGCATACGGGGCATGAGAAAATCATACCTTTCACCGGGGTTTTTACTTTTACCGTATCATCTCACCATGCTCGGTTCACACACGATCCTTTGATAACATTCAAATGCTTATATTAACATTAAAGCGTTACAGTAAGTAAAACTAATACTCCCGTACTAAACCCCGTTATCCTGTTCTTCCTAGTTTAGTTCATGTGTTCTTAAACTCACAACTCTCTCATTCACTTCTCAAACTTGTTTACACTCTTAATGACATTTAAACATCACTAATCAAGTCATAATTACCTTATACAATCATTACCCATCAAGCCCCTACCTTAGAATGGCTTTAAAATGGTTTCTGTGAAGAAAATGGGGTGGTCCGGGTTTGTGTCCGGGTTTACAAACCCGGACCAATGCTTCTGGTCACTCTCGGGCGTAATTTATGACTGGTCCGGGTATACATGCTAGTTTACAAACCCGAACCCTTAATTCAGAAACCTCTCGGGTGCATTTTAGGGGTGGTCCGGGTTTGTGTCCTGGTTTGTAAACCCGGACCACTCCTCTGTTACAACATTCTGCCGTGTTTTAGCCCTGGTCCGGGTTTCTGTACTTGTTTACAGACCCGGACCACTTGCAGAAGTGAGATTTCTTCTTGTTTTTGATTATATTTCAACTCTAAACTTATACCAACTTCTTCCCCACTCTTCCTACAAATATTCTAGCATGTTTTGACATTATTTGGGCATTCAAAACTAACCTAAACCACTCATACCTTCATCTGTTACAAAACCCATTCACTATAATTTTCTCATCTGTTACAGACTCTAGTCTCTTGTTTTCTGTTGCAGTTTCCCAATCCTTCCTTCCTTACCATTCCAACTCCACGCCTGAACACACTCAAGCCCATTGTTTCCTAGACATATTTTGAGAGAACTAACCTACTTTCCAAGCAGTCTCACCACACTACAACAACTCACAAAACTCAGTTTACTCCCCTGTTATATAAGCATAAAAATCCTTATAGCAGCACATTAAATTCACCTCTGTTATCCCACAATACTAGCTCAGTTTCTATATTTGTTTTGCACCACCAAACAGCATTAAGACTTCCTCATTCAACCAACAACATTGTAGTACAAAACTACACTAGTTCATGGTTATTTATTTACATTCAAAAATCTGTTTATAGAGACAAAACCAACTCAAGGTAAGTTCAATACCTTGTTAGTTTTCTGTTTTCTCTTCCCATCTTCCTCCTTCTCTTGTTCTTTCATTCTCTTCTTGTTTTCACACCAACAAAGGGTATCGATTGTTATCTACAATCTTATTCCCAAGCCATACATAACAAGCTAGTTTAGTTCTCACGTTTCTCACCAAATTAATATTTCAAGAGTTAGTTTTAGGGCTTTATCACTAAGGAGTTACCTTGCTCTCTTGAGTGCCATCTTTGAACAGCAAAACTAGCAAAATCTCACCCCTCTGTTGGAACCCAAAAACCGTCTGGAAAATGGAGCAAAGTTCAACGTGGGCATTTTTTTGATTTTAATAGAACAAGCTTGAAAGATGGATAACTTGAGTTTATATTTACCTTAGAGTATTAAGGAGATGAAGGAGACTCAAAAACACCTCTTCAAGCTTCAAAAGAGCCTACGGTCATGGAGATGAAGGTGAGGGTTTCTAGCTTTTGAAGGGTGGAAAATGTTGCTCTCAACAAGAGGAATCCAACGGTACAAATTTTGTGTGATTTGGTGTTGTATCGAGCAAGAAAAGAGAGAATGAAGATGGGTTGTTTGCTCTCTGTTGGAATCGCCATTGTAATACAGAGGGAGAAGAAGGCTCTGTCTGAGAGGGGAAAAATCGTGAATCAGGATGAGAAAAAGGAGGTGAGAGGGTAGGATATCACTTTTACTATTTGTACTTGTTGCTTTATTTACTTGTCATCTTGTGACTTAATAAGCTAACAAGCTAATTAAATGTGTATGTGTATACTAAATAAATCGGCCCCACACAGAATACAAGCTGAGGGCGTTTTTTGACTTTTTACAGAAAACGCTCGTTATTTTACCCGGTTTGGCACTATTCACTAACCGGGCCCGTTTTCCAGATTTTTCTCGTTTCTTTATTTTTAATGGCTATTAAGCTTCCATTAATACTTAATTATAGTTATTTAATCAGCTATAATTTTTACGGGTCCGTTTGACCACTTAAAGTCACATTTTCGGGTTTTCTCGAAAAACGTGCTTTAAAACTCCGTTAGCGTTTTAATCCATTATTTGGATCCGTTTTCTTCGGGAATCACTCCCGTATACTAATTAGGCCTAACTAAGCCTTAGGAATCCATCTCGGACCCTAACAAGATCATATATCTCTTATACTCATTTAATGCGCGTTTTAGCGTTTTTCGTGTTTTGAGCGTTTTCTCTTTTCTTTTGGTTTAATTCTCTGCACCAATATTCTCCAGGCACCGTTAGGCCTTTATAAATCATATTAGAGTAATTTAATCACCATTTTTAGGTCCGGGGTATTAAAAAACATATGTTAAAAAATAATATTTAAACACATTATTCCACTTTAGATAAGATAAAATAACTTTGAAAAACTTCAATTAAAATACAATAATTATTTGTGTTACAAAGCTTCACTTTTGGTAGAATAATTTATTTTGTATGTTAAATATGGAATTAGAAAAATGCATTAACATTAAATATAACCAGTTTTTTTTAAACAAGGGAGTATATTAAAAAGTAGAGCATAAAGCTCGTACAAAGTCAGGGAAGTCATCAGACTTCCAGCAACTCGTAGGGAGTTGGGACATTCTAGCATGATAAGCTAGGTTGTGAGCGACAACATTTAAATCACGTGGGACATGAAACCACACAATATCAATTATAGGTGTCAGATTAGAAAGAAAGCTGGTGACAAGAGCCGTAGTGGGGCCATCCAGAGCGTGTGGATTGACATCTAAAAGATAATCAACAAGGCTCTTACAGTCAGTTAAAAGACGAAAAGATAAAAAGTTGTATCGCTTGACAGCTTCGACAGCAAAACCTAATGCCATGGCCTCTACTTCGGATGGTGAATAACGACCCTGACCTGCAGTGACACCCGCATATGTGATAGCCCCCGCCTTCGTAACAACAAAACTTAAACCAAAACGTCCAAAGCGATCAAAGACGCCACAGGAGCTAGGTTAGGGCTGACAGGTCCGCAAGGGAAAGACGCATGCAAGACTCCATGTACCATCCCACAAACTGGGCACTAGAGTGTAAAGGAGGCGGATAAGCAATCCCAAGACGATCCCAGTATTGAGGAATAGAGGGGCAGTTGAAAAACAAATGGAGCAAACTCTCACTAGCACCACAAGTGTAGCAGCTGGCCGAGAGCGACTTATACAGTCTGGAAGCAAGGATTTCCAGACATGGAACTATCCCATGGAGCAGCTTCCAACCAAACAGGCGGACACGAGGCGGAACATCAGTCTTCCATATGCGCTTGAGGGCCAAACCCTGAGGAGTGTCAGATCGAGACGAAGTACTAGCCCGGGAGGAGTTGGAGAGCTTAACATCGCAATGATAAGCGGACTTGACTGTGTAAGTGCAGCGAGGGCTTAAACCCCAGTACCATGTATCAGGCGCAGTTGTGTTGCCCAAAAGAGGGATATTCAAAATGTGCTGCACATCCTCAACATGAAATAAGGTGTTAAGTAGCGGGAGATTCCATAGAGTAGGAGTGCTAAGCAGATCTGAAACCGGGCGATGACGCCAGGAAGGAGGGAGGAACCAAAGGTAAGGCCTACCTCCTTCTTTGGCAGGGAGCCAGCGATCACTGATGCTTGTAGAACAGGCGTTACCGAGGTGCTTGTGACCACCAGCGGAAATCAGATCCCGGACGCTGAGGAGGGCTTTCCAAATGGGGCTTGCGGTAGAAGATGCAGTGGCATTCATGATGCTAGAGCCACGTAAATAACGGGCCGTGTAGAACACCAAAAGGAGAGACGAGGGTTGAGATAGGATGCGCCATAATTGTTTACCAAGTAAGGCCCGGTTGAAACTGCGTAGATCCTGAAACCCCAAATCACCAGCTCGCAAGGGTAGACACATGGTCTTCCAACTAGCCCAATGGATAGCTTGCTTCTGATTTGAACCACCCCACCAAAATTTTGTTATCATGCTTTTAATGGCCCGCAACAAGGTCTGAGGAAAAAGAATAATAGACATCACATATGTTGGAATAGCTTGCAAGACTGCCTTGATAAGAGTTAACCGGCCAGCCTGAGACACCCTATGAGACCAATAGTGAAGGCGCTGCGCAACCCTATCCTTGATATAAGAGAAGATAACTGTATGATTGCGTCCCATCTGAACAGGGAAACCCAAGTACATGCCCAAATCCTTGACCATCCGACCGCCTCCTAAAGTCTGAGCTATGCTGACACACATATGTCGCGGGAGTTTAGAAATGCAACGATTGTAGTATTAATTTGGAGGCGTTAACGAGGATTTTTGCTATGGACTATCTGAATCACAAACAACTTTAATCGCTGTTACATTGAAATCATAACTTTAATGTGAACAAGTCAATGGCACAGGCTACGAGGACCATAGCTTATGAAAATGCAATTAAAGACTGTCAGACGAAACAAGTTAAGAGTGACTCATTTCACAAATATTTTATAAGGGAGAAAATTGAGGAAGGCCAGTTAAGTTTGTTCATTTCTGCAGGATTGATCTTAAAACGCTTCTGGTTCTGGCCTGACGAAAACGAACAGTTTTATTTTTTCTTCTATTAACGCAAAAAGCAACAGTAGAAACGAGTGTGTTAGGTGGGACAACACTTGGCTTTGCGCCATGAAGATAATTTACAAGGCATTAATTAATTGTAAACGTTTTTCTAATATTAGTAAAAATATGGAATAATGCGCCTCTAATTAAACACGCCACTCAAGGGTAGTATTGTCATTTACTTAGAAATGCCACATCTAATCAGGACCAACCAACCAATCGGCAAATTCTTAACCAAAACAAGCGAGCCCGAGCTCGGAAAAACCGCCAGCTTGGCGTTGAAATTAGGAGGACGTAAACGCAAGATCAAGACCCAATTTGTTTGTTTTGTATTGGAGAAGAAAACAAAGTTTGAACAGAGGAGAGGAGAGGAGTCCGGGGGAGCCTTTGATATCGTCGCCCATGAGATCTGACGCCGTTACGTGCACCTAACGGAGACCATCCTCCATTACACCTCCTCTCTGTCTCTGCTCTGGCCTCACAAGACCTCCGACTTTTTCGTTGAGAGAGAGAGAGACAGTCTTTGAGTCTCTGGTTGTTTAGACCACCGTCTATTCTCCTTCTCTCTCCCCCGTTTTTTTATCTCTCCCTTACCAGTTTAATTTATTTTTATAATTTTTTGTTCTCCTTCTTTCTGCTCAATCCATCTCTCTATTGCTCTCCCTTCTGTCCTCTCTCTCTCTCTGTCCCAGCATCGGGAGAGTGGGAGGTCGGAATCTCGCCTGGAATATTACCATCTCTCACCGGTAAACTCCATAGATTCCGACTTCACAGGAAGAATTCTGACGAAGCTTTGTCTTGCAGATGCGTTTTTCCAGAGAGAGAGAGAGAAGAGTAAAGAATAATAACATTTGTTAACTTGTTAGCAGCAGAGAGGAGGGGGAAGGACATTCAGAGAGGATTTTTTTAAAAAAACAAAATAACAGGGAGGAAGGAAGAGCAAAATTGAAACAGAAGGTTAACGTGCAATGCAGGGAAATTGAGAAAGGGAAGAAGGAAGAGAGAAGAATTAGACAGCATCCAAGCTTTGGAGGTTTTTGCACGTCACAGTTGCCTAAGATCCCTTTTTATTCGATTTCCTTGCCTTCTGCCGTAATTCATTCTATTTCTCATCCATCTCCCCCTTCCTTTCCTTCCGTTTATATTACCCACTTTCTTCCCACCACCGATTTTTGTCTTTCTACCTTTCCTTGCCATTTCTCCCTCTTTTTTTGTTTGAAAATTAGCTCTGTTGGTGCTGAATTTTGCCGCTAGAGACATAAAAGGTGCGTATTAATAATGTTTAAATAAATATCTCATCTTTTTCCGTTTCTGAACAGTTTTCATTTACTTGGGTTCTGTGGAATAGTTGCAGCATCTTTCTGCTCCGTCGTTTACTTGCCGGTTTGATCTTGTAGATCTTCAGGGTGCTTTCATTTTTCCTTTTTCTTGTTGAGATTGACCGTTCTAGTAAATCTCAAGCTGCATTACTGTGAGATGCTCTGAATTTGTGCTTTTTCTTCTCGCTATTTATAGATGTACATAATTTTGACCTTAGATTGCCGATCATAATAAGAAGAATAATATAAAAACTAAATTAGTTGGCCGAGTAAGAATTCCGTGTTCAGCAGATGTAACTGTAAGTAACTTACTAGCGCACACGCAAAAGATCACCTCTTTCAATACAGGGATCGTGATCCCTTGATTGATTTCCTTATCAAGCTCCTCTGTCGTTAAGTATCGAGGATTCCGTACTGTCATATCTACCGGGGATATTTTTGTTTTTCTTTGAGCAATCTCTCCGAGTTAGTCGAATGACCCTGTACCACAATTGTGAAATGAAAATTTTAATCTTCTATATGCTGAAACTGCTATGTCCTTTATACCGAACGAAGTTTCATGTAGCTTTGTCAATCATATTTCTATGGGTCATCTTCTTCTTAATGTTCTCCCAAAAGCTTGAGTATGTCTGCCGTGAAATAGATGTAAACTGTTTTGGGTTCTTAAGCTAGCAGATCATATCTTTTTCCTCTCTGCCCAGATGTCTCCATCAATTGTTTACCAATTTCATTGACCTCTTGTTTAAACCTTGAGTCAAGTTACATAGTTGATCTAATTTTCGCAGTTCACAAAGTCAAACAGGAATAATTGGTGCACAAGTAGTTGTGAAGCAACTGCCAGTGTGCCAAGGAAAGAGCTTTGCTTGTTTAGTAGCTTCTTCACTTGCCACTTGATACTCTAAGTTACCATGCCTTCTGAAACTACGAATGTGCATGGGATGTCCCCATCATCATACCTTTTGGAAGAAGTGCAATTTCCTGGAGAGGTAATACTTGTCTTGAGTGTTATTCTCTTTTAAATGCATCAAGAGTTTCTTCTTTCAAATTATGACCTTTTCTCTTTCTCGCATAGCTCACTGAAGGGTTGTTATAGTCTTTGTATATTGACCTGACTCGTGCTAGCAGCTATAATTAAACTTTCATCCTTTTTATGTGCAGAAACAGGTCAGATTTTGGAAAAATGACACCATGGTTGACCGCTTTGGTGAGTTCTCCTTGCTATTTTTTGCTGCCGGGTCTGACATATGTCCTCACCATCTGAATTATGGTTTTTATCAGTTATGGTTCAAACACATTAATCATGTTCTTACTGATGTATGTAGGTCAGACATCCCATTTCCCCTCCCCCTCCTTGAACAATTATTATATTTCATGGGGTGCTATATTCATCAGTCAATGAAACTATTAAGAAGTGTGCTCTCTTTTTCATGAATTTCTATTGGCTGGTTGTTAATTACTGATACTGGGTCATGCTCTGTATACTTTTCCATTATGTTTCATTTAACTATAGGATCATGCCCTTTCAAGCCCCACTTGCCACCAAGATTTTAGATTCTCTGTCCATAGCCCTTTGCAGTGTCAAGCTGTGTAATATGAATATCTTCGTCTGCAGTAAGAAATGGTTGTAAGATAACATCACTTAAAATTCGCTTCGGTAGAATGACTCAAAAAAGTCGCTTGAAATTTGTTATCAGGCATTGGTACGCACCTCGTACCTCTTAATTATTCTATAGCTCGAGCTTTTTTGATCCATCTACCTGAAGGATATCTTGTGCTATTCAATTTCATAATTATGCTCTGGGTTTTCCCCTGCATAGCTAATACTGCGCCTATCTGCCAAATTACTTTTGAAATGATGAATTTTATCTCTAAATTTAGGAGCTAAAATGGATATGATGCCGTGTAAAGCCCACAGCATGGCCGTCACTTCTTCAGTAGCAGAGAATCCAATAATGTTTGACACCCAGGCTACAAAATGTTTAGAGATTCCCAATGGCTACCTGGTTCCTGACCAGAAGGTCAATATTTGTTTGCAAAGACAAGCTATTGGAGCTGAAAGAGCTGCTCGCTCTCTAAATTTACAGAATCATATGGAGATTGGTTCTGGTGCTAGGTATAACTTGAATGCGCAGCCATCTTTGTTCCTGAAGGAAGGGGAGAAGCATAATTATGAAAATGGACTCTTTTCAAGCTCGTTATCCGATTTATTTGCAAAAAAGCGTAAGACCTTATTCTCTCTGCTGATTTATAAAGGGAAAATTGTATTTTTCCCGTTGAAAATGTGAAGAGCCATGGCCAGCTTGTTGCTCAATTTCTGATGGTTGTTTTTTTATTTGTTTTGCTTTCTATTGTGACAGACTATCTTTCTTTGCTCTACACTTTGAGAATCTATCTATTGAGTAATTGAAAGATTCTATGTAATGTTAACGTGTCTATTTAATCACTATTCAGTGAATGTGACCTCAGACAATGTTTATCATGGACACTCCGTCGATATGGTCTCCTCACACTGTGAGGAAGAGGAGCCTCTAGAATCGCTAAAAGAAATTGAGGCCCAGACTATTGGCAACCTCCTTCCAGATGATGATGACTTGTTCTCTGGAATTGTGGATGGAATCAAACCAACTGGCCAGTCATGGAGAGGAGATGATATGGAAGATCTGGATCTTTTTAGCAGTATTGGAGGAATGGAACTTGGGGATGATGAGTCATCCAATGGTCTCAGGAATTCTAACTATGCTGGAGGAATCTTCAATGGTGGGCTTGGGGTTTCTAATGTTGTTGGTGAGCAGCCTTCCAGAACTTTGTTTGTGAGAAACATAAACAGCAACGTTGAAGATTCTGAGCTAAAGGCGCTTTTTGGGGTAGGCTTCTACCATCTAACACTCTTTTCTGCTCCCAACCCTTTTCCTATACCACTTTGTGTTCTATATAACCATTGTGACATCTGAGTGAAAAATGTTGACAAAGAATCCTCTGGTCTTGGATGTACAGCAATATGGGGAGATCCACACTCTTTATACTGCTTGCAAGCATAGGGGCTTTGTCATGATATCATATTATGACATTCGGGCTGCAAGGAATGCAATGAAGGCTCTCCAATGTAAGATATTAAGACACCGGAAGCTTGACATACACTACTCCATCCCGAAGGTTTGCTTCTTCTCTGTGGCGTGCTCTCTCAGATCTGCACTCAGTGGAAGCTGCTGCAATTTAGATACTTGTAGTTTTGTTTTGATTAACTGATGCTACAGTTGCATAATTTCATTAGTTCGTTTCTTTGGCTTTTCATTGCCGCAGGACAATCCTTCTGACAAAGATGTTGATCAAGGAACTGTTGTAGTATCCAACCTTGAATCTTCTGTTTCCAACGATGATCTTCGTCAGATTCTTGGTGTATATGGAGAAATCAAGGAGGTGATGTAGCCGCATGCTTCTACATAGCTAGCGTTAGCACTCAACATTAACTGTTATTGATTATTTGCCATCATGTACAGATTCGTGAAACTCCACATAGGAGCAATCGCAAAATTGTCGAGTTTTTTGACATAAGAGCTGCAGAAGCTGCTCTTTGTGCTCTAAACCAAAATGATTTTGTGGGGAAGAGGATAAAGCTTGAACCAAGTCAGCCTGGAGGTGTTAGACACAGGTAAATCCTTCAGTTCCCTCTTCCTTGACTCCTTGAATGGTTAAATGTCTAATTTTTTGAATATTTGTTTCAAATTGTTTATCGTTTTACAAGTTTGTATGTTTTTCTTGTTCCCCTTTTGTCCCTGTATTTCATTATTTAAGAAATCTGCATAAATACTTAATAATTATTTTTTTATTATTTTCAATGCACCTTGCCCTCTTCATCTCCCTGATTCTTTTCCCTAAATGTAGAGTGAGATTAGTAGAATATGTGCAAGAAAGGATTAGTGAGTAAGTAAATAAAAACATTGTAATTATATTGTTCTTTATCAAAAATATAAAACCTAGATAACTTTAGAGAAGTAAAATTTCAAACAAATGATAAGGATAAAGTAGTTCTGTTATGTACGTCCTTACCAGGTGTGAAAGATCTCAAAATAATAAGTAAAATTTTCAGAGTGCTTAGCCATTTTGATTTTGATAACTAGCTCCTTTTTCATTTGTATATGGTGGTGGTTGCAGTTTTGGGCCACAGGTGTCTTCAGAGATGGAGCAAGAAGATGCTAATATCTATATGCAACAAAGTATCCCTGATAACAGCTCTGCCACAGGATTTCCTGGTATTGGGAACATGAACTACTGATACACTCATCTCAAGAAAATGAAATAAGTTGTTCAGAAGCTACATGTTTTGAGGGGCTCACGTGACTCAACACTTGCATTTTGATTTTTCAGGACTGCTGCGACGGGGGCCAATTACATCCGCTTGCTTGGACAGTGAAAACGTTGCATATGCTGGAACTAAAGCTCGTACTGATCCCCTCTTCGGGAACATGTTTGGTTATGGGATCTCTTCTAGTGTGCCCAGTAGCTTGCAATCTCTTTTGAGGGGTGAATCTGTTGGTGCTCAACCAGGCTTCTCCAAGTCTGGAAATTCATTCAATCAAACCAAATATAATTTGCCAGGAATGCTTCCTGAGTATCATGATAGTTTGGCTAATGGTGCTGCTTGCATGTCTCCTGGCAATATTCGATCAAGCTTTGAATCGCTTTCTGCTGAAAGGATGGACAAGCCCCAATTTGGAAGATCATCCATGGCTGGGCACTCCCTTGAAACAGGCCGTGGTAAGATCTATTGTTGTTCATGTTGTTAGCTGCTAGTTTTCTTTTGCTGAGCCTTGTATTCTGATTTGGCAGTGACATATTAGTATCCAGTGGAAGGTTTTTTCTATATGAATTTGCTTTGATTTTTGAATTGCATTGATATGAGTTGTATATTCTGTAAATTTCCAAGTTGAGACGCGATTTCTTTGAGCATTTATGTCTGCTAAGGTACCTCGAGTTACTTTCTTCTGGAAGGTTGATTTTTTACTCTCTCAATGCTTAGGTTTTGGGCTATCAAGAAATGACACCTCCTCTCTTCCTGGACATCCTTACATGTGGGGTAATTCAAATCAACAGCAAGCTTCAAACTTGATGTGGCCCAACTCGCCTTCACTTGCTGATAGGGTGTGCTCCCCCCAATCCCCATCCAGACATGGACACATTAGACCACCTTCTCGCTTGATGAACTCCATGCTGTCTATTAATGATCATCATCATGTAGGATCTGCACCAGCTGTCAATGCTCTTTGGGGGAGGCAAAACTCTTATCCATTGGGATCCCCAGAAACTACAGGGTTCCACCAGGGTTCTTTAGGGAGCATGAGACTTTCTAGCAGCCCACTTCATCACATGGAATTTGCTACCCGGAATGTCTTTTCTCACAGTGGAGGAAACTGTTTGGACATGCCTATTTCTTCGGCAAGTGTTGGCTTTCATTCTCAGCAACAGAGGAGTATGTTATATCCTGGAAGAGGCCAGACGAATCCTATGATGAACACATTAGAGCCTCCAAACGACCGCCCAAGGAACCGTAGAAATGACAATGGCTCTCAAGCTGACAAGAAACAGTTTGAGCTTGATCTTGAACGCATCATGAAAGGAGAAGACAATAGAACTACATTAATGATTAAGAACATCCCAAACAAGTAAGTGGCCGTTATTATTCAATATCAGCTTTGTTTTTATGTGCCTTGTACTCTTTTGTCCAAACTTGCCTTCTCCTTACCAAGTTGTTGTTGATTTAGTTTTAACTGATGACAATAGCTGTCATGGAAAATTCTCAACTTGTTGTCGCTTTGGTTTGTGTCAATCAGGTATACTTCCAAGATGCTTATGGCTGCCATTGATGAACGCCATCGTGGAACTTATGATTTCATATATTTACCTATTGACTTCAAGGTAAGAATATTCTACTTGGTTATCGAACAAGTTGACCTCCTAGAACAACATATATATTTAAGGATTGTCCTGAACTTTTGGCAGAACAAGTGTAACGTAGGATATGCGTTTATCAACATGACGGAACCGAGGCATATCGTTCCATTTTATGAGGTTTGTTTCCATTTTGGATACACGGGTTTTTTTTGCCGTGTGAAATTTACATCAGACTTTGACGGGTGCTGTACGTGGGGTTTATACTGGCAGAGTTTCAACGGCAAGAAGTGGGAGAAGTTCAACAGTGAAAAGATTGCGTCTCTCGCGTATGCTCGAATACAAGGGAAATCTGCTCTGATTGCACACTTTCAGAACTCTAGCTTGATGAATGAAGACAAGCGCTGCAGACCCATTCTTTTCCATAGTGAGGGCCCGAATGCTGGCGATCAGGTGTGAACATCTCTTGCATTCATACAAGAGATATCTGATTGATGTGCATTATGTTTTTGCTAAATGCTATAGCCTTTTGCTTTTGTTTCTATAGGTACCGTTTCCAATGGGTGTTAATATCAGGCCAAAGTTAGGGAAGCCCCGGACTGCGTCGAGTGAGGATAACCGTCAAGGAAGCCCGCCTATCAAGGACTACGCCTCTGATTTGGATTCTGGTTCTGGCAAGGAGTCACTGTGAAGCAAGTGGCTTGGAAAACCTCAGTAACTTAACAACCACCATTAATTTGGGTGATGATGTAATTTCTAAAGCCCGACTAAACCTACTTTTTGTCATCAATGGCGACTCCAGAAATGCGAAGAGAGATTGGTATATCTTACTGAAAGTACCTCCTCTGTAAAACAGATACAACATGCTGAGAGATTTGTTTTTTTCCCCATTCTCTCAGGTTTGTATATTGGTAACAAGGGGAGTACAAAAGAAGCAGCGAGTGGGGGCTTCAAAATTTTGTATGGCTTTCGTTTTTTGACTTGAAAACAAAACGTCATATATTATGTATCGTTTTTATTTGCTGATGTATGTATATTAGGAGGTAATTAATATTCAAGTGGTGAATTTGCATGGGTTCTTAGGGGGGAAAGAACTGGAAGGGAGGAGGCTTTACTTGTACTCTCTGGATTTGGATTCTGATTCCTAACTGTGAATTTCGAACCTTTTTGTGTCATAAATAGTACATCCTTTTATTTCCATAAGAAACGTGCTATATGATTTTGCTATGATACTATTAATCTGCTTTTTAAGAGGGTCATAAAATGACTAAAAATTATAATATATACCTAAAACTTGTGACATATTACGAGCAGTATCTAAATTTCATTATATAAAGATGATGGGTACATTATGAAATCATATTCAAATTTAGAAATTAGAAAAAGTGAAGAAAATCGTTTTGAAAGATTTCGAACAAATTTTTTAGAAGACTTAGCAAAAAGGAAGAGAGAAATAATGAGATGATGCAGGGATCTTTGACGAACATGTACATGATCTTAACTTTGGCCAGAACTTTTTATGTAGTCAGAAACGTAAAAAAATGGACAAAATGCCCAAGAACGGGGCGCCGACATCGAGAAAATATGACCGCCGCCGCCTGTCGATGGCCATCGATTCAAGTCGGTGTCAACGTCTACGTCTTCAAACCAGCGTCGATGGTCATGCCTTTCAACAGGCGTCAACGGCCACCGCTCCCACCAAGCGTCGACGGCCACCGTTTGGCTAGTCATACGAAGTGACAACATAACATATTCAAAGCATATTTGAATCTGTTATGTTGTTAATTCTGTGTGACTAGTTTTCACAGTGTCACTATCGAAAATACCTTTATTCAATTTTTTTTAACCTAAATTTAACTTAAAAGTTTTACAAATACATAAAATTATACCTTTGATCGAGCCCCTTGTACGTCCTATCAACATTGATGTCATCCAGGTGGTGCTAGCTGCGTTTTTGGAAAATTAATGTATTTTGAACATTGTTTGAAAATAAAAATGATATCATAAAGTTTTTTTAAAATTCTGACCGCATGACATGAAAAATCAAAAATCGATTGAACCAGTTAAGTTTTTTAAGGTAGTCTGTCTCTTAGATTGAGTTTAGTAGGAAAATGAATTATGCGGACACACAAAGTTCTCAATGTTTTTTTTAATAATAATTGGGGCCGTCAGCTAGGGTCCTCTCTACAAACACTACTTCTCAAGTTCAACCCCCTGTCTTAGTGGGCTGCTTCCCTAAAGCAGTAAGGCTTCTCTAAATCCTACTACTACTACTACCTCTATGCACAGGTTCCTATTTCTCTCTTCTTCATTATGGCTTGAGGATCTGTGTTATGCAAACTATATTCAGGTTTATCTATTTTTTTTCTTCTTCTTTTCCTTTATACGTCACCGCAAGTACTAATGGTGGCCAACGAATCCGAATCTACCCGGAACCGGCCGGAACCGGAAACGCCCCTTTGCGAATCGAATCCGAATACAAGTTTTGAGATTCGGGACCGAACCGGGACCGGAACCGCCCGGAACCGCCTGGATTCGCGTCGGATTCGGAACCGTGGCACCGGAACCGGAACCGCCCGGAACCGTTCAAAGTTACCGTTGGAATCGGGCCAAAACGACGTCGTTTTACTTTCTATTTTGTAATGTAATCTTTTAGAATGTATTAGTATTACTTTCTTTCCATGTAATCTTTTAAGACTTCCAAATTGAAATCATGTAACCTATTAGTAGCTGTACTTTTTTTCCTTATTAAGGTTTTCCCAATGGGTTTTTACCTAATAAGGTTTTAACGAGACAGTGAATCATATAATAAAATCCGCTTTGCTCTTTAATTTTTTCAAATTCAATACAAAAATTTAAGTCTTTGGTTCTTACACATTTAAGATTATAAACTTGAGGAATAACCTGGAGCCGAAGAAACTAGAGCCGATTGAATCTTTCTGGAACCGGTCGGAACCGCCCCGGAACCGGAACCGCTCCGGAACCGGTCGGAACCGTCGATTTGAGCGAATCCTAAGCGAATACAGAGTCCGGAACCGGAACCGGAACCGCCCCGGAACCGCCTGGAACCGGATCCGAATCCGAATACACATTTTCCGGAACCGAAACCGGTGGAACCGGAACCGTGGCCACCATTAGCAAGTACCCCTTGCCAGTGGGGATCCAAAGGTAAATTTTTAAAAATTTGTAAAATACTTTTATAAGTTTTTGAAAAATACAAAATAATATCATGTTTTAAAGAATTATAATATAAAAATAAAATTTGCCACGCTTAACAAAATTTTTGGATTCATCACTGCCCCTTGTTTAATTCCAGTATTCCTGTCTTGAAGTTCTCCGGGACCTGTTTCTTATTGACAATTTCACATCTAAGGTCCTTTGGCAACTTCTACGGTTTCCTTTGCTTCGAACATCGTCTGCTTCAATGGCCTAACAATTCACATGCTTAGCATTCTTTGCATGAGTCTCATCACCATCATAGCAGCATCATTTGGATTATAGAGTTAATGAAGGTATGGGTCATTCTTGGATTGATGTTTATAAAGTCAGGAATTGCTTAATCTGTTGTTATTGTAGAACCATATTCTTTGAATGTTTTCCTTCCCTTTCCTTCAAACATCCAATCCAACCACTGGTTTTCCATTCCCCTGAATTGAATTCTAGAATTCCGTCATAGCGATCTTAGGCCTCATTTGTTCCCGTGCTTATAGCCTATAGGAGCTTTACAAGCTTTATACTACTTAATTGCGGAGCCGTGAGCAGTTGACACCAAAAAGTTCCCAAAAATCCTGCTCATAATAAAGCTCGCATTTAAGTTAATAATCGTAAAACATGCCACCTGCAAAATCTCTAAGTTGCATGATTGGCGTCGATGCTTTTACTTCACTACCATTGGTTGTCATTTTGACCACCATCTCTTAATTACAAGCACACATGTGACATGTGTTCATCTTCATAACTAAAGTACAAGAAAAGAATACTCCAAATTTTTCGTTCATCATCGTAAGATAGGCCGGGAGAACACCTCATTCATTTCAAAGGTATTACTAACCAAAATTTGAAGGAATTTCACATCTTTAAAATATGAAGATAGGCACAACTTCGAGCGCCGTTACATAGTAATTTGCATATTTGAATTACTATGTTATATTATTCACCAATTTGTCAACTCCCTTTAAAATCCTTGATCACCTTTTTCTTGTTCCACCAGTTTTTCAGTTGTCTTCGTAAAGTGGTGGTGGAAATGAAGGTATTTGCAATTCTGTATTCGTTCCCGGTTTAGATACTACACTGTATTCATGTACGGTTCTACAAGTTTGGCAATGCATGTCTTTGGGATTGTCTCGAATCTTGAATTTATTTAAATCGTTATTCACTTGTACTTGTACATACATAAAGCTTTGGGTACGTTATTGCAGAAAGCCTGAAATTGTGACATGTTAATTGTATCTCTTTGTCTCTGTTGATGCAACTTATTGGTTGACGTATGTTTGCAATGGGGAGAGGACAAGCACAAGGGTAAGGTCCATCCCAATGACGAAGTAAAGACCAGGAGGCCATATCATGAACAAAAGAGGATGTAGAGTTGTTGATTCTTTTTTTTTTGAAGAACATTGTGACCATATATTAAAATAGATAGCAAACACAAGGGGAGAAACCCTCATGTCATGCTAATTCCAAATCAAGCTTACAAGCCATACTAATATTCGGGGGAACATGCTCCCCCAACCACACCCGATTACTCTCAAAGAGAGGATTCCCCAAATTGCAGATAATCTTAGTCAGAAAATTATCATACAAAAGATCATCATTTCTAATAATACTAGCGAAATTAGAAAGTAATCCTCTCACCCTCAAGATATCATCCCAACTGGCATTGGGCCTTCTGATGTCACCCAGATTGAGGATATCCTCGAAATATTTATCAACTGATTCAATGCAAATACTATGGCTACCCACCGAGAAAGCAAGCTCCATGGCAATTCTTTTTGCTTTGATATCAGCATACTGCACATTACTGGTGCTGGAAATTCTTCGATTGAAAACTACAATAGGCAAACCGCGATCATCTCGGATGATACCAGCTATGATCCGGTCCCCATAGCGACTAGCAAGCATACCCGTACAAATGCTATGATATCCTGACGGAGGAGGATGCCAAATCCTAGGAGAATAGAGATGAGAGGAGACCTTCATCACCGAAAGATAAGCTTCAGTAAAGGAGTTGTTTACCTCAACTTCTTTCCACCAAGAAAGCTCTGGATTATGCTTGACTTTATTCCTCGAAGCGTATATGACCCAAAGCTTATTAGCTATAAGAGATAGCTTCTTCACACTCCACACCTCAGACATCCGAAAAAACCAATCCAACATACCATCAACATTGTTAGGAATTTCATTCACATCCACCAAGCCGCTCCATATATCTCTAACAGCACAACAATAGAAGAAGCAATGCACCAAATTATCCTTATCCCCACAGAAGAAACACTTGGAATCACCCCCAATCCGTCTAGCCAGATTATCCTGACAAGGGATAATATTTCCCAAGAACTTCCAGAGATTAAGTTTAACTCTAGGGCAACAAATGGAACTGGTAAGCTTCTTCCCAATCCTACCAATGGAGAGGGGAGGATTGGAGGAGCTTTCCACCCCTGTTTCTTTGACCAGAAAGAGATAAGCTGATTTGACGGAGAACTTGTTATCTTTGGAAAAGACCCAGGTCCACTGATTAGAACTATCCAAATCATGAGAATTAGGAGACAGAGGCTCATCCCCCACAGAAGGTAGGGGCCGAGCTCCTTCTCTGAGCAAAACCAAGACCGAAGAGATGGACTTCCAGATGGGGCTGCCTTTATTTGAAGGGTAGCACTCACAAATATTATTGTCAGGGAAATAGAGCTGTTTCATAACTTGAGCTACTAAAGACCCCGGACAAGAAAGTAATCTCCAAAGCTGTTTAACCAAAAGAGCTTTATTGAAGTTTTCCACTTCTCTGAAACCAAGGCCTCCTTGGTCCGGAGAATCACAAACCTTAGACCATTTGGTCCAATGGAGAGCTCTTTTATCGACTTTCCCACTCCACCAGAAGGAGGAGAAGGCAGAATTTAGTTTCACAATAATACCTTTGGGAAGAGCAAAAAGGGACATGGTGTAATTGGGAATAGACTGGAGAACACTGGACACCATAATGGATCTAGCTGCTTGTGCCATAGGTTTAGTCCAACTGGAAACCCTTTTGTGAACTGACTCGATAAGATAGGTAAAGAGATCGTGTTTTCTCCTACCTATCTTGAGGGGAAGGCCCAGATATTTGGTGAAGCAAGGCACCTCTTGAACATTCAGAAGGCTGGAGAGATTGTCTTTAATGGGGAGAGATAATCTTTTGCTAAACACCAATTCAGATTTGAGATGGTTGATTTTGTGGCCGGAGGCTAGAAGGAATTTTGTGAGAATATGGTTCAGGCGGGAAATATTAGTGGGATTGGCTTTACCAAAAAGGAGAAGGTCATCAGCGAAGGCTAGGTGAGATATAGACGGGCAGAGGGGGGAGAGCTTGATCCCATGGAAGTCTCCATTAATATCAGACTTATTAAGGAAACTAGACAAAGCTTCCTGAGCCAAAATGAATAGGAAGGGAGAAAGAGGATCTCCTTGTCTAATGCCCCTAGACTGATCGAAAGAGTTACCTGGCTTGCCGTTGATGAGGATAGCACATCTGACTGAGCGGACACAATTCATAACTGGAATAATCCAATGAGAAGGGAAGCCCATGGAAAGAAGAACATCTTGGAGGAAGCTCCACTCTAATCTGTCATAGGCCTTGCTAAAGTCCAACTTGAGCGCAAAGAAACCATTCTTAACAGCTTGGTTCTTCTCTAAAAAATGTTGGAGCTCGCCTGCTAGAATGATATTGTCGGTAATAAGCCTTCCTTTCACAAACCCTGATTGATTGTGAGAGATGAGGTGAGGAAGAATGTGTTGAATCCTATTAGCCAAGGTCTTGGAAGCAATCTTATACGCAAAATTACAGAGAGCAATCGGTCTGAATTTATCAATCTCCGTCGCCCCAGCCATCTTTGGGATAAGAGTGATAAAGTATTCATTCAAGGAATCTGGGAGGGGCTGGCCTCTAAGAATAGGCATGACTGCATCAATAATTTGATTCCCAATGATATGCCAAAAGGTGATAAAGAATTTACCATTAAAGCCATCCGGCCCAGGAGCTTTGTTGGCTCCTAATTGTTTCACAGCGGAAATGATTTCCTCTCTGGTATAAGGTCTGCTCAGCTCAGAAATAAAGTTACCATTTAGCCGACCCTCCACCGCTCCCAAAAGGTCCCTATCCACCTGAGGATGGGAAGAAGAAAAGAGGTTTTGGAAATACTCTCTAGCAATGACTTCTATACTCTGCCAAGAATACTGCATAGTGTTCCCGGAATTCAGGAGCCCAAAGATCTCTTTGGATCTTTTAATAGAGGAAGCCCTAGCATGGAAAAAACCCGTATTCTTATCTCCTTCCTTAATCCACTTATCTCTGGATCGTTGCTTCCACCATATTTCCTCCCGGAAAGAAAGTAACTCAATTTCCAAAAGGAGTCTCTTCCTATTATTGATAGCTCCCAAAGAGCTATCACTAATAGAGATCCTACCTAACTCTTTCTTCTTATTAACGATCTTCCATTTAATCTTGGAGATAGACCACCCCTTCCATTCACTTAGCTTCCGAGCACATATATCCAGAGAAGTAGTAATGTTAGGATAATTGTTACTCCAGACATCAGTAACTATCTCTGCACACTTGGGATCCAAACACCAACCATTTTCAAATCTGAATATTTTTGCTGGAACTTTATGAATACCAAAGAACCTGATAAAAAGAGGACAGTGATCCGAGGCTTCCCGGGGTAGGTGTTCCACAGAAATATTGGGGAAGGCCTGTAGCCCCGCCGAGGAGCAAAAAACTCTGTCCAATCTACTGTGGGAATGGGAGTCCCCATCATGGCAATTGGTAAAGGTAGAACTCTCTCCAAAGAAACCGATATCATGAACATCACATTCAATAATGGCCTCTCTGAACGGGGCCATGTGACCATCTTGCCTGATTCTACCCCCGATCTTCTCAGAGGCATGCATAATCTGGTTAAAGTCCCCGGCTATCACCCAGGGCAAGCTAACTTGTTTACCAAGAATTCGGAGAAGTTTCCAGGACAAATGCTTAAGAGACCAATTGGACCACCCGTAAAACCCGGTAAAAACAAAATGGAGATCACCCGGCATCGACATACTGGCGGACATATGATGCCTAGATTGAGAGATCATCGAACATCCTAGGGAACTTTTCCACATAAGGCAGAGGCCTCCACTCCTTCCTCTGCTTGAGACCGCTAACCCTCTATACAGAGGGAACATCCCAAAGAAAAACTCCATGTCAATGTCAGACTTATGAGTCTCACTTAGGAAAATGATATCCGGGTTAAGTTTAAGAATTAAACTCTTAACCCAATAGACTGCCTTTGATTTACCTAAGCCCCTACAATTGAGAGTTAAACAACTCATCTGACAGAGGACAGCCGGAAAGCCCTCAACAAACCGGGCAATTCAAAAACAACCACCGAACCGATCGGCACAGAGAGCACCCACCAGCACCAACAATCGATCCCAAGAAGAATGAACAACACCGAGGATACCAAATCAGGGGCACTGAAGAACAACACCTCAAAACCCTTGGACCAATTACAAACCCGCCCTCTGGCCACAAGAGCCGATGATAAAACCACCAGCCCAAGAAACCACCCGCCCCAGGAACCACCCAATCAAAACGGGAGGAGACCCGCTGCCAGCAACAAAACTCACAACGACAAACTCCCAAGAAGAAAGAACTTCACACGGACGAACTCAACCACCAGGACAAAATCTGCTTACTCGGAGGGGAAAACACTGAGATCAAGACCAGCAGAAATCCAGAATCGTACGTCTGCACTGGAAGGAAACCAACCGACGCCCGGCGTCTGGAGAAGAGGGCCGATAGAGTCGAGGAAGAACCCTGACCCAACAATAAAAGAGAAAGATGGCGAGACCTAACCAAGGAAGACCAAGTCCAGGAGAGCTGCCGTCATGAGCCCAAGAAACAAGAAGCAGTCGGAGAAGAAGCACCACAAAAAGAGGAGCGAAGAAGGCTTCACTAAAGAGCAGAATACAACAACCTGGATCTGATCTGACTGATGCTGAGAACTACTAACCGATAGAAGGAACCCAAGAGCCAAGATTAACCTGGACTGGTCCTAATCTCTCTGAAATTTCAGAAGAGAAAAAAGAGACTATCGTCTCTGAATCGCCTTCGGGAGAGAAGAGCGATAAACAGTAACACTCGTTCAGATTCTACTTCAGTTCCGTCTGAGTGAAGTTGTTGGTTGAAAGATAGAAATACAACTAGGGGAGGGGTGGGTCTATTGCATTAATGGGTCTACAGAGTGAAATATTCAATGAGATGAGATTGTTGAAAGACACCAGTCTGAGAACAATATACTTACGCTGTCACCCTCAAACGCTGACCTCAAACAAGGCTCGAAAAGTGTTGTTTGGATTATACAAGCAATCGTGATCTCACAATTCACATATAAACTGAATAACACTGACCTAAAAGCAGAGCAGGAATCAAATGAGAACCCAACACAAGGGCACCAGAAACCAAAATGAGTAGCATGAAGATCAGTTCTCACTCATCGATAGCATCCACAATAAAGTGAAATCCACAAAAGGAAAATGGAAATGATGAGATGGAGCAAAAGAGCTAAAATATAGGTTCTTAGCTGAATATACAATAAATGAGCTTCTAGTGAAAGGAGAGAAAATGTGAGAAAAAGAAATATCATACTAATACTGTGGAGACCAGATTTCACTTTATTACTGTAGATGCAGTCCCAAAATTGATTTGTAATTAAAAAAAATAGCAAATGAGAGCAAGAGAAGTTATAAAGGGTAGATAGCCTAGTGACACTAAAACGGGGGTCAAATTTCTTGAAGCAGATACCGTCATTTTTCAAAGCACAGACAATGTGACTCCAAACACCACCTACCCCCGAAGTCACCAGCACAGGAGTCAGAATACCAGTCAATCCAGATCATAGAACCTAATACAAGAAGAGAGGGATGATAGGTAAGGTATACACCTTCTGCTTCAGTTCACTACATCCCTGACTGATCAAGAGTAAACAATTGTACAACTTTCAAGAATTTACAATGTAGAAACATGTTCAGAACAATATTCTGATGTCTTTTCTAAGAAGCTCCCACTCCTCAAGATTGTACATCCTTTTATGACCCACGTTCTCAGATCCTGCAAAACAAATCACTACATTTAGCAAAGACCATCATTTATTTGTCCTATAACCTAGATGCATGCGTGCATTTTCATGAGCATTCAACCACATTATCTCATAGCAAAAAGGAGCTTTCGGGCTGATAGCAGTAAGTAAACATGGACATTCTCAACTGTCAAATATTGCTGCTGGATGAAGAGTTCAATTCGAAATACAAGACCAGAAAGTAGTTGATGCCGATCAAAGAAAACAAGAAACTGAATTATGAAACCGAATGACATTACTAACCTTCACTACTCTACATTATTTTGGGTAGAGAATATCATAATGGCCAGGACGATATAGCAGAGTTATGGAGGGTGTTATGGCCTCTGAGGTCTCAACATTCAGATAATAAGAGGGGACAAAATCATGATGGTTCACGCTAACAGGATCATTGGTACAAGAACTCCTGTCAAGGTAGACCACACGGATTGGCACTCCCAATGCATCTGAGAGAGCAGTGATCTGCACATGATCACTTTCTTCCCCCATGGGTTCCACTGATGACTTGCAGAACTACATTAACCAAAATCATATAATCATTATGCATTATCAGTTTCTGAAAGAATAGAGATTTCTCAAACAAAGCAGGAAAGTTTTTTATGCACCACCAATAGCCATGTGGATAAGAAAAAAGCCATAACGAACAGACTAAAAATAAAAGACAATTAATCAGTTGAACTTAGTCTTACAGCCTAGCACTAAAAGAACTGTAGCGTGAGCGAGAAGCCAACCAAAATAACAGATTTAAGCTAGGGGAAAGAACTAAGTAGCTAGCAGATTCTACTCAATAGGACAGCTTTAATTTATAGCCACAGTATTCTACACAGTACAACAAAAAGGGCACTCTGATTTCACTTCCTTTTTTCCAAAGCTCGGGAAAAAAGCTTTCAGAATATCCCAAAACTAGTTGCTACATCCTATGTAACTATAAATCTAGAAAAGAATCTAAATTCTTAATCATCTTCTACATCCACTCATTAAATAATCTTTAGTTTCTATACATCAAAAAATAAGTAAATGTTGGGAAAACATACCTGGTCCACTGTAGTATTTGACAATCCAGCAATGAATGGTTCAAAGAACTCTGACCGTTTCCTTATCTCTCCAGATGTAACAAATCTAAAGAACATTACAACTGGCCAACAAATAATGTCAATGGCACATTGAAGACAAGACTTCCACATATCGCAAACTATTACATCTCACCAACCATAGTCTGATACTGATGGATCTCGACTCCTCTGCACAAGCTCCTCATAACTGAAATTACAATGATTGTAAAAGGGCTGAGGTTGGTCAGTTGATGCGCTATCGTATGTATGGGTGAGAAAACAAGGCAATATAAGTTCTCATGGGAGGAAGGTCAATGGAAAGGCGAGAGTTGATCACAGTACCTTATAGAGGTATCCTTTCCCTGAATAACACTTTCGAGCTGCTCGACAAATAGCTGAGTTTTCCAGAGATCCCAGAATTAAACGAATGGCGCAAGAGAAAATAAAAACAAATCAAAAACAGTTACAAGCAATAAACAAATCAGTGAGTGGGCTTGAGAAACATGTCGACGTTCGATAATATACGCACATGAGCTTCCATCGATTTACGGTCCTTTACGTGATGTACATTCATTCAAAAAAAGTGACATACATTCATTCAGTAATAAGCACAGGAGCTTCTATCAATTTCTTGCAGTTATAATGAAATGCTTATGCCACACTTATACAAGAAAAAGTGATATACATGCATTCAGTGAGCCTAAGTTTACAAAAACAAGGAGTTACAAACTGAGATTCCGAGACTTAAAATTCTATATCAACGCTAACCCCAACCAGCTAGTTTGTCCTTCTAGAAGATGGTGTCTCATCAATTCGATGCTAGGCTAATCAGCTATATGCGAAAGCACTGTTTCAGAAGTATAAATAATTCCCCATAAGCAATTTGCTTATAAAAATGACTTACTGAAAAGAAATCTTCAAATGTGAACTCAGCATAGCCCAAACTCAGGAGAGTGGTTCGACATTCCTCTATCTTTGCAGTGATGCGTTGAACCTCAGCTGCATCTTGTGTCTCCAAAACATGTTCCTGTAAAATCACTCAAGTCATTAGAAGTAGTGAAGACCAACAGCTTGCAGAAAACACGAGCATAAATACTAGATCAGGAAAGAGAATGCCAGAGTTAAACTAGATATGAACGAAGGAATTCAGTACAGGAAAATTAGTTACCAAGTACGAAAACATGAAGCTTCGGAAGAAGCAGTTTCCATCTCCCCGGGAACGCCTAATGCCAGAATATTGGTCGCCAAGAAGCTGCAAGACAGGTCGTGAAAATTATTACCTTGGTAATAAAACACAGTAGTATGCCTGTGCGCGGGAAGGGGAGGGGGTTCTAGATTCAAGCTGAGGCAAACAACCTTGATTTTGTTGAGCAAGATTGAACTCCCTGATTCATACTCAGCACCCAAAGCAGATATAGGCTCCTGGAAATGGCAGATCAAAGATTTAACTTCAAGACAATCAGATGGTTTCATAACCTTTCAAATCCGTTAGAGAGAAAGGTCAATATAACTCGTTGATCAGCCAATGAGGGTAGTGGGACCACACTTGTGATACACATACACTATCTGATCAAACGAGGACAACAAATGCACAGAGAATTAAATCTCATTGTATTTAGTCGAATGAAAGAGGGCTAAGAAACTACGGTAGCGTCAATTCCTACACCACAACTATCGATCAATGTAGTAAAGTAAACATCTAGATGGTGCATTGATTTCCAGAATATCACGCTAATTTTTAGGCGCTAAAGGGGGTAGGGTTTGCAAAATGTTGATCCTGTATCTGTAGACAAGCGGCCCCCAAAGTTACGGATAGGTTTAAACAGCAGGACTTTTACAATTCTGGGAAGTGAAAGATGGAAGGAAGAAACGAGAAGAAACCTTGTCTCCGATGAAAGAGATCTTCTCGGCCTCCACGGCTCGGATGGCAGATTGCTGTTGTATAATATCATCGTCTTTGTAGTCCTCCCAGTGTTCGCCAGACAGCGTTGATGATGCAGTGGGGCGCGCCTCTGTCTCCTCCTTGTCCATTCCCCTCGCTTGCTCTCACTCTCTTTCACTGTGACCCGCCGCCTCGTCGCCACAAACACAATCGAAATGGAAATTCTGCCGTAGAAAATCACAATGCTCCTAGATGAACTTTATAGGCCTGATCACGTTGACGGAGATGCAATATTCGAGCGTTGAAGTTAAGTGGACTTCGAACATTTCACAAAATACATTTTTGTTTACAATATAATAATAATATATTTGATTCTACCTAAATAAATGTTTAAATTTTACCAACTAGTTCAACTCCCATTTTAATATATTTCATGAGTAAGATACTATTTTTAACTGGTAACATCAATCTAAGTTTTGAACATGCACTATTTTGAATGACAAAACATCATATGTCGGTTATACTATTTAGTTATATAACATTTATTATTTATTTTTGTTATATATAAACACATATATATATTTACATTTTTCCAAAAACCTGTGGGGCACGTGCCCCACAGATTATAACGTCGGTCCGCCACTGTCCTTGGTTAGTGCTATTTAATATAATGATGACTTCTAAAATGACCAATGATCAAAGAAAGAAGTCAACACAATATTTTACCTCATCAAACAAGCATCCACTACATCCTAATTAATCCTGAAGTTAATTACATTTCATCTGGATAGTGCTACTTCAAGCATAGATCTATTTTACTGATCAAACACCTTCTTCAAAATAATAAGGTGCGGAGCTTACATTCATACCAATCATATCAACAAACTTATTTTACCCTCTTGATGAAACAAGCAACCACTACATCCCCAATGATCTCGAAGTTAATTACATTTCATCTAGATAGTGCTACTCCAAGCATATATCTATTCTACTGATCAAGCTACCACATTCTTCAAAATAATAAGGTGTGGGAGCCTACATCCATATCAATCATATAAACAAACTTATCTCTCCCACGTAGTAAACTTCTCTTATAGAAGTTCAAGCACAATACAACTTCACGGAAACCTACTCTAGGTAGAAAGGTAGAAGAATCACCACACACATTACTATGATGACACTAACACAATAGAGCACACTGCTTTCACAAGTTGAATAGTGATGACCATCTAAAAGAACTTAATGATCCTTGACCAAATTCGACCGACACAAAATGGAGAGTATGGCATTGGTTATCTCATCTTGCCTTGAAAGTCAACAACAATAATGACGACAACAAGCAACAATAAGTAACAACAAACTTACACAAATGGTCAACCTCTTCTAGCTCAGTTATATCACAAGCAACCAGGTCACATACAGCTTGAACCTTACTCTACTTGTTGTACTTGACACCAATCATGCCTTTGTTGAAGCATATTTTTGAGCCCATAAAAAAGGAGCAATATACGACATTATGTATATCAAGTAGGAACGCCACCATAAGGATCCCTAAGAGTGAACATTGAAATTACAATGTAAAGGGATTCATTGGAATTTTAGGTGAATGTTCAAGGATAGAGTCTACAAGGGTAGTTCATCAAAGAACTCACCCCTTTCCTTAATTTCTCATCTTCTCTCGCTACTAATCTTAATGTACTTTCTCATACGATGAATGTTAAAAAAATCCACTTTATCATCTAGTACAATTACTACGAGTAACCTGGATATGAAAGAATGGAATTCTTTTCCATTAATAATTAATAAAGATGACCAATATGTTTTTAATATTTTTCAAAGTAAATCTCTAATAGTAGCTCTTACAGCTAAACTAGTTCATGTAGCGAAGGAAGGAATTTCATGATTGGGAATGAACTTCAAAGAGAGTAAACCTCCAATAGTAGTCTATTTTTTTTGATAATTGGCTGGTTGCCCAGCTTACATAGCAGTACTGAGGCATGAATGCCTTTCCCGCTTAAGGATACACCGACTCAACTCTTACATAACTATTCTAGTCCTACCTTACACATACATCTTACTATAAAGCCTAGAAATCTTGTCCTAGGGACCTTCATTGACCTCTTCTTACTACCTTCCTGGCTGGGTAATCGGAGAGTAAACCTCCTTTCCCCACCACTGTCCGTCACGGCGCACCTCCCTTGCATCTCTGACGACTCTTCCAGGCTGGGTAATCGGAGTAAACTCCTTTCCCCCACCTCCGTCCTTCACGACGCACCTCTCTTGCACCTCCAATAGTAGTCTATAATGCTGGTAACCGGTCTCCTAGAGATAGTAACTAGAACTCAAGTCAGTCGGGTCGGTTTCTAGTCAAGTCATATTGGGTTTGGTGGCTAAATTCATATTATATTGGATTTGTTTCATTCGTTAAGGCAAATATTTTCAGTTTTGTGTTATCTCGAGTCATTTCCTTTTGGGTTGGGTGGAGTTCAAGAAGGGTCATCTTCAATTTGGTTTTATTGAGTTATTGTTCTGGGTTGAGTCATTTCAAGTGTTGATTATTGTCAAATTTTAGGTTAAATCAAGTTTAAATTATATGTATAGTTCTTAAATTGAAACTTGTTTTACGTGATTTCGTGTTACATGTTCACTAAATTATTTTTGTTTCCATAGACATTTGCATATCTAGTATGCCCATTTATATTGCATAAATATGGTTATCAGCTTAAATCCAATCATTCTCAAGTGAAATATGATGTTAGGTTATTTTATGACTGAGACGGTTCAGTTATTGTATAAATAGATAATACTGAGAATCAAGTTACCGTTGGGTCAAGTTTGGTTGAGTTTTTTACATACTACTTTATCACTTTTAATATGGTCGAGCATAGGCCAATTTCGGGTGGGGGTTTCTCGGACGAGATCAAGAATTTCCAGCTTTAAGTGTAACCATCTGCAAGCCGTCTTTGAGGGCGTGCAATTTGAGTTTCGGCATAGAGCCCGATTTATAGGGGTCCCATATTTAAGGATTCTGCTATTTTTTAGCTAGAGTCAATTATTTATTAATGTATATAATATTATAAGTAAAAAAATTATAAAAGAAAAATATGATAATTCATTAGTGAACTTTATTACTATATATAACATATGAAACAGTAAACTAATTATTAAAAGAAACAAATTTAACTAATATTCAACAATTTTTTTATTAAAAACATGTATACAAATGAAAATTAACTAAAAGATTAATAAATATCGAGTATTGAGTATCACCTAAATTAATATACAATTATTTTTGTAATTTATATATGACCTAATATTTTAGATATTATCATGTATTTAAATCGGCACAAGACCTCCTAATTGATTAAGATGGCTCCGCCATCTTGTTGAACAAAACATAAGAATTACTCATTCTCAAGAAAATGGGAGAAGTTTTTGAACTTTAAATGTGCAGTAAAACTAATAACACTATAGCCAAACCATAAGTTAATCCCAATAAAAAACAACTACTAAACTATTACACCTATTAGGGATTATTTAAATCAAAAGTAAATAAACATTACTCATCATCTAAAAGGAAAAAAACTGTTCAAGTTTCCAACGAAAATAATTGTTCAAAAACTCAAAAGGTGGTGGATATAGGAAAAATACAAATATAAGTTGTTTTAGAAATTTACACACTTATTAAGAAAAGTAAAAAAAATAACATTTTCATCCTTATTTTTTAATCTTTTCATCTGAATAATATTTACTTTTGCATTAATACTACAGTCAAACATGGAAAATAATGTGTCATAACGCTAAAACAACTTATATATTTAGAAAAAAATTGAATGTTAAAACCAGGGGGCAGAATCAAGGGGTTGCATTTGTGGTCACATGACCCCATGACTTTTGTGAAAAATTAATTATAGTAATTTTTAGTGTAGGTTGTACAATGGTAAATGTTTTATATGTTAGTGACCCCATATGAAATACCCCTAACTAACAAAGTATGTTTTAAACATCTATTAAGGATGTAATAGGGCTAAAATATACCATAACAATATTGGATAGCAATCCAAGATCATAAACAAGCAAAAACATGCTTAAAAATCACTTAAGGCAAATTGTGCGCTAAAGAGACCTTAAAGATTACGTAACCTTGATTAGGGTCCAAAGTGGATTCCTAAACCATATAACTAAGGTATTAACATGATAAAATCACTACCAAACTTTAGAAAGAGTTAAAACACAAAAAGGATAAAACTTCTTAAGACACGTTTTTAAAAATGTGTTCAAAAATTGAATTTTAATGGCTAAATAGCCTTGTATACACCCTAATTAACATATGTATTGCTTAGTATCACATTAGTAACTCTAAATCAAGATATTTACAAAAAAATCCAAAGTTTGGCACCAAAATGTGAATAGTACCCAAATAGTGCAAATTTAAGTCTTATTTGACTAAGATGGTCAATGGTCAACATTGACCCCCAATATTGACTGAAATAAGGCAGCAATTTGAGTTGTACCAATCTGATTAACAAAGAAAAATATCTAGCAAAGTAAATGAGTCACCATGTTACTATTCCATACTCTAACATAACTTACCTTAAAAGACAATTCATACTTTCTCTTTCCTTCTACCCCATTCCAGCTGAGTTCATCATGGTTCAGACCCTCTCTTTTTTTCATTGTTGAGCTAGGAAGCAGCCAACTTCAAAGATCAACTCCCACCACTTAAGGTAAGCTCTTAAATCATGCCATAGTCCATTCTCTTCCTCTTTCCATTGGAATAACTTCCAACCACTTTCATCCATACATCTAGTGCAATCTGGTGACCAAAGTGAAGTGTTATTTTTGGCTGAAACTAAAAATCAAGGGGGAAGAAAGCTTAAGATACTTTAAAGGTAAAAATGTGCTTTAAGCATGTAACTCTTTCCCTACTTCATTTCCACTTGGTTTCCTTGTTTCTTTTGGCTCATTTTCTCCTCCTTTACATACTTGATTAGTATATATTGCAATAGCTTCAAGGGGTGGCCAAATTCATGCCAAAAACTCCATTTTAAGCCATTTTTACAAGGTAAATCCAACTAGTTCCTTACCTTGTTATGTTCTATTTTGTTTCCTTGGTTTGGAAGATGATTTAATACTCTTATTTTACTGCTAAAATCAGGCGGTTTCATGCCTTACAAGCCTTACAATATCAAGGTAAAATCATGACTTATTAAGTCGATTTTCACTCCTTAATATTCCTTAAGTCATGAGAATAACTTATGTTTTCCTTCCTTGCAAAAATGTGGCCAAAATGAGCCTTAAAATTTAGGGAATATTCTGGCCAAAAGAGTGGGAATCAAGCCTAAGTTCAATCTTAACAAAGTAAGTTGATTTTCTACCTTAATGAAGTGTTAATCAAGTTCATATATATTAATTATGTACAAAAAACTAATCTAAGCCTATTATAAATTAGGTCGTGAGTGTTGAAGTGTTGTTGGCTGGTTTTGTAACATAGAATCAAGTAAGTATACTTACCTTATGTTATTTAAGGTTTTATGTAATTATTGTTACAAATAAAATAAGCCATGGGGTTATAAGGTTTATTATGACTTAATTGTGTGTTAAAATGCTATTTAACAATTTTGGCTAGTTTACTTTGTATTAAAATGACTTATGATGTCATAGAAATAATTTAAGTGGTTAAAATGCAATTATAAAAACGTTGCTATAAAACCGAGACTTATAATATTATTGTGGGCATTTATATGTAATTTATGCTATAAGTAAAGGTTTGTAATAAGGCCACGCATTTAGGCCTCTTTATGTTATGTTACAATAAGCTTTAAATTAGATTTAGGCTTATAAATATTAATGCCGAAAATATTGGGGTAAAACGGTAATTAAAATAAAGTTTAGAGGCTATAAGAAATTATAGTAAAAAACTAGGCTAAAAAGTAATTTAAATGAATTTTATAAGAATTTATTAAATTTGGGGTAAAAATGTAATTTCCAAAAGTGTTGAGGTTTTTTGTAAATAATGAAAGTTGTGGGATAAGGCAGAATTTAGAAAGTCAATATTGACAATGTAAGTTCCCTTGACTAAATTAGAAGTTATACGTAATTAAATTATGATTTTATACTAAGTTATAAGTTAAATGTAAATTTACAAAACCTATGGGGTAGGAATGGAAATTCCGAAAGTTTATGGGTAAAAATAGTAAATATAACAGTATAGAAAATGTTGGGAATTTTTGGTTATTTTTAGAGAATTTATTTGAGTTATATAAATAGGTAAGTATAATATATAGTTTAAATTTCATAATATAAGGTATATATTATAAATGGGGTCATTTGGTAATTTATGAAAGTTAAGTGGGCTGAGAGTATAAACTTGGACAGACCCAGGGTTTGTTCAGAAATGATATAAAATTGGGAAAATTCATGATATACCCCTGTTTTCTTTCGTAATTCACAATATACCCCTGTTTTTTGTAATTCAACTTTAAATATGCTTAAATGTTGTGCAAATTTGATGAAACTTTACATGGACGATGCTAAAGTGTTATATTTTGGTCCAATTCCAAATTTGAAGTTTTTAAGCTCACGTGTGACCTGTGGGACCCAATGAATATGCACATGTTCATTGGGTCCCACAGGTCACACGTGAGCTTAAAAAACTTCAAATTTGGAATTGGACCAAAATATAACACTTTAGCATCGTCCATGTAAAGTTTCATCAATTTTGCACAACATTTAAGCATATTTAAAGTTGAATTACAAAAAACGTAGGGGTATATTGTGAATTACGAAAGAAAACAGGGGTATATCGTGAATTTTCCCTATAAAATTTAATATAACCATATGTTATACACATTATAAGACTATAAGTGATATAATATAAGTTATATAAATAATGTGGTAAGATTGTAATAATAGAAAAGATTTGGGAGTTGAAAGAATTAAAGTGTAACATGTATGGGTATTCTCGGTATTTAAATAAACATGTATAAAACTATAGGTTACTTATATTATAATGTAGAAATGTCATAGTATATGATATAATAATATAATTGTAGCATTATACAATGTTATGTGGTAAAATATGTAATTCAATGAAATATATGGGCTGTACCGAGAATATAAGAGATTATAAATGATTTTTAGACTATAGTCTATAATGATATGAGTATTATAATAATTATATGGTATTAATGTGATTTAAATGAAACTAGTACAAGTAAGAATATTCACATGAAATAAATGTGACAACAATGAATGAATGGGATTATAAACTAATGTGTAGATTAAATAAACTTTAGAAGTTGATTATAGTGTATACAAATGTTACATAACATTAGGATAAAAATGTTAATGTAAGTTTGTGCCAAATAATACAAACTAGTGAGGATAACTATCTCACATAAAATGATAAGATGTAACATATAATACATGGATTTATAATTCATATGAAACGTAAGAATGAGTGTACATGAACTAAATGATTGTTATAGCATGGTTGGGAACCATATGGTAATTATATGATGAATGTCGTAATGAATGTAACTTATAAACTATAGGTTATATATAAAGTCTCAAGGTTAAGTGTAGCATGTTACAAAGTGAATGAATTATATAATACAATGTATTATAATGAATATTACAACTTATATGCTTGGAATAAATCAACCAAGTCAACAAGTTGACCAATCCACAAATAAAATGATAGATTATGAAATGATAATATTACATGGTTTGTTATCGCATGTATACATGCAACTATATGTTATATACTTATATTCATATATGAATATGGTTAAAGTATACAAGTAAGTATAAACGTGGATCATAATGAAATAAACCCGAATATCAGAAAATAATACGAGTAACGAATTTTCGTAACGAAACCGACTTATTTAACAAAACCCGAACTAAATTAACTGTTGAAATCCGGGGGTTAACTGTCGGGGTTTGGACGTTATTCGAAAATACCATATTTAGTTAGTCATGAGGATTGACTTGTAGTGATATGATTATTCCAGATCATACGTTTTCCAAGGGTGCCGGACGAGCATAGGCGTTTGCGCTACCTAGGTTTCGGTGTACAGTATGTTATTGGTGTGGTCTGACCATCCTGAGGGTTTCCTTGGGGTCAGACATTGTTTGTTTAAATTTCCAAGAGCGATATGTGTGATTTTATGTATGCATGAAGTGTTATGTGGATTACTTACTCGTATTCTTTCGCATTATCTGTTTATGTGCGAACATCCTTTGGACTAATGCTATGTCGACTATAGATCGACTTATATAAATATACATACACGGGTATAAAGTGAAGTGGTCGTTAACCATTAAGTACGACAGATATATTTATCATATTAACCTAAGTAAAACACTTAGGAACGAGACACGGCTATACCGGTCTCTAGAGCATGGATCTCGAACATGAATACGATCTAGATTACTTCTAGGTATTTGCGTAAGGCCTCGATGGCAGCATCATTTAAAATGAATTCTCCAACCTAAGATTATACTTTAGGTAAATGATTAAAGACTGAATCAAATGATGAAAAGATGGTGTATGAGATGAAAATTCAGTGTAGTTTCCAAACTAGCTGGTTGCGCATAGTGATCACAATAGAGTTGGATGATTGTTACAGGTCCACTCGTACGTTATTTCATTTGATCAGACTGATCATTAAAGTTCCCACGTAAAGGGAATGACTTCGGCCGTTGGTGTCCTGCCATATAATATGTGACATAAGGAGGAATCGAAGTTCCCACGTTAAGGAATGGCTACTGCCGTTGGTGTCCCACCATATAATAGGTGACAAAAAGGAGTATGAGTAGAAGACATGTCGTCTACTAACATGATGATTGTCAGTGAATAAAAGTTATGTGAGTTAAAATGTTGATACATTTCAATCGATAATATGAGATCTAAGTTACTCTTGTAAGTTATGAAAAACACGTAATGGGCCTTGTAGGCCAAGTAACGAGTATCGTTCGCTAAAAGCGACTTGCGTGTTTAAACGCCTTTATTCGTTTATCGTATTTGCTTATGTAAATGATTGCTTGTGAAATGTAGTGAATGTATTGATTGGATGACTTAGTGTTTATGCATGATATTTACAATATTTATTATAACTGTAAACCGGACAAAGCATATAATCAATCTAATGCTAAGACGGTTAAACAACCTTAGCATACTCAGCGTTTTGCTGAGCCTACACGGCAACCATTTTCAAGATATTGATTGCGTTGAAGCCGGAGTACGGGATATGGGGTAGAGAGGTCTCTTGTTCCTATTACCGCATTTGAACTTTGGCCCGTATAATGCTATAATAGTGAGTATTCAGGATATGATAGTTGCTCACTTGTCTTGTATATTCGACTTTGGATTAGTATGTTTTAGGGGTTGTAAATATCTCGTTCATCACTGCGGTTATAGTTTTAAGTATTGTATTTCGTTTTCTGCTTCTTTACTCACATGGGTGAGTAATGGCATGTGGCACCCGAGTGAGGATGTTTGTTATTTAATTACCGATGCGAGACGTTTTTTTAAATTATACTACGAGAGTGATTATCACGAGTTTAACGAGTAGGGTGTTACACCATAAATTAAAAAATATATATAAAATTTTATTTGTCAATGAGCCCATAACTTTTAATCTCTGGGTCCGCCCCTGACTAAAACGATCTATATTTCAGAACGAGTGGAGTATTAAATGAGATGGGGCAAGACCTGCAAAGAACTGCTCGACGCCAGTGAGATGAAAGGGTGCAACAACAAGACACGATCAAACTTTCTATTGACCGGGGGGTAAACAAAGAAGACTGCATCGGGGTTGCATTAGAGAACATACAATGCGAACAATGCATAACGAGGCTAAAAGATTGATTTGGAGAGTAAAGGTGATGCCTAAGGTCTGTCTGGGACAAAAAACAAAATATCATTGATTTGGTCCCTAAAAGCAATGCCCGTTGACATAGATTGCCACAAAAATATGGAGTGACGACCACCATAGTTAGGGAGTGGATTGCAAGGGTCAAGAGGCAAGAGAGATTTTGATTGTAGATCCATCCAAAATCAACACAAGGATATAGATTAGACGCTCAAACTATGAGCGCATAGATAACCACCTTGTGGAGAGAATATGAAATGACACAAAGTGTGAAGTTATTTTGAAGGGCGTACGACAGTGGTACTGACTATGAAACATCTTGTATCGCTTTTTTAGAAGAAACATGTCTTTTTTTATGTTACCTTTTTATGTTTAGTGGAACTTCATTAATATAATAGTCATAATATAATAAAAGAAGATAGGGATAGAGCTTATAAATTAAATAAGAGATAAGAAGCAGGGGAGGGGTTGATAGGTTAATTTTGTATCCATAATTCTATGCTAATTCTTTGGTGTTTTCTTATCTAATTCAGCCTATTTTGCATCCAAATCCTCTTATATTCTCTATTTTTACCTTATAGTTTATTTTATGGTGAACTCATACATTATTATACGAGATTTAGATAAAAGTTTGTAGAGTCCCTATGAGAAACTCAATAATTGACTATGAAACATCTAGTATCGTTTTTTAGAAGAAACACGTCTTTGTTTTATTTTTTATGTTATCTTTTTATGTTAAGTGGAACTTCATTAATATAATAGTCATTATATAATAAAAGGAAATAAAGATAGAGCTTATAAATTAAATAAGAGATAAGAAGTAGGGGATGGGTTGATAGCTGAATTTGTATCCATATTTATATGTTAATTCTTTAGCATTTTCTTATCTGTTCAACCTATTTTGCATCCAAATCTTTCTTATACTCTCCCTTTTTAACTTATGATTTATTTTGTGGTGAACTCATGCATTCTTGTATGAGATTTAGATAAAATTTTGTAGAGTCCCTATGAGAGACTCAAGGGCTGATCATGAAGCTAACAAGAAATCATGAAGATGATCCCAAGAAGTAGAATCCAAGACCAAGTCAATAGCATAAGGACACAAGAGGACTCGTCTAAATCTGCTTACGGGACATACGAGTCCGCCAGACAGACGGTCTCGCCCTCCTATGGTCATGTTCTGGCCACCCATACAAATTAGCGGATGATTTCTGTGCACATGTACACTAGTATATGTAATTGTCCGTCTACTACTCGGATGCATCTCATAAATATTCCATAATCGCGTTAAGTTTTAAAAGGTTGCAGACATATTTGGTCTATAAGGGCGATGTTGAGTGACCAAGACCAGACTTTAGAGCATGTACACAAAGGAAACATAGAGATATGAAAGAAGATTTAAGATCCTAACCCTTAATCTGGTTTTCATCTAGTTTTTGTCCTTCTATGTTTGATGTACTCAATTCTAATATCATGATTTCTTCTTCCGAACTATGTATAAGTAAACATTGTAGATCCATGATATGTCATAAGTACATGAAAGCCTCCTACTTTGTATTAATATATGTTGATTTGCCTATTGCTTGATTGCTTATGAATTGGTTAGTAAAGTTAGATCTTTGTTTGTGAGATCGTTTGCTTGAACATATATATGATTCTTACAAGACCTAGAAAGATTGTGTATCACTAGTAGAAAAAACATTTTAAATGATGACACTTAAACCACGGTTAAATGAAAAACCGTGGTTTAAAGTTTATAAACCACGGTTTCTAGGGAAACCGTCATTTATAGTACACGCCGGAGAGAATAAACCACGGTTTTTGGAGAACCGTGGTATATAGTTTACTTATAAACCACGGTTTGTAGGGCAACCGTCATTTATAGTACATGTCGGAGAGAATAAACCACGGTTTTTAGAGAACCGTGGTATATAACCATCACGCCGGAGAGAATAAACCACGGTTCTTTAAGAACCGTGGTATATAACGTCACGCAGTAGAGAATAAACCACAGTTTTTGAAGAACCGTGGTATATAGTCTGAGCGGGAATTTTAATTTTCGGCCCAAATTAACGCGGCTCTTCTCTCCGGCATGTATTATAAATGACGGTTGCCCTACAAACCATGGTTTATAAGTAAACAAAGAGAGTCGCGTTAGTTTGGGCCAAAAATTAAAATTCCCGCTCAGACTATATACCACGGTTTTTATAGAACCGTGGTATATAACCGTCATGCCGGAGAGAATAAACCACGGTTTTTAAAGAACCGTGGTATATAACCGTCACGCCGGAGAGAATAAACCACGGTTTTTGGAGAACCGTGGTATATAGTCTGAGCGGGAATTTTAATTTTCGGCCCAAATTAACGCGGCTCTCTTTGTTCTCTTATATATTTCTCTCACTGTAATTGCAACCCACACTGGCGAACAAGGATTGAACGCGCCTCTTCCTCATTCTCTTCACGTCCCGGTAATTTTTACAACCCACGCCGGCGAACATGGAACATGCTCTACGCCATCTCTTCAACCTCCCGGTAATATTCTCAACCCAACTAGTGAATAAGGAACATGCTCTATGCCATATCAACCGCACTGTAAATTTGCTACCCATACTTGCGAACAAGGAACATGCTCCTACCTCTCTCATTATCTTGTTTTCATGGTAATTTTTGCAACCCACACTGGCGAACAAGTAACGTGCTCTGCGTCTCATCCTCATGTTCACTCATTGTAATTTTTGCAACCCCAGCCGGCGAACAACGAACATGCTCTATGCCGCATCCATTCTCTTCAACCTCACGGTAATTTTAGAACCCACCGGCGAACAAGGAGCATACTGCGCCTCCATTCTTCACTCACGATTTCACAACTTTAATTCGCAAACAAGGAACATACATAATCCGGCATCTTCATTGTCTTGTATATGCGCTCTGTTGAGGTTCCCAGATTGAAGGCGAAGATTTGAAAAATTCATGGACTATTATCCACAGTTTCATGTATAACCGTGGTTTATTCGTTGTTTTTTTCACCTTATATACCACGGTTTTTAGAATAACCGTGGTTTATTCTCTCCGGCGTGACGGTTATATACCACGGTTCCCCCAAAACCGTGGTTTATTCTCTCTGGCATGTACTATAAATGACGGTTGCCCTACAAACCGTGGTTTATAACCGTGTTTTTTTACATTATATACCACGGTTTTTAGAATAACCGTCATTTATTACTAACTATAAATGACGGTTATTGGCATAAACCGTGGTTTATAGTTAACAAGTTCCGCGCGAGAAATACTTTAAAATGACGGTTTATAGAACCGTGGTTTTTATCTTCATTTAAAATCACGGTTTTGAACCGTGGTATATAATATTTTGGCATTTGCGACGGGAGCAAATACCACGGTTTTTAACCGTGGTATATAAGCGAAATAACCGTGGTATATAATGTTTTTTCTACTAGTGTATTTTCTAATTTGTAGATTAAGTAGATAAGATAACTATAACCTAGTTAGAATTACATAGGAAAACTTTCTTGCTACGATACATTATCATTAGTTTATGAGTGTTTTGCAGTGGGATAAGTTAGGGCAATATTTCTCATTTACCATGTGTTTTTCCTTAAATTTGTGTTTAGATGAGAACAAATGCATTTTGTGAGTCAAATGCAGGTAAAAGTCTTGAAATTGCATTCTTCATTACTTAAGGATTGCAACCTAACAAACGAGGAGCAAAACATAACTAAAACAAAGAATCTTCCCCATTAAAGTCGTGTCATACCCTCAGTCCGGACTTGCAGGGCCGGATAACCACCAAAACCGAATGCAGCTTTGTCCAGACACGACAATCCGGACACGTGTCGTGAGTGTCACACAAAGAATACGTCACACGGATACATTAAGAGGTGTTCGGACCTTGTTGGTCCGGACACAAGTCCACATAACACGGAAATTTCAGAGATGAGTCATCACGTTTAAGAAGGAAAAGAAGAGGACTCAAAATAAAATGCTGGACTTTATCAAGTGAGGCGCTGGGTCATTAGAGAGAAGTATTTTGACATCGTTAGCCACACATCAAAGTGGGACAACCGATCTTGGACATTGAAGTGTAACCATAGCCGTATGAGAGAGAGATCAGAGTAATAACAAGAGCATGATTGGATTTTTTCATCGGTTCCACGACACATATTTGATAGCTTTCTTCTTTTTTTTATTATTGTTTATGTCTTATCAACGTCTGAGTAGTTAGCTTGAGTCCTCATAGTAGAAAAAATATCAAAAAATACGGTCTATAAATGACGGTTCTGGTGAAAACCGTCTTTTAAGCCCATTTGATACGCGCGCGCGTAACTTAAAGACATCTTAAACGACGGTTCGCCAGAAACTGTCGTTTAAGATGTCTGATTTCAGCGCGCCAAAGTATCTTAAATGACGGTTCACCTGAAACCGTCGTTTAAGTTCTATTTTAAATGACGGTTTCAGGCGAACCGTCATTTAAGATACTTTGGCACGCGCTCGAAATGACCTTAAGTGACGGTTTGTCTGAAACTGTCTTTTAAAACAGGTAGACGCATGCGGAATTAACTTAATAAGCGACAGTTTGGTGGAAACTGTCTTTTAAAATATGTTAAAAGACACAGTTAATTAATAAAACGTCCTTTAAAATATGTTTAAACACATAAATAAACAAAGTCTGAAAAATAGTATAGAGTAATAAATATTTAAATTAGTTTACATGTTGGTTAAACTTCACAAAATAGGTAGTGAGATATTGCATGTATATATATAATTTAATAAAATTTATATTTTATAATTAGCATTAATTTTTTACTTTAGTAAATTAGTCTTTTTATATAATTAACATTGTAACTTTATGTACATATATGTAATCTTATAATATCTTTAGTATGTATATAATACGATGCTTATTTACCTATTACGATGCCTAACTACTTATTATAATTTGTATAGGAGTGAACAAAAATTGGAATTAAAATTCCAATAATTAAAAGATTAAGTTATATATAATTGCTACATATGTGTTTTGTTCATAAAATGAACACGTTTGATGTTGTAGTCTAGTGGTAGGGGATGCGTGTGTGGGTGTGTGGGTACCATCGGTCGTGAGTTCGAATCTAGATGACACCACTACATAATAGAAATTAATCTAGTCGCATTAGACTAGATTCTTTTTTTACGTTCCAGAGCTTTTAAAAGACGGTTCAACAAAACCGTCGCTTAAAGACATCTTAAAAGACGGTTCTCAAACCGTCGCTTAAGATATTTGACAAAAAACGACGGGGGTACAAAAGACGGTTTAAAACCGTCGTTTTTGATCAGTTTTGACCGCGTTTTCTGCCTCCGTCCGCACTAGTGCCTAGTTTACTATGGAGCCCTAGTTTGTGAATAAAATTTTCTATGTGATTATATTTGATTAATTAAAGATTGTAGTATTATTCCTTGTTTAATTTATAATTCTCTTGTGACATGATCAATTGCTAGAGTTATTTAGTTTGTTTGCCTTGTAGTGTTTGATAAACTACAGGAATAATATCGGTTAATCTAAGAGATGATAATTCCTCTACCCGTTAGCTGACTACCAAATCAAATGGGATCTTATTGCTATAGGTAATTTGTAAACTCGCAAAAGTTAGGATTTAATAATTGCTAGTAAGAATCCATTTTATGGGAGGCCGGAGTGGATTAACTTTGATATGAGATTGAGATCTAGAATTAGAATTCACATAGGAAGGGGAACTAAAGATTTAGAGGGAGGTAACAAACTGGGATTTCTTTGTTTATATTTGGTAACAAGATCAACCTTTTATTGTTTTATCTTAGTTTATTAAATTCAACAATCAAAACCCTCAATTTCTTGGTATTGATTTAATTAGCTTTTTAATTAGATTTAGATAAAGACTTAACTAGACACTGTCTTCTTTAGTTCGATAACCTAGTGAATACTTATGAAATCTTGCTGCATTATACTAATACACTTGCCATTAGGCTTTAACCCATACATAGTGATATCTCTCTGTATTGCGGACTGTAAATCAAACTTTGTGGTGTCGTTACTTATTGTGGTTATCTATCTTTCACTTATTTTGAAGTAAAACAAAGTAGTAGATTAAGCACATAAACGCGAAATACATAAAGGTACATCATGTACCCTAACAGTTTCGTCTGTTTCACCCTGACCTACATTTGTGAGCATATGTGCACCAATATTAGTGTCTCTATGGACATAATTACATTCAGTCAAATCAAAACATGCCATCATTCCAAAAACTATATCTAACACCCCCTTAGCCTTATCAACTAAATGCCCTTCGCCATTCATATAATTTACATTAGACAAACAATCTAAAACACGATTTAATCTAGTATTGCCACCTTCATTGCAAAAAAGAAACCAAATTCCATTGCTATGGCCTCAATCATCGCTGGAGAAAATGCCTCCGCTCTTCTTAACCCTCACCGCCACCACATGGCCATCCGAACGCTGACATACCACACCCAACCCATACGCTAAACCAGCCAAGCTGCCATCAGCCCAAACATTTAGTACATCATCACTCATTTCCGCTGTTGCTCCCGTAGCTCCCAGGTCCATATGCAATGTCTTGATATTTGAAACTTGCACAAAACCTTCCGCCTGAAACCAACCCCATCGCAAAACCTCGTGATTTTCCATGCACCACCTGGCAATGAGCAAGCCAAATTTCCCCAAGACAAGAATCAAGTCAGAAAGGCAATGCAAAGGCATAGACATGCAAGAGTCAAAGAACCGGTCCTACAACGCCCCATCAATAGCAAGGTCATATGGCAGCTCAAGCCCAACAATCTCCTACAACTCTTTCTCACCCTATCAATGTAGAAACACATGTACATGGACTCAAGTGCCCCGCAAAAACAAAAAGCATCAAAATTTCCCTATACACCTTGATAGTACTACTGCTTTACAAGATTAAAAACCATGAAAGAACTTCCATCCAAATAGTTTAACACACAGGGGTATAGGACATTTCCAAAGTCGGTTAACCGCCAACCCCATCTGGATAACATTCGACCCTTGCCCCTATTGGCTCTGCAAGTCCTGCGTCACATAATAAGCTGACTTAACCTTGAAGTCTCCTTTTGTAGTGAACCCCATTTCCACTGACTTGTAAAAACATCCTCTTATCCAACTCTCCTTTTGTAGTAAACCCCATTTCCACATCAGCCTGGTCAACCCACTAACAAACCAAAGCCTCCCTCATGATCTAGTTGTAGGATCAATCAACTATAGATCATTCCCTCATCCCTAGCTAAGGTAGGCATCTTCCATAAAAAAAGCTTTACCACTAACCTTCCCTGGAAGCCATCGGTCAACCAATTGAGTAGTGGTCCCATCTCCTACTACAAGATCTGAAACCCCTCACAAAGCCCACCAAACAGAACTTGGATCATATCCTTACCCCGCACCTAAGATGAACCCTTGAGAGAAGTACCTGGCTTTTGAAACTCTAGACTAGTAAATGAGGATTCATATGGACCCGCCAGCACTGCTTAGCTAACAATTGCCAGTTGAAACAAGCTAAGTCCTAAACCATAATCCCCTTGACCAAACTGTTGACACATCCCCGACCACTTTCGCCACTGTAAACGTCTTTGCTTTATATCCCCACCCCCACCAAAACCGCGTTATCTTTTTATGTAGATCCCGAAGCACACTCATAGGAAAGTTTATCACATTCATAACATACGATGGAATAACTTTTAATATAGGCTTAATCAAAATACTATGGTCAGCTTGCAAAACCTACTTACTCCATCCTTGTATCCTTTTAGCAACCCGATCCTTAATATACTCAAAGACCTGTATTATACTCTTTCCAACACTACTAAGAAAACTCATATGCATAACAAAATCCCCCACTTCTTGGGCCTGCAAAATTACCACCAATTCTCTATGCACCGGTGGAACCCCCGTAAAAACCATAATACCTGACTTTTGTCTATAAATACACTGTCCCGATGCAACCTTGAAATCCTCAACTAAATCAGATAGCACTTGAACATTACCAGCAGTGGTCTCTCCAAATTAATTAAACACAATCATCAGTAAAGAACACATTAGTTGCATTCTCAGCAATACCACGAAGGCAAACCCCCTTAATTATCCTACATCATTTGCAAGTCACAACCTATAAGCTAGAACCTTCATGCAACATATAAATAAATAAGGAGAGAGTGGGTCTCCCTGCCTCAACCCTCCCTTGTTGCGGACTGAAACTTTGACCAGGAAAGACATTAATCAAGACAACCATTGTAACCATGGTTGGACATTTCTGAACCAAATCAACCCACCGGGGATGAAACCCCTTCCCCTGCAGAACTTCGAAAAAAAACCCCCACTCCACATGATCAAAAGCTTTTGACATATAAACCTTGTAGGCACATATACCATGCTAAGCTGCCTTAGAACATCACATCACATGCAGAAGCTCATGGCGACATTAACCTGATCAGTTATAAGCCGGCCATGCACTAAGGCTATATAACACTTAGAGATAACAAAAGGCATTGCAAACTTAACCCTATTCACAAGAACCTTAGAAATGACACGGTAGATTGTATTACACAAGGAAATGGGACGAAAATCAGACATGACATATGCTCCTTTCTTTTTAGGAACTAGAACAATATGCGTGTGGTTTAAAGCATGTAAAGAGCATCAAAGTTCAAGAATGTAAAAGCACTGTGTAAAAAATCCTCACCCACAATAGACCAATAAGTTTTAATAAAGATAGCATCACTCCATCTAGGATTGGCGCCTTGCAAGGATGCAACTCATTTAGAGCATGCACCACCTCCTCTCTAGTGTAAAGGCCTCCATGGCAGCAGCTAGATCCTGCAAAACTCATATTTCAACACAGATAAGTAAATGAGGGTTTGGCTCAGGTTGTGTGGAACTGAAAAGAGCTTGGATATATCCATGGGTAATGCCCTCAATGTCATTCCAGTCAGATGCCCAAATGCCATCTTTTCTGAACAAAGCCTGAACCATATTATGTCGCGCGAGCGCTCGAAAACGCCAAAAAAGAAACTAGTACTCTTATCACCTGCGGTAAGCCACATCTAATGGGAAAGTTGGTGCCATCGAATCCCATCTTTGTATAATAACCAGTCTAGTTCCTTAGATAAACGTCCCCAAACACCTATCTTCTCCTTCATAGCTGGCCCTGAGGCCGCAACATTCAACTCCCGCTTAAGCCTGTCTATATCAGCCCGCTCATCCATCAATTTTACCCTACCCCATCGCTGAAGTTCAGACCCACACCACTTCACCTTTTCCTGATAATCGTGACGACCATCATCCTCTCAAACCCTCCTTACCAACGCTCAACAATCCTCATTCTTTGCCAACAATTTTTGAAGTAAAAAGGCTACAGCTCAAGCCGCAAAGAAGGCCGCAACACTGAGTTGATTGGCCTGTGGTCTGATCTGCCCCATCGTAAATGGTAATTAAGGGCAAGAGGATAAAAGAACAGCCAATCATCATATGCAACAAAACGATCGAGGTGACTCCTTGTATTATAAGGCTAACTCCTTCCATTCGAGTACTTAAACCGACTCCCCACTTACCCTACATCCCTTCAACAACAATCATGCAAACACCTCCTAAAAGCCACCATTCCCGCCATGACCATGACCGGACTCCCAGCCACTCAAAATGACATAAAAATTCATTGAAATCAGCCCCCACAAACCAAGGGCAACCCATATATCCCTTAGTTGTCGCATGATATGCCAAGTTCTTCAGCGTTGAATGACATCAACCTAGCCATACACACCTGTAAAACGCCAGCGATTACCCCATCCATCAGAAACAAGGCAATCCATATGTATTCCTGAGCAACTGAGCAGTGAAACTTCTAGCTTATGACGCCAGAACAAAGTCACATCACCCCTTCTCCCAAGCTATCTCCCGCAATCCAATCAAAACCTGGCAAATGACGCGCAAAAGATCACAGCTCCACACTAGCCTACTTAGTCTCAGAAAAAAAAACCATAGTAGGTGATTCACCTCGGATGAGATCCAGGACCCAACGAACTGCACGAAGAGCACCCAGACCCCGATAGTTCATAACCAAAATATTCATTGGACTAGGCGGACCTGGGCCTCTCCTAGGGTTGCCTTGTAGATGTATATGTAGTAGCCCGCCCTTCACCATTCTTTCCTTTTTTGGTCTGTCCCTTAAAGCTTGACCCTTCAAGAACTCAACATGAGTCGTATCATATTGAACCAATCCCATCTTACACTTACGCTCGGACATTCTAGCTCATCTTCTTCTCTCTGAAGTAGGACCACCCCTTCACCAGGAATCTCCCCCTCTTCCAAAGCATTCTCTTGCTCCAAACAGATTCCGATGTGTCTACTTGTAAGCTCTACGAGGATGGAGTGGATGGATGTGGTGGATGAAGGGTCCTAATCCTGCCCACCAACATCACCACTCTAGAAGTATTAACTCTCTGACCCTCAGCACCTCAATCCAGATGAACCCTGGCACCTCCAAGGGTAACCGTACACAACAAAACACCATAAGGTAAAGCATCAAAAGTAGCCATTGGCTGAGAAGGATAGTCATGTGTTGTATGAGTAAACAACCCATAGTGAAAGCATAAACATGGAAGTCTTTCATAAGTCAGTTGCAGAATTGTTGGTTTATTAGCAATAGTGATAGTGACGAACCTCAATATCAACCTGGTCACATTGACCCAAACCTTAACCCGCATGAAACCATCACTAAACGATGATCATGCTCCTGAAAATCCATAAAATTCCCCATCCGGTCACCAACCCGCTTAGCAAACTCCCGCCCTAAGAGCCAAAAAGGCACATCATGCATTCACACCTAAAAAGGTGTCCACTGAAAAATGTGGTCCTTTGGCACCTTAGAGCAGTCAACCACCATTAACACCAACAAACACCCATCAAACGTCCACATCCGCCGCCCTAAAATCGCATGCATGCATTCCTCATCGCAAAATTGACAGAAATATCCCAAACTCCAAGTTTCGGGCATACAACTCATATTTAGATTGTCATACCTTACCAAGTGTACGCTCCATTGCCTTGCGGTCAAACACTCCGTGCAAGGAAAAGCTTATCCACCAAGAATCTCTCAAAAGGGATGGTAGAAGATGACAAAAGTATTTCCCCACCTTTATGCATGCCTCTTTATCCGTAGTAAGAGCAAGTCCCGCACATTGGTGAACTGGACCATCAAGATTTTTAACCGTAACCGCGATAAGAACCAAGGAACAAGTGTGAAAAAAGTGACCCAAGATCGAAAGAGGTTGTGCAGTAAGAGTAAAAAAAAAAGATGCTCGTGAAAAGGAAGACCCTGAAGAGTACACAATTGTTAAGAGAGAAGTGAGATAACTTAGGATAGTGAACAAACGGAGTGGAAGAAATACAAAAAGGTGAGAGACGTAGGCAACAAAAAAGTGATGAGGTTGTTATCAATGGTGGAAAATCGAAACCCTAGCCACACACCTTGCAATGATTTGCATGCCTTGAGCCCTATAGCGTTCAAGAATAAAACCCCTCATTTACAAACGTATGCAAGAAGACAAGTGCAGTGTAATAGCCGTCTACCACCAGTTCCCAAAATGATGGGAGAAACGAGGAGGTATCCAAGCAAGACATTTGCCGCAGGATGAACAACGAGTACTCATCGATCAAAATCATGTTTGACAACTCCTTATCCAAGATTGGCCTACCTAGAATCCGGCAAAGACTAGTAAAAGAATGTGACAATATATCTATATTAAATAATATATTTTCATTTTATTAATAATAGTGTATTTTTACAAAATTAACTTATATATTAGATATGTATATTTATAACTACTCTATTATTATACAAATAATCTAGCTTTTACCTGGTTGCAAATGTGTCCCAGACGAGCAATTTTAAAAACATTAATTTCTCTAGAAAAAATAGTTAATATGATAATTAATATATATGATATACAAAGAAAACTATAAACTAGGTTATAATATCGATAAATGGTGTTTATCTTATGCGCGAAATGCAACCAGTATAAAACCCTACCATTCCGAAGACAACAGAGCGAAGAGTTGAACAAGAACCGAGCTTCTTCACTGCTGGGGGCCCTTTGAACCTGGAGCATCGATCATCAACCCTCAAGGTTTCGCCTTGGTGGTTCCCTTTCCTTTTCCCAGCTGATCGAGTTTATTCCCTTGCTTCTTCATTGTGCTTAGTTGTGATTAGATAATGTATGACCTTTAGGAGTGTTTTCTTTCGTTAGAAGATAATATGCATTTGAAGTAGATAAGTCACTTAATATTCACATGGACTTGGTTGATTAAGCCTCGACATGAAATTTCTGTACTCCACTAACCTTCAGAGTAGAAAATCACTTCATATTCACATGCAACCGCTGCATATTGTAAAAGTTTACTAGGTTATTTATGCTACTTTGCTTGTGTTCAAAATTATATACTCACTTCGCACTGTTGAAATCTCAATGATTGGGGGTGATAGATTGCGCCTCCTCCTAATGGTTGATCCTTAGCATTTCTCATCATCAAGAGCTATTCTTATGATACACCGAACAATCGACGGTAATGAAACAGTGTATAGAGTCAAAAAGATGAAATGCACATTTCAAATGTCTGAATTATGAGTAGGAAGAAGGAAACGCAATAACAATAGCAAATCCATTCTGAACAAGAGCCGACTACAATTATCTCTCCGGTTTTTGTCCAGGCATCCACCGCGTCCAAAGCCATCCCCATGGCTTCCCCATATAGTCAAATTACTTGGTGTAGAGGGCAGGAAGAGCACGCCGGATTTATATTCATGTGTAACAGGAGATCAAAACCTGAATGCTATTTCTATCGTGTATTCGGGCTCCCTGTTGGACAAATAAACATGATAGGAAAGATTAAACCTGGTGATACGCTCTTTCTTTTTGACATTGAACTGAAGCTTCTGTATGGGATATATGAGGCAACCTCAGTGGGAAAGCTCAACTGGCAACCTGGTGCTTTCAGCGGCAAATTTCCTGCTCAGGTATTCACTTCACTGCATGTAGATGGCTGTTTTCAGGTGTTCATATTATGGGCACTCTATATTGGCTGTTGTTAGAAGTTAGTTGAGCACAGGGGCGGACACTACTGGTTGAGCATAACTCTGATTTGTACCATTCTCTTGCTTTGAGGTTTAGTGCATTTCCAAGTTTTGAATGTTTCTCTACTGGACTCATTTTTGTAAGTAATATTGATTGGCTTGGTTGCTCATTGGGTATACGAGCATACAAAAAGATAACATGTGAGTTGAAACCATATAACTTCCTTAGTATCTTGTGTGTTTGTAGTAATTGCAGTGCTTTATGATCAATAATCTTTGTGTAAAACTCAGTTTTATTTTGGTCAGGTGAAATTTAGGATATTTCAGGACTGTTTACCAGTCCCTGAGAGTGTTTTCAGTCATGCTATTCAAGACAATTACCATGGGTTGAAGTTTGATCAGAAACTTAGTGCTGAACAGGTCAGTTGAGATTCATGTAGCTCTCATTTCTTAGTTGCGTAAGATCTTTTTCTGTGAAATGAGAGTCTGGTAGTGTGGCATAGGTGATGAAGTTTTCTGTCTTTGTACCAATTTGTAGGTTCAGGCTTTGATATTACTGTTCCAACCTATTACTCTCCCAACCTCTACTCCAGTTCCTTCTCCTCATGGAAATGTAGTAATGAAATCCGCTTGTATCTAGTCACAGTCCTTCCCCATATGCCTCAAACCCCCAGATTGAATCAAGGTATGAGCATTATGGGCAGAACAAACTTGCTTCCTATGTCCAAGCTGTTAGAGGTCCTCAGAGCACTTTTGCTGAGGCCCAGGTATCTTATGCACATTCTGCCACTCTTTCCCTACCTCAGACACACATCTTTGCACCGTCGCAAGCTTCACACAGCAGCGGGTACTAATCATCACTCACCCTGTTTGCTCTCCCATGTTTTTACATCACGCTGACTGACAAATTTACTAATTCCCTGTAATGGATGCAGAGTTCAAATGGAGACACTGTCCAGTGACCGAAATGTAGTGTATGGGACTCAGTACCCGTTATCTCAGCACATGAACCAAAGTGAAAGAGGTCAAGTCGAGTCGGAAGTAGCTATCCAACACTTTGTTCAGCATCAGCCTTGTGTTCCTTCTGCAGTGCATACTACTAGTGCAAATGCACCGCCACCGGGTTTGCCTTATTACTATGCTCTTTCACCAAATCATCACTACTACACTCCTTCAACCCAGCAGATCAGTGCTCCTCTTTCTTCTTACTATACCGTGCCAACCCACGATGGCAGCTCTGCTGTGGTGCAAGGACACTCCATTGCAAGGTCTGTGCAGGAAAATAGAAGCTCTACAATGTCTGGGGGCACTCTGCTGTCACCTTCTTATTCCTTTCGTAGATCCGCCCCAACTTTCTAGTAATTGAACTTATGATGAGTAGCAGTGTCTAGTGATGAAAAAGATGGCCATTCCTGAAGTTGCCTTGGTTTCTTCTCTTTTAGCGCTCGTAGTGATTCCTCCATCATTATCAATTGTGTATATACTTGTTTCCATAGCATTCAGGCGTACTTTACCATCTTATGTTGGTTACTTTTTGATCTGTAAAGAAGACTTGGGTACAGTTTTTTTTTTGGGAAAGGTAAACAATGTTGCCGTGAGTAAAGCTTTGTTTGCTGGTTGATCTAGTGAAACTGGGCTAGTACGACTTGGTAGAGCTACTCTTTTTGAATCAAGTGTGACTAGTTAAAGCTGGCTGGCCTGTCAACCGCATAGTCATTAGTATGGTACACAGAATCTGGTTGGCACGATGGAAGGTGTGGAATATGAAAATCCTGATTCGCGTGAAATCTTATTGTAGATCAATTTGGACTTCGCGTGTGTTTGGAACAGAGACCTGAGAGTACGGTTAGGTCTCAAGTTAAAGCTATGTCACTATCAGACAAGGAGACACCATAGTAAGCATGGGAGTATAATGGTTTTCCTCTACGGGGAGCCCTGTTGGGGACGCGTGTGATGTGATATGATATTCCTCTCTTTGGAAAACCCTGCTCATCCTAGTTATTCGCATCAATGATGATCCTTTTTATCAAGGAATATTGAAAGTGATCGTTATATCTATCCATTTTTTATGAGAAACTAGCTCATATGATTTGTTAACGGAAAATGAATGATTACACTATACTACACGACTGTTAAGTATTCGGAAGTAGATAATAGGATTATTACCCCTTTCTCATTGTAACAAAAAAGAGAAATTTCATGAAATGTAACTATATTTTTGTTAAATTCATGAAATACTATTAAAAGAAAGTTATAAAATGTTATTCCATTTTTGTAAAAATCCATGAAATATCATTATATTATTGATTAGATGAAAAAAGAGAAAAATACCATTACTAGTTAATAAAGTATTTTTAAAATTTATAATATTTCCATAAAAAGAATCACTAAGGTCACACAAAATTTAAAATACTATGAAAATATAGATAACTATAAAAATATCAATTTTTTTTTATAAAAAGTAGAAAGTAAAATAAAAAATATATTAAAATATCATAAAATATTGAAAACAGTAAATAATTCTTAGTTTTTTTAATCATACAGTACCATAAAAAATATAGTGTTTTAAATACATAATTTATACTTATTTTTCTATCAATTAAGTATCATAATTTATATCACTTAAATACTACTCCCTCCGTTCAACAATAACTGTCGTTTTAGAAACTTGCACACTTATTAAGAAAAGTAGGACAATGACGCATATGCCCCTACTTTTTACTTTTCCATTTAGATAATAATTACTTTTATATTGAATAGTAGGGGTAAAAGTGAAAGAAGTGTGTCAAAAAGCTAGAATGACAGATATTTTTGAACAAGAATAACATCCTAAAACGACAAATATTAATTAACGGAGGGAGTATAATTTTTACCTTACATTTTAATTTTTTTAGAAATTTAAATTATATATTCAAAATCAAAATTTTTATATTCTTAACTAATATTAAAAATATCTAACTAATATAAAAAATATCTATATTGAAAATTTATAATCTATTTTACAAATAAGTTTACGATAGATTTTGTTATGTATAAAATATTGTGTCGTAAAGTTATCTACAAACTAGAATTATAAATTTTCAAAATAATTTTTTCTGAATATTGGTTTTAAAAATATAATATTATAATATTTTTATTTTTTGAAAATAAATTATTTATATGTTTTAACTAATATTTTCAGAAAATTATTTTTTATAATTTGTATTTTACTTTGTAGTTAATTTTATGACATAATAATTTGTATATAACAAAAAAATTTATGTGATAAAGTTATCTGTAAATTAGTATAAAAGTAAAAAAAATTCTAAACATTTATAAAAAAATACAAAATAAATGATTTCAAATAAATATTTTAGATTGCAATAAAAAATCTAAAATTGGTAAGGTGAAAATTATGGTGTTTAATTTGTATAAAATATGGTACTTAATTGGTTTAAATTGGTAAAAAAAATTGGTATAAATCATATGTTTAAAACACTATCTTCTTTAATCTGGTACAGAATAATTTTTGAAAATATCTAAGACATTTTTTCAATACTCATCCTATTACTAATTACCCTTTTACCGACAAAGGGATCCCTTCTACCTTAAAGATTGTTATCGTTCACATGTTTTAAAGTTATTATATTTAAAACTCACATGTGGGCGCATTTACGTTGATACAGGAGCGACTCGGTAATTCATGGGGTCCTGTGCTGTATATTTTAAGGGTATCCATAGTGGTGTGGATTTCACCATGTTAAATAAATAAAAAGATTGATCCAGTGGTGTGGAATCCACATCGATTTTCACTCATCGTTTTTTATTTAAGCAACACTATCCAAATTAATCCTTTTGGCTATACTTGCAACATCAACATAAATAAATAAAAGTCCTAATATCTTCATAAAGTAAATATTGTGAATGATGGGAGAGATAATGTTAAAGAACACTACCATTGTAGAGATTAGAGTTCTTTATATAATAAAATAATACATTTTATTGACTTGATATCTAAAATGAAGTTAATAAACTTTCAACCACTGTGAATGCCCTAATAGGTTCCATATAAATTAAAATTAAAATTAACTATAGAAATATAGAAACATTAATCTATTTTTATCACAACATAAATTTATATTCAGTTATGTAATGAGATAAAATGTAAAAAAATTATAATACAAACAAGGGGAAGAGGTTTACTCATTATTGAATAATCATTTAAAAATAGTCATCCTACTAGCATCCTTCACAACCATTCTTTTTTTTAAACCATTTCACCGATTATTTTTATTAGTTTAATTATCTTCTAAAAAACTTAATACTGTTAAATTCAATCAACTATTATTTATTTATTCTATTTGGTAGAAACCTCCTTAACCATTTAATTATATAAGCTACAAGATATGTCCCCAAAAATTTGAGCCTCCTATGTTATCGGTTGAACATGTAAAGAGCAGCCCCTGCGTAGATAAATAGTTTGGGATGTATGGACAACAATATCCAATACGTGTCTATTACACCGATTAACCTGATGCGGCGAATGAAAACCCACCATAAATAGTCAAAATGGGTGAATCAACCATGGTCTAGGTACTCCTGGAGCGTGGTCCCCCACAAGGGAAAATGCTCTAAGCAAGCTAGCTCGATCCCCCCTGAAGAGGATCTTTCGCTACAACTTGTCAATTTCTTCTCAATTTTAGATAAGGCCAATGCTCCTGCGGCCCCCTCCCCCTTCCTCTACACCTTCTTTATGAATTTAGCAGTCTGGAATGTGAGGGGTTGTAATAACCAACCCAAACTATGTGAGATTAAAAAATTTGTCTTGAATAATAACCTTTATGCCTTTGGTCTTCTTGAAACTCACGTTTCCCTCCCAAATCATGAGTCTATCCTGCGTCACTTCTTCCCTGACTGGAGCTTTATTCACAATTATGACGCGCATCCCCTTGGTCGCATCTGGATTTTTTTTCAACCCTTTATCCCTTCCCCTCACCCCTATCTACCGCTCTGACCAAATGATTACTTGTAGAGCCTCCCCCGGGCTCCCTCGCCTTCACCATCTCCATTGTCTATGGTAGGAATAATCCTACTCTTAGATCCCACCTTTGGGAGGAAATTTGCAACCTTGGTAGCAACTCCGTTGGGCCTTGGATTGTGGCTGAAGATTTTAACAATATCCTCTACGTTGAGGACAGTCTGAGCTCCCGCTCCCCCACTTCAAGAGACTACCGTGAGTTCACAAACTGTGTCTATGTGGCCAACCTTCAAGACCTCAGATACTATGGTCGATTCTATACCTGGTGGAATAACCAATATGCCCACAGTAGGATTTACGGGAAAATTGACCGAGTCCTTGTTAACGAGGATTGGATCCTAGCCTACCCCACCAGCTTTACTTCCTTCCTCCCCTCTCTAGTGTCGGATCACAGCCCCATGACCATCACTCTCCCCCTCCCAAGCCCGCGCAAAAAGAGTTTCAAGTTCCTTAATTTTTGGACCAATGACCCCTCCTTCCTCACCCTAGTGCGTGAAGCCTGGAATCTCCCTTCACAGGGGAGCCGTCTCTACATAATTGTCCACCGTCTCAGGCTCCAGAAACACAGCTTGTCCTCTTTGCACAAAACCGAATTTGGATCTCTTGAGAATAAAAGCCATACTATCAGAGATGACCTGAGGGATATCCATAAACAAGGATGGATAGCGACCCCTGGAACCCGACCCTCATTTCCAGGGAAAAAACCCTAAGACACAAGCTCCTCACTAGGGACTATCTGGAGCTTTTATTTATGCGTGAGCTATCAAAAACGCACTGGCTTAAGTTTGCGGACTCTAACACCTCCTACTTCCACAAATAAGTCAAAGCCAGAAGTAACAAAAACACCATTGCTTGCCTAACCAATGATCTCGGGGAAAACCTCAAAGCTCCGGCGGACATAGAGGCCTGCCTTGTTACCCACTTCCAACGCATCCTTGGGACAAAATCCCCTCTCCCACACACCCTTGGGGAGTTCAACCTGGAGAACACCAGAACCTTGGACCAATCTAATTGGGAGCCCTTGACCCGTCCAATGGACAACAAGGACATTAAGCAAGCTCTATTCTCTATAGAGAACGATAAACCCCCTGGTCCGGATGGGTACACTGGCAAATTCTTCAAAGCGGCGTGGGATATCGTTGGTGAAGATATTTGCCTAGCAATCAAAGGATTTTTCCACGGAGGCAGACTCCTGAGGGAGGTCAACACCACCCTTATCACCCTTATCCCTAAAACTGATGCAACCTCCACTCCAGGGGACTTCAGACCCATCTCATGCTGCAATACCTTATATAAAATCATTAGCAAAATTCTTGCTTGTAGGCTGAAAGATACCCTCCTCATGTTGGTTAGTAAAAACCAAGGAGCGTTCATCAGAGGCAGCATAATATCAGACAATATCCAACTCTGCTCGTGTCTGATTAAAAACTACCAAAGAGCTCATATCTCCCTCCGCTGCATGATGAAGGTGGATATTAGGAAAGCTTTTGACACTGTGGACTGGGACTTCCTCCAAGACACCCTTTCTTTCCTAAATTTCCCCTCTAAATTCTCTAACTTGATCATGCAATGTGTCACCATTGCCTCCTTCTCGATCAACATTAATGGTTCCCCCTCAGGCTTTTTTAAAGGTGGGAGGGGGTTGCGCCAGGGGGACCCCATCTCCCCATACCTTTTCGTGATGGTCATGGACATGCTTTCACACCTCCTAGACCAGCTCCCTCTGACCACGGGATTCCATCTTCACCTGTCCTGCAAACCCCTCCGGCTCATCGATCCATTTGTTCTTTGCTGATGATGCTCTTATTCTGTAAAGGTGACCTCACCTCTATATCCCTCATTCTCAACAAAATCAAATTATTCGCGGAGGCCTCTGGGCTCACGCTCAACCCCTCCAAATCAGATCTTTTCCTTGGTGGCGTTCCCCCGCCTTTAGCGGATGATAACCTTCAGTTAACAGGCTTCAATCATGGTACCTTCCCCTTCCGTTATCTAGGTATCCCAATTACTTCGAGGAAACCTAAAACCACCGACTTTAACCCCCTTTTGGATAGCATCCGCAAATCTATCTCCTCATGGGCTGGGAAATCTCTCTTTTGCGGGAAGACTCTCTCTAATCCAGAGCTCTCTCTTTGGTATCGTGGGGTTTTGGGCTTCCTGCATCTCCATCCCTAAAAAAGTGACCAAAAACATCACTAGTTTATTCCGCTCCTTCCTCTGGTCTGGAGATACAGATAGCAACACTACTCCCCCAGTAGCCTGGAATACCATTGCAAGCACCAAGCATCAGGGTGGCCTCCATCTCAAAGACATCCAAAAATGGAACATGTGCTTCATGATTAAAATTTAGCCGCTATAACCAATGACTATGAGCGGTTGTGGATCCAATGGATTCATAGCCTATACCTGCCTACCCAGGATGTCTGGACAATTGTGGCCAAGGGGAATGATCCTTGGGCCTGGAAAGCCATTATCCATGCCAGAAACTGGTGGATTAATCAATGTGGATCCACTGAAGATGCCACTGCCTTGCTCCTAGACCACACTCCTAACCTTCGAGTTAGCATGATCTATAAGGACGTCTCTCATTCATCTACGCCCTTTACTTGGTACAACATCTGTTAGATTTCCTGGTCTACCCCTAAAGCCAAATTCATTCTATGGATTACCCTTAAAGGTCGTTTAAAAACCTGTGATCGGCTCCAATCTTGGGGTATATCTCTTGCTAACCGATGCTGGCTATGTGAGAATGCTCAAGAGACTAGCCACCATCTTTTCTTTCATTGCAGGTTCTCTATCAGGGTGTGGTGGTTTATTTGTGATTGGCTGAAGATCCCGACTAACAGGACTAGCCTCTGCAGCTGTGCTCAATGGATGTCTAGAAACTGCAACAGGAAACACCCGATTGACTTGGTAAGAAAGCCGTCATAGCCAACGTTGTCTACCAACTATGGATAGAACGATGCAAGAGAGCAATGGCCAACAAAGCCAGAGACCCTTCAAGTATCATCTCCAACATCAAAACTGCCATCAAAGCGATCATTTGGACTAAGATGGGCCAATCCAGCAAGGATCTCCAATGGTTGGACAAAATTCTATGCTCATAGAGCCTTTTCTTCCCTGAACTTGCTGGCTCTCTGCCACTTTTTGTATATGCTAGAGATTTTTTTTTGTATATGTCTAGTTAGGCTCATTTTATGCCCCATTTTTTATATCTGATATATAGCCCTCTATATATCACTTTTGTAAAAACTCATATTCTCTTATATATATCATTACCCTTATTAAAAAAAACCATGGTCTAGGTGATGATTTTCCATCCATCACCCGACCATCACCTGTTATTCTCCACGCTTGGCCTAGGTTTTTTACCTTCCGCATCTCTAGATAAGAGGAAGGATGGAAGAAGTTTGTTGATGGATTAAATAATATCTTTTGGTATTAAGATGGAACTGGCCAAAAGTCTATCACCCCATAGAGTATTCTGTACGAGGGAAAGGCGACCTCCATAGAAAAGGAACGTTCTAACCCTATGATTTCTATAAAAAAAAAAGACAAATCTTTGATTTAACCTGACTAAACCAGAATGAATATCTGAATAGGCTAATTGATCTATTTTCTAACTTAGGAATTTCATTTACTCGGACCTATGATTTATTCGATCCAGTTGACGTTTCTTTTTTAAAAAAATATTTATAAGAAATTTTTAAAAGACAACCAATTAATATATTAATCTATAAAAGTGGTTTGGTATATATTTATGTAATTACTTTATTAAAATATTTACTGAAAACCAATGATAATCTTGAAAGTTTTATAGACTAATTAAACCTGATTCGACTTAACATGAAATAATCCAACATTGAATGGATTTTGGCCTAAACAAATATGACCTAAACCCATGCAAATAAAACTATTTTGGTAGATCTAATTTGTACATAGGGTGACAATTTGAGCTGATGGGTCGGGTTGAGGTCAACCCATACCTAACCCATGTAAAAATCTATTGTCTCAGACCTAACCCAAGAAAAATCAGGTTATAAATTATTGTCTCTAACCCAGTCCATCTAAAATCATCCAACCAAAACCTGACCCACTTAACTCAAAATTTCTAAATACATCCTTTTTTAGTCTAAATAATTATCAATTTTTATTACATGTACGTTAACTTCCTTAAGAGTTATAAGTGACTTCATGGTCTTTATTCATTCTAACCTGATCCATGTAATTAATGAATATTAACGATCTTCAAAAAATATATTTATCAAATAGTTAGATAGGTCACTTAAAGTTATAAAAGAATCGAAGTGACATGTTGTAACACCCCTCTCCATAATCACGTAATAATCTCTCACGTAGCAATAAATAAAACGTCTTACAGCGGAAGAATTAATAACAATAACAATACTCACTCGGGTGTCACCGGCCATTACTCGCCCATGCGAGCAATGAAGCCAAACTCTATCCAACTTCCAACATAAAAAAACTGCTAACTGCCGTGATAACGAGAAAACTCCTATACATTATACTAAGTCCATAAACCATAAATGTCGACAAGTGAGCGTCTACCCAATTCCCAAATATACATAACTGTACCATAATACAATTCCCAGCCTGATATCGTTATACAACAAACTCCATGTGTTGTAATTAAAATGAACTCTAATTACCCTGTTCCCGCACTTCGGCTTCGACAATAATCAACAACCTGCATAATGGTGTAGTATCAGCGATATACGCTGAGTATGCCGGGCCTGGACCCTAATGGTCACTTAGTCATTTTAACCATCTTATTATTAGATTGGTTTCATGCCTTTCCATTTACAGTTTATAAACAATACTGTAATATACATGTATAAATATACATAATCATCCATCCAAACAATCATAACACTTAACCATCCATCCAATCCAAACATTCACTTAATATTACAAACAACAATTGTATATCGAACGTATCAAAATAATAACAGTATAATGTACAATGTATAATCGTCGTAGCGTACAGTTTCCATAGTTAATTTAGCTTGGCCTTTAAGGCCCCATCCAAACCATGTTTAATTAATACCAGTTGGGCGTCATGTTAAGACAACCCGATAACCTCACGATGGACAGTAGTCCTCCCGTACACACAAAGATGCTCATTTCGCCAGAGGTCCGGAGGCCCCTGACTATTCTCTATTGTCTCGTAAAATGTCCATATAAAAGGCCGTAGCCACCTGACCCACGATCCAAATAGGGCTCGTTGGGTATAAACCTGGAGCGGAACCCAATCGGGTACCCCTCAGTGATCACAAATGCGCAACCAGATAGTTTGTAAACTACACTGGATTCCTCACCTCAACTCACACCATCTCTCTCTCATAATGTTTAAGATCTGCTCTTAGTCTTATGGAGAATATAATTTATTAATTGGCTTCCCAATGGGTCTCACGCATACCTAGAAGTAATCTAGGTCACATTCATGTTCGAGATCCATGCTCTAGAGACCGACAATGTCGTGACTCGTTCCTAAGTGTTTTACTTAGGTTACCATTTACTTAATATTAATACTATGGTATTATATCAAGTAACCGTCTTGTCATCACAATAACGTATATGTATGTTTATATAAGTCGATCTATAGTCGACGTAGTGTTAGTCCCGTAGGACGCTCGTGCATAAATAATTAATGCAGTAGCACACAATCACATACATGTATCCAAAACACTTAACACACAAGTGATATCGACCAAATCCGAGCCCAAGGAGTTTCCTTAGGACAACTCGGATCAAACCCCTTTATATACCGTTCACCAAGACCTAGGATGCGCAGTGTAGACCACTAGCTCGTCAAGCGTCCTCGTCTGAAGTATGATCTAAACGGTAATAAAACTATAAGTCAGTCTCCATGACCAACTACATCCGGTATTTCCGAATAACAAGTAACCCCGACAGTTCATCCCCGAATTCCTACAGTTATTTGTTACGAGTTTCTCTAAACCGGTCGGCTTTGTTACTAAAACTCGTATGTCAAAATATTTCGACTGTTAAGTTTAATTCATTATATTTCTTTAATCTTATCCACCATTAAATTTTGGTATATAACCTATAGTTGCATGTATGCATGCATGACTTATTATATTGTATTATTTTTCCACCATCCATTATAATACATGGTATTATATAATCCATTATCTTTAGCAAATTATATTTGCATTCAAAGCTTTATAACTTATAGTTTGTAACTATATTTTTTAATAACCACCACCATTATATTATATGGTTCCCAACTAATATATATATCCATCCTTATATACATTATTCTTGTATATGTATATTTTACCATATAGGTAAGTTTCATGAGTTATAAAACTCTTATATTATGTGTTACATTTTATCATCTTATATTAGATGATTATTCCCATTAGTTGTATTCTAATATACAACTTACATTAAGATTATTATCCTAATATTATGTAACATTTTATGTTGTATAATTACAACTCCTAAGGTTTAATCAATAAATACCTTAGTTTATAAATCTTATTTATTTATAGTTTGTCACATTATTTAATGTGCATATCCTTACTTATATTAATTCCATTGAAACCATATAATTGTTATAACATTTATAACATATAGACCATAGTCTAAAATTCATATTCATAACCTTAATAATTCGGTACAACCCTTATCTTTATTTTAATTCTATTTTGACCACATAACATTATGTAATGTTATACCATATACTAATATCATATAATATGATATTTTTATTTCCTTTAATTTATAACCTATAGTTTTTATACAAAACTATTTAATATTGCCGCATGGGCATATACATTTATACCTTATTCTTTCCATATCCCATAGTTTCCTTTATTTATAAATTCACCCCATTATTTATACCATGTTATATATATCATATAATATAACATTTTTAACTTATAAAATGGTATAACCTATGGTTATATTTTTGTAAAATTCTGAACAGACCCACCAAGTTTCTATAATTGCCATTTGGCCCAATTTATAACATATAGTTTTATAATATCATTAAAACTATATATTATACTCATAACTTAATAAATACTCTTATATAATTCTAAAAATCACCAAATTTCACCAAAGGGTTATAATTAACATTACTAACCCACAAACTTTCGGTATTCACATTTCCACCCCATCTTTTATTCCAAAGTGTCATAATGACATAATAACTATATATTATACATATATAGTTTATTTTAATTCCAAAATCAACCCAATAAATTCCTAAAAATTCCTAATAACCCATGGGTGTTTATAATATCATTTTACACCCTTTATTTTCAGTAATAACATATTTACCACATATGTTATAAAATTGTTACAATTAAATACTTATCTTATTATAAAACCTTAAATAAGTTATCTAACTTATTTAATTTGGTAAAAACCTACCATATGGTCAAGGTTGACCACCTTAATATTTCCTTGACCATCAATATCCATATATTATGGTTTGTACCCTTATTTTTCAGAAATCACCATTTAACCCCAAAACTTTATATAATCTTATAATTTTTATATAAACTCATTTAAACCTCCAATTTTCGGCTTAATTAATATATAGCCCCCAAATTTAATTTAATTATACTTTAACCCCTTAAAATATGTGGTAATGCATATATACCACCTAAACTTAAATAAAAGCTTATAAATGCATAAATAAAATGGCCTAAAGTACATGGCCTTATTACAAACATTAGCTTATAAAATAAATTACACATAAATGCCCAAAAATGCATTAAACTCTCGGCCCTTACCACATCTTTTCCATATTTACCAATTTTCCACATAATGTCTTAAATTTGGCAATTATGTTAATTAATTAGTTATAAAATTTACTAAACCATTTCTTAATCACCTAAGGTCAAAATAAGACCTTAATATAACCATTCACTCACGGAATATATATGTACATATGTATAAACACATATTAATATACCAAGTGTAAGTTTAAGTGATTTATACCTTATTTTTGCCAAGATTAGGCCTTGTTTGGCCACGGATGCTTAGGGATAAAATTTCCACAGCATTATTTACATGTTTTCAAACAGAAATTAAGGCATGATTAGTCTCCAAGCAAGATCTAACCATAAGAAGTGTTTAATGTCTATTTTCAAGGTAAAATTTACCTTAGAATACCAAAGTAACCAAGATGTTCTTCGGCTTGTATTTACAGTAGGTAAAGAGCATCAAAAGAGCTACTAAAACCAAGCTTTAAACTGGTATAACTCAGATTATAAGATGGCTAATTTTTACCTTGATTAAAATGCCAAAATGGTGTTTTTAGCTTGGATTTGGCTATTCCTTGAAGCTCTTGGTATATCAACTGAATAAGTATGTTAAGATGAAGATTATAAGCTTAGAAAACAAAGCTTTACAACCGGATTTGAAGAAAATCAAAGGATAAGTGCTTAAAGCACATTTTTATACCTTAAGAACAAAATTAGATTTCTCCACCTTATTCCCTTGTTACAGCTGAGATATGACCTCCTTTTAACCTCCAAAACAACCTAGAAACATTGATGGAAATGTTTGATGCTTTGCTCCATGGAAAGAGGAAAGAATTGTGAAGAGAATGAACATAAAATGGCTTAATAAGCTTACCTATGTCAATTGTTGTTCTCCTCTGTATTTGGTGTATTAGCCACGGTTTGGAGAAGCCAAAGAGAGGCTGGAGCAAGCTTGTGTCGGCAGGGATGAAGGCAAATGAATTAAATGAGCTAGTTTTGCTTTTAAGTCCATTATTGTTACTTTATGGAATAGTAACTTGATGACTCATTAGATTGGCTGGCTAATTGATTAGAGGATGCTGATTGAGTGGGTTTGACAGCTCATATGGGGCGGCAATGAAGGCCTTGGTCAATGGATGACATTTGACCATGGTTAAAGGTAAGTAATTAAGTGTTATTTTTGGGTACTATTTATACTAAATTGCCCATTTTGATTTTATTTTTGAAATTTGATTTAGACTTTATAATATAGTCTATCATGTCACATTAATATTATAAAGAACTTAATATAGTCTTTACAGTGACAAAAAGTCATTATCTTAGAGCTCATACACAAAAATGTGCTTTAAGGTATTTTAGTGCACATTTTGTGTCGCAAGGTGTTTCTGAGCTTAGTTTTCTTTGAGAACAGTTTTTTTGTGTTCCTTACATGATATTTGATCATGGAATCCAATTTTATATCATTTAGATGTCATTAGACCTTTAAGGTTTTCTTAGAGCACATTTTTGCCCTACTTGACCTTGAAGCGTGTAAATGCTTTTTCTTTGTGTTGGAGTGTTGTACAACAATTGTAATATGTTTAGTAATGTGTTAATAAGCTTAGGACAAAGTTTTAGGTCCTAAGTAGTTCATTTGGGTATTTATTTACCCTAAACAGTCAAAAGGTGCAATATCTTACTTTGTGTTGACCACTGTTGTTCTCAGTTGACTTTTAAGCCATGTTTAGGCCTTAATTAATGTGATTAGATGTTTAATCCATGTTTATTAGTTTGGGGTATTTCACATGTTGTTATATGTGTACCATTTATTGTATTTTTTCTTTAATTAAAGAGAGATTATGGATATGGGTTAGAACTTTTGATCTATACCCAAACTAACTCAGAAAATAATAGAAAGTTAAACGTATCCAATTTTCTAACTAACACAATTTAGGAGGGTCGATACGCACAGTCGTGTTTTCACTTTAAACTGTCAGAAAATGACCATTTTGCCTCTGTTTTAACATTTTTCAAAAATTACTATATTTACCCATAATTTGTGAAATAGTACAAGGTGACCCCAAATTTCATTATATAAAGGAAGTGAATACGTTATGAAATCATATTCAAATTTAGAAATCCTAAAGTTAGAGAGATAAAAAGAGGAAATGGTTTTTGAAAGTTTGAAGAAAAAAATCTTCGGTAAGAAGAGTAAAAAAGATTGAGAAAATGTCGAAGGTGGTGTTCCGGAAATGCATGACGATTATGCAGATGATGTTAACAGCGAGGAGTACTCACGAGGGGCCAATTCTGAGGTACTTTCTGTAAGGAGTTAGATTTGTAATGGCTAAAATACCCTAGGTTGATTGAATTAGTTATGGGTATATAAGCTAATTGTTACACTGTATTGAAAAGAGAGTTAGGAAACTCATTACGTGAATACAAGAATTATATAGACTTTTCTTCCTCTCTTCGTCTTTGATCTATCAACTCTGTTTCATCTTCTCTTCTGTTTCTCCACATGGTATCCGAGCTACACGCTCAAAAGAAATACGTGATATAATCGATTTGTATTCTTGATCATGGAATTCAACAATTGCAAGCTGTCGTCGTCCAATCTTCACCCGCTGGTTGGAATTTCAACGATTAAGCTTCAAGGAGAAAAGAATTTCTTGAGCTGGCAAACTCAAATGTTAAACCTCTTCGAATCTGTCGGTGTAAACGAAATGATTAAGTCTGAGTCTACTCCAAGCAAGAAGATTACGAAGGAAGGATCTGAAATCGATAATCCAGATTTCAAGAAATGGAAAGAAATTGATGAAATACCCCAAACTTATTAAACACGGATTAAATATCTAATCATATTAATTAAGGCTTAAACATGCCTTAAAAGTCAACTGAGAACAACAGTGGTCAACACAAAACAAGATGTTGCACCGTTTGACTGTTAAGAGTAAATAAATACCCAAATGAACTATGTAGGACCTAAAAATTTGTCCAAAGTCTATTAACATAATATTAAACATATTATAATTGTTGGGCAACACTCCAACACAAAGAAAAAGCACTTTCATGCTTCAAGGTCAAAAAGGGCAAAAATGTGCTCTAAGAAACCTTAAAGGTCTAATGACCTCTAAATAATATAAAATTGAATTACATGATTAAATATCATGTAAGGAACACAACAAAACCGTTGTCAAAGAAAACTAAGCTCAGAAACACCAGACAACACAAAATGTGCGCTAAAACTCCTTAAAGCACGTTTTTGTGAAATTGTCTTTTAAATTGGTTTTAAATGGGCTAAAAGGTTATAATTACCTTTAAATATAATAAAATATCATATTATATGATATTATGAATTTAATTCCAAATTTTACAGATTTTTACAAATTTAATATTAAAATATTAATAAAACCCTGGAGTGGGGCCCGCATGAGTCAAAATGACCAAGTTTGGTCAATGGGCAGCTAATGACCCATTTGCCCTTGTGGAAATCGGCTGGCATGGAGGTGGGAAGACAGCATAAGTCATTGATTGACAATAATGCTACCTAATACAACCAAGAATAGTAAAAAGCTTACTTTTTCAATTATTTCAAATCTTACCCATTCTTTCCTTCCTTCCTTGCCGTTCCTCTTCTGCCCAGCCGAGCTCCTCCCTTCCTTTGAAGCTCTCAAGGTCTGTTCTTGAGCATGGAAGGCAAGCCTAGCTCCTAATGTAAGTGTTTTAATGTCATTTTTAGCTCTTTTTCTTCATCTCTTCACCACCAACACCTAGATTTCGTGGCTCATCAATTCCTATGGCTTATTCTCAGTGTTCTAAGGTTAGAACAAGAGCTAAACTCGGTTGAGACCAGTAGAGGGACCAAGGTTGTTCAAATCTACATTTTAAGGTAAAAATGTGCTTTAAGCTCATAACTTTTGATTCCCTTTGAGTTTGGCTGTGAAACTTTGGCCATAGCCTCATCTTCTTCTCCTTTTCATGTGGGATCTGTTGGTTAGCCATTTGGAGCAAGGATGGCCGAGATCCAAGAGAAACACTCTCTTTTAAGGCATTTTTCCAAGGTAAAACTTAATAACAAGGTAGCACTTCGAGATCTAACTATTTCCTATGTCAATATGGTGGATCTAACACCTTGTGGTGTGTTTGATTCAGGTCGAAACCATCTTGAACTCTCCTTGCATTCTTAAGGTGATTTTTGCCTTAAATCTTACATTAAATTACTCCTTATGGTTAGATCTTGCTTAGAGACTAACTATGCCTTGTTTTCTGTTTGAAAACATGTAAAACAAGCTGTGGAGATTTTCTACTCAAGGTGGCCGAACCAAACAAGGCTTTACCTAAGCTAAATCAAGGTATAAATCACTTAAAACCTTAACTTGATACATTAACACAAGTTTAAGTGTGTGTATATCAATTGCCATGAGTGAAGGAGAAAAACAAGGTCTTGTTTGACCTTAAAATGTTTTAGAAATGGTTTAATAAATTTTATAACTATTAAACAAGCATAAATGTCAAATTTAAGACATTATGTGGAAGTTTGGTAACTAAACAAAGAATCTATGGTGAGGCCGAAATTTTTAAGTGTTTTGGGACATTTATGTGTAATTTATTTTGCAAGCCAATGTTTGTAATAAGGCCATGTATTTTAGGCCATTTTATTTATGCATTTACAAGCTTTTAATTAAGTTTAAGTAGTATAAATGCATTAGCGAAAATAAATGGGGTATTTGGTGTAATTAATTAAATTTGGGGGCTTAGAATAGGCCGAAAATTAGAGTTAAAAAGGAGTTAAAATAAAGTTTATAAGATTTTATAAAGTTTTGGGGTTAAATGGTGATTTCTAGAAAGTATGGGTACTAAACCGTAATTATAAGGAATTGTTGGTCAAGGAAATATTAAGGAGGTCAACCTTGACCATATGCTAGGTTTTGACCAAAATAAATAAGTTAGATAACTTATTTAAGGTTTTATAATAAGTTATGTACTTTATGGTAATATTTTTATAACATATGTGGTAAATATGTTATTACCAAAAATAAAGGGTGTACAATGGTATTTTTAAACACCCATGGGCTATTAGGAATTTTTAGGAATTTATTGAGTTGTTTTTGGAATTAAAATGAACTATATATGTATAATATATAGTTATTATGTCATTATGACACTTTGGAGAAAAATAGATGGTGGAATGGTAAATACCAAGAGTATATGGGTTAATAAGGATATTATAACCCTTTGGTAAAATTTGGAGATTTTTTAGAATTATTTAAGAGTATCTATTGAGATATGTGTATAGGATATGATTTTAATGATATGGTAAAACTATATGTTATAAATAGGGCCAAATGGCAATTATAGAATAGCACAAGGGCTGTTCGAAATTTACAAAAAAATAACCATAGGTTATACTCTTTTATAAGTTAGAAATGTTATATTAAATGGTATATAACATGGTAAAATAAAGGGGTGATTTTGTAAAAAGGAAATTATGGTTTAAGGAAAAGTATAAGGTTTAATATATGCCTATGAGGCAATACAATAGTTTTGTATAAAAACTATAGGAATAAATTAAAGGGAAAAAAATATCATAGTATGATTAGTATATGGTATAACATTGCATAATGTTATGTGGTCAAAATGGGATTTAAATAAATTAAGGGCTATACCGTTAATAAGAGTTAAAGATGAATTTTAGACTAGGTCTACAATGTCATAAATGTTATGACAATTATATGGTATTAAGGTGGTTTAGTGGGAATTAATATAAGGAGGGGTACTCACATAAAATAATGTGACAAATTATAAATAAATGGGATTTATAAACTAAGTATTATGAATAAACCTTAGGAGTTGTAAATGTACAACATAAAATGTTACATAATATTAGGATAACAATCTTAATATAAGTTGTAATACAATACAACTAATGGGAACAATCATCTAATAAAAGATGATAAAATGACATAAAATATAAGAGTTTATAAACTCATGAGAATTACCTACGTGGTAAAAATATATACATACACAAGAATAATGTGTATAAGGATATATATATATATATATATTTTGGTTGAAAACCATATGTTTAATGGTGGTGGTTATTAAAAAAAATATAGTTACAAACTATATGCTATGGGTTTTTGGGATGCAAATACTATTTGCTAAAGATAATAAATTTATATACATGGTATGATAAGGAATGGGGGAAAATAATACAATATGGAAAAAATAATACAATATAAATAATCATGCATGCATACATGCAACTATAGGTTATATACCTAAACTAGATGTGGATAAGATTAAAAGAAATATAAGGAATTAAACTTAACAGTTGAAATAGTTTTGACGTACGCGTTTTAAGTAACAAAGCCGACTGTTTAGAGAAACCCGTAACAACAACTGTAGAAAACAGGGGTGAACTGTCGGGGTTACTTATTATTCGGAAATACCGGATGTAGTTAGTCATGGAGACTGACTTATAGTTTTATTACCGTTTAGAGTATACTTCTGACAAGGACGCTTGACGAGCTAACGGACTACACGAGCGTAGGATCTTGCTGATTCATACTCCACCGTAATACAGTCAGGGTGAACGGTATGTAAAGGGGTTTGCCGAGTTCCTAAGGTTGCTCCTTGGGCTCGGATTTGGTTGATATAACTTGTATGTTGTTTGTGTCTCTGTTGTCTTTGAGGGCTTCCTCAGTCAGGCTTTGTGTGACTGTGATAAGATTGTTTGCCTGAATGTGTTAATTGTATATTTATAGCTGCTTATTATTTACTGTTGTTGAGTTAACAGTATTGGTTCGTATATATGAACCTATATATATAAAACGAACTAGCGGCTATGGTGCTATCTTATATGAAATATAAGGAACGTAAGTAAAACGTTGTAGCACTATGATAATAACACATACATATTATCTGAGACTTTTGTACGGAGCATTGGCCTTTTCTATACGCCGCTCTCGTATCTAACACTGGATCCCGAGTTTACAAACTCCGGATTGGACTAATGACCTTAGTCTGCTGTGTTAGAAAATTTGGTAATGCGATGCGATGGTATAATTAATAATTAATGGAATGGAAGGAAAGCCAAGAGGATGTGGCTCTTGGTGCGCGCTGTGATCACAAAAACGATACCAGGATGTCCGCGTACGGGTCCGTAAGTATCAAGAAAATTCCCGTGAGCTAGAATGGCTCGTTGGTCGGAGACTCTACCGTTGGAGTGGCTACTGCCGTGGGTGACCCGCCATAATATATGGGTAACTAGAGACGTGTCGTTTTAACGAGACATTGTCACTAGGTATAACTGAACAACTAAAACAATTGAAACTTATACAGTGGCGAACAATATCATGGACGAGACTTAATACTTGTTTATTCTCGTTGTTTCGCTTTGTTGTTCATTGGTTATACTTGTGGTTATTTTATTGTGTGTTGATGGTTGGATGGAGCCTACAAGGCTAAGGTAAATCAAATATGAAAACTGTACGCTACGGCGATTGTACATTGTACAATATTGTTGTTATTCGATACGTTCGATATATAATTGTGGTTTGTGATATCTAAATGATTGTTTGGTTTGGATGGATGATTAGTGTCTATGAATATTTGGATGGTCATGTATATTATACATTTATGCTACATTATTGATATGACTGTAAATGGTAAAGCATGAAACCGATCTTATAACAAGATGGTAAAATGACAAGTGATCATTAGGGTCCAGGCCCGGCATACTCAGCGTCTATCGCTGATACTACACCATTTCAGGTTGTTGATCATTGTTGGAGCTGAAGAGCAGGAACAGGGTAATTGAAGATGGTGTATGGTCTTATGGTAAGGTTGTGTATTTTCAGGATTGGGTAGATGCTCACTTGTCGATGTTTATGGTTATGGACTTAGTATGATGTATAGGAGTTTCTCGTTATCACTGCGGTTAGCAGTTAATTTATTTTGGAAGTTGGATGTGGTTTGGCTACGTTGCTCGCATGGGCGAGTAATGGCCGATGACACCCGAGTGAGTTTGTAATAGTTATTTATTTTACCGCTGCGAGACGTTTTTATTTATTGCTACGTGAGGGATTATATCGTGATTATGGAGAGGGGTGTTACAAAAGTAGTATCAGAGCGGAGTACCGCTCTGATGACGAGAAAGTAGGTTAAGACAGTGAGCTTAGGACTTGGGAAATATTTGGGAAGCATGAGACGATTCGTCTTAAGGAGATAATGTGTCTAGTAACGCAAATTGCGTGACCGGTTAGCCTTAAGGCAATTTAATATCTATTGGTTGTGTACGGTAATTTACCGAGTATTTAAGTGACATACTGTACTACAGATGTCTGGTGGAACTAGAGGGCGTGGTACTGGAAGAGGTGGAGGCGGTGACCCCGGCATTCCAGGAGTTGCTTAGACGGTTGCAGCCGTTCTTGCACAGCTGGGTACTCAGATAGGAGGAGCACCAGCCCACCCGCCACAGCCCAGGGAAACGAACTGGCTGAAGTCAGTTACAAAGACCCGACCACCTACATATTCTGGGGAACCAGACCCCGTGGCTCTGGAGCGTTACATCGTCGAACATGAGAAAACATATGAAGCTTTACAGGTACCAGACGACAAGAAGATCGCCATTGCTGCTTTCCATCTGATGGATGCAGCCAGCACTTGGTGGAGGTTGGTCAAGGACCAGTACCTGGCTACGCCCGACTTTTCGTGGGCCGCCTTTGTAGAATTACTGAGAAGAAAATACTACCCGGCGCACCTCAAACAGAAGAAGCGCCAGGAGTCCGAGACACTGACCCAAGGAGGTCTGACCGTGGATGAGTATTACGCTCGATTCATTGGTCAGCTGGACTTCATTCCCGGTGTGGATTACTCAGAGACCGTAAAGGTCGAGAAGTCCCGGGAGGACTATTATTTCGCATTCAGATGGCGATGGGTGCTACCCTCCACACTACCATCCAGGTGCTAACATAAAAGCCATAAGATTCTTTACTTACTACATTACCAATTAACTTTGTGAGAACTTACCAAGGAGATTCCAGGAGTGTTATGAGGCTGCCTCAAGGATGAGCTAATGCTCCAGACTCGGGAAGAGACTCTAGGGGCAAAGAAAAGGAAGAACCCTGAAGGAGAGTCTGAGGGTGGAGGAGCATCTCCAGGAAGAGGCCAGAGAAAGGGAAAGTAAGGACTTATCTCACTCTAAATTGTTTACTATAATAAATACCTTGTGAATGCTGAACCAAAACCTTGAACAGGAAATTCTTTAAAAAGAAAGGGCAAACAGGGTCACAAGGGGAAAGAAAGGGAAAGAGCGCTTCAGTGACGGCCCAGCTATTGATGCTAAGCCTCGAGATCTGCACCTCCTAAGGGTGAAACACTACCTCTTAAATACAAAAGATAATCTTAACCTTTATACCACCAGATTTTAACTTAAAATTAAATACTACCATTAGGCACCGGATAGCCCAGCGCCATTTTACTGTAAGCGTTGTGGGAAGGACACCCAGGGGTCGGACTGCGAAGGCCGCAAAGTCGAATGTCGGTGCTGCCACAAAGAAGGCCATAGGGAATTTGAATGCGGGGTGAACCAGAGCCGTAATTACAGGCCACCAAAGAATACTCCAAAAGACCTCAGCTGGAGAATCTGGAGTACCACGAGGCGGTCAGGATGGCCAGACTCTACTGATGCTGGAGCCCTGAAGGGCAAAGGAGTAGATAGGGCATGAGTACCTGACTCATGAGACGCTGGTGGAAGACTTTTACTTACTATGTGTGTGCTTACTGAATGTTAGAAAGAGCTATGTTATAAGATGTGGGAGGTGTCAGACCACTCGCCTTTGTGTAAGATTTGGGATTAGTTGTGTGTACTCAGTACCAAATAGCTTGAACCTTGAAGGATAAATATATGAAAGGATGTTAAAACTTACATTATCATGTAGCATACTAGATGACACGGAGTCAATGAGACCGGGAATCACTGAACCAGAATTTCCACCTGCATGGCGCACTTGCTTTGCAAGCGTACGACAAGAAAACCACTGAAATTTCATCTGCCTTGCGCACTTGTACAGCAAGTGTAGCGACAGCAACAGTAACAACTACTGCAAATGCAAACTGCAAAAACACTACTTTGTAACTTTTAAAAAAAAACTATTTTCAACTTTTTCATTCAAACCATGAGATTAGAAACCTATGCAACCTTTTGGAAGGACCGTTAGTCCAAACCATTGCAACTGGACAAATTAAAACAGCCATATGAGTAAAACACACCAGTTTAAACGTTCGAGGAAGTTTTTAGACATGGCTTATTCCAAATACCACAGTGTATACTTGCATTTAATGCTAATCACAACTAGTGATGAATGTTTAGTCCTTATGAACAAGCATATCCTTTGTAGATGCACCACCGTCAGTGAGGATGGTTGGGAAGTGAAGAGCCAAGTTGCTCAAACTATTATGCAATCTGCAAAACACCCAAATACACGGATGAGGGAACGAATATGAATTATGGATGAGATACAAAAAAAAAAAACTGGGAGAAAAAGGAAAAAAAATGTGTGTTGTACTCAATAAGATAAAAAAAAACGGAGAAACAAGTTTGCTAATATAGCACGGATTTTACTTACACCGAGTTGAATAATACTAGTCTATGATACAAGTTACCACGGTTGCCACAAAGGCAATATCACCTATTACAGGATAACTGATAACATGAACTATTACACAAAAAAAAGCAAGCAAAAAAAAAAAAGAAGAAGAAAGCAGAAGAGGAAGAAAAAAAAAGGGATATCCATCAAAGGGAGATTGACAACAGAATACTTCACAACAACCGTGTGACAGACATTACCAGTTTACTAAACGAGTCATGGGACGACCGCACTCCGTTAGGAGCATGTGGGTCTGACAGACTTATTTATAAGTTAGTCGGGTAAGTAGTAATGTATCAGTACGGTACCCCATGCAAGTAGACAAGTAGTGTTAGGAACGCGAGAAGTAGTCAACTCCATTCTACGGACAGTAAGAAGGATTACCTCGAAGATGGACGAGAAGAGCCGCAGTTAAAACAACGGGCTAGGAAAAAAAAGAGAGAGGAACCTTCAACAGAGAACAGTGGACAGTATACAGAGAAGACAAAGGAACAGTTTAAGGACAGGAAAACCCAAAAAAAAAAGAAACAGGAAAACCCATTATGGACGAAAATATGTAGAACCCTCATATGGATCAAGCAAATGCTTGCAATCCAGAGGAAATCTACCAGATGATATGGACATAAACGCGTGAATACGCGAGGAGAAAAGATAAAGCTATATAATAGCAGATACCTTAAGCAAGGAACAGTGGATTTGGAATGTACCACTCACAGGATAATTCGCACATCTTATCTGTTTGACTCATGAGATATTAGCTGTTGAGCGTTTACGCCTCTGCACTCTGTATGACTGAGTGTTTTGGTATTGCACTCGTGCAGTTATTAATCTAGTGGGAACGCAGAAAGATAAAGTGGATATCAACAAGAGTGTGTTAAAAAAAAAGGACTACAACAGTGTGTTACTCCGGAACAAAATACCAGGAGACATGGATGACAAGCATCATCTTTGTGGACATTGAGGCTGGTACGTCTTAGTATTACAAAGACAAGTGCAAAGAGCACTAAGTACTAACAATGGCCAATGTCATAGTATACCTCAACTGAATATCAGTGAGAAAAGGCACACGCATGTATGCTAGTGATCCTAACAAGTGGATTCACAACAATAAAAAAAAGAAAAAAAAAAGAAAGGCAAATTGAGCCTATGTTCATGGGTCTGCACCTCATACGGAGCGAGTGGGCCCATTAGAACGAATTTGGAAGAGAGCACAAATAGATTGGTGCCTCACCTTCATGAATTGTGGAGCCCGGAAGGGCTAGAGTCATACCCGTCTCTCTGATATGAGGATAATCCACGAGTTGGTGAACTCTTTGAGAGCCAAGTATCCAGCGCTCCTTGTTGAGCGGCTGTTGTATACTTTTGGGGGACGGGGGCGTAACCCTTTTTAAGGGGGGTAGAGCCTCTTGGCTGTGCTCATGTGTGCACTAAGTTTTGGCTGTTTGATATGCATAGCATACAAAAAAAAGAGAATTGGTGGTGTGCGGAGCATACGAGGTTTGTTTGGTTAGTATGTGAATTATTTAGTATGCATAGCATATAGTGAATTGGTTTTGTTGGTTATGGTTGGTATGCGGGGCGTGCGTTGTTTGGTTTGTTTGTGTGTGAATGTACACTTGTATGTACGTATCTTACGAGATACCTGTATGAATGTTGTGTTTACACCATGTGTGTAACACCTTGCTTATGCTATTTGTGATATGTATTCATATTGCTTTATAGAATGATTACATATGGTATCGCCTAGATACGAAATGAATCATTAGATATGGAATGTTATGGACACCTCAGGAAGGTTGTCAGGGTTGGTAGAACTGATAGGAAATGATGGTGCTGATGGATCACCTATATCCATATATGATTGGACTAACGCCACAACGTGATGGCTATGTGTTGTATAAGCGCAATACAATGTGTGTAAATGATATATCAGATAGATATACATTATGGGAATAATGGGTAGTTATACATTATATACTTACCTATTTGATTAGGAGACTTCGGGACGAAGTCTTTTTAAGGGGGGTAGACTGAAATACCCCAAACTTATTAAACACGGATTAAATATCTAATCATATTAATTAAGGCTTAAACATGCCTTAAAAGTCAACTGAGAACAACAGTGGTCAACACAAAACAAGATGTTGCACCGTTTGACTGTTAAGAGTAAATAAATACCCAAATGAACTATGTAGGACCTAAAAATTTGTCCTAAGTCTATTAACATAATATTAAACATATTATAATTGTTGGGCAACACTCCAACACAAAGAAAAAGCACTTTCATGCTTCAAGGTCAAAAAGGGCAAAAATGTGCTCTAAGAAACCTTAAAGGTCTAATGACCTCTAAATAATATAAAATTGAATTACATGATCAAATATAATGTAAGGAACACAACAAAACCGTTGTCAAAGAAAACCAAGCTCAGAAACACCAGACAACACAAAATGTGCGCTAAAACTCCTTAAAGCACGTTTTTATGAAATTGTCTTTTAAATTGGTTTTAAATGGGCTAAAAGGTTATAATTACCTTTAAATATAATAAAATATCATATTATATGATATTAGGAATTTAATTCCAAATTTTACAGATTTTTACAAATTTAATATTAAAATATTAATAAAACCTGAAGTGGGGCCCGCATGAGTCAAAATGACCAAGTTTGGTCAATGGGCAGCTAATGACCCATTTGCCCTTGTGGAAATCGGCTGGCATGGAGGTGGGAAGACAGAATAAGTCATTGATTGACAATAATGCTACCTAATACAACCAAGAATAGTAAAAAGCTTACTTTTTCAATTATTTCAAATCTTACCATTCCTTCCTTCCTTGCCGTTCCTCTTCTGCCCAGCCGAGCTCCCCCTTCCTTTGAAGCTCTCAAGGTCTGTTCTTGAGCATGGAAGGCAAGCCTAGCTCCTAAGCTCCTAATGTAAGTGTTTTAATGTCATTTTAGCTTTTCTTCATCTCTTCACCACCAACACCTAGATTTTGTGGCTCATCAATTCCTATGGCTTATTCTCAGTGTTATAAGGTTAGAACAAGAGCTAAACTCGGTTGAGACCAGTAGAGGGACCAAGGTTGTTCAAATCTACATTTTAAGGTAAAAATGTGCTTTAAGCTCATAACTTTTGATTCCCTTCGAGTTTGGCTGTGAAACTTTGGCCATAGCCTCATCTTCTTCTCCTTTTCATGTGGGATCTGTTGGTTAGCCATTTGGAGCAAGGATGGCCGAGATCCAAGAGAAACACTCTCTTTTAAGGCATTTTTCCAAGGTAAAACTTAATAACAAGGTAGCACTTCGAGATATAACTATTTCCTATGTCAATATGGTGGATCTAACACCTTGTGGTGTGTTTGATTCAGGTCGAAACCATCTTGAACTCTCCTTGCATTCTTAAGGTGATTTTTGCCTTAAATCTTACATTAAATTACTCCTTATGGTTAGATCTTGATTAGAGACTAACTAGGCCTTGTTTTCTGTTTGAAAACATGTAAAACAAGCTGTGGAGATTTTATACTCAAGGTGGCCGAACCAAACAAGGCTTTACCTTAGCTAAATCAAGGTATAAATCACTTAAAACCTTAACTTGATACATTAACACAAGTTTAAGTGTGTGTATATCAATTGCCGTGAGTGAAGGAGAAAAACAAGGTCTTGTTTGACCTTAAAATGTTTTAGAAATGGTTTAATAAATTTTATAACTAATTAAACAAGCATAAATGTCAAATTTAAGACATTATGTGGAAGTTTGGTAACTAAACAAAGAATCTATGGTGAGGCCGAAATTTTATAAGTGTTTTGGGACATTTATGTGTAATTTATTTTGCAAGCCAATGTTTGTAATAAGGCCATGTATTTTAGGCCATTTTATTTATGCATTTACAAGCTTTTAATTAAGTTTAAGTAGTATAAATGCATTAGCGAAAATAAATGGGGTATTTGGTGTAATTAAATTAAATTTGGGGGCTTTAGAATAATAAGGCCGAAAATTAGAGTTAAAAAGGAGTTAAAATAAAGTTTATAAGATTTTATAAAGTTTTGGGGTTAAATGGTGATTTCTAGAAAGTATGGGTACTAAACCGTAATTATAAGGAATTGTTGGTCAAGGAAATATTAAGGAGGTCAACCTTGACCATATGCTAGGTTTTGACCAAAATAAATAAGTTAGATAACTTATTTAAGGTTTTATAATAAGTTATGTACTTTATGGTAATATTTTTATAACATATGTGGTAAATATGTTATTACCAAAAATAAAGGGTGTACAATGGTATTTTTAAACACCCATGGGCTATTAGGAATTTTTAGGAATTTATTGAGTTGTTTTTGGAATTAAAATGAACTATATGTATAATATATAGTTATTATGTCATTATGACACTTTGGAGAAAAATAGATGGTGGAATGGTAAATACCAAGAGTATATGGGTTAATAAGGATATTATAACCCTTTGGTAAAATTTGGAGATTTTTTTAGAATTATTTAAGAGTATCTATTGAGATATGTGTATAAGATATGATTTTAATGATATGGTAAAACTATATGTTATAAATAGGGCCAAATGGCAATTATAGAATAGCACAAGGGCTGTTCGAAATTTACAAAAAATAACCATAGGTTATACTCTTTTATAAGTTAGAAATGTTATATTAAATGGTATATATAACATGGTAAAAAGAAAGGGGTGATTTTGTAAATAAAGGAAATTATGGTTTAAGGAAAAGTATAAGGTTTAATATATGCCTATGAGGCAATACGAAATAGTTTTGTATAAAAACTATAGGAATAAATTAAAGGGAATAAAAATATCACATAGTATGATATTAGTATATGGTATAACATTGCATAATGTTATGTGGTCAAAATGGGATTTAAATAAAGTTAAGGGCTATACCGGGTTAATAAGAGTTGAAAGATGAATTTTTAGACTAAGGTCTACAATGTCATAAATGTTATGACAATTATATGGTATTAAGGTGGTTTAGTGGGATTAATATAAGGAGGGGTACTCACATAAAGTAATGTGACAAATTATAAATAAATGGGATTTATAAACTAAGGTATTTATGTAATAAACCTTAGGAGTTGTAAATGTAACATAACATAAAAGTTACATAATATTAGGATAACAATCTTAATATAAGTTGTACAATACAATACAACTAATGGGAATAATCATCTAATAAAAGATGATAAAATGTGACATAAAATATAAGAGTTTATTAAACTCATGAGAATTACCTACGTGGTAAAAAAATATATATACATACACAAGAATAATGTGTATAAGGTGGATATATATATATATATATTTTGGTTGAAAACCATATGATTTAATGGTGGTGGTTATTAAAAAAAATATAGTTACAAACTATATGCTATGGGTTTTTGGGATGCAAATACTATTTGCTAAAGATAATAAATTATATATTACATGGTATGATAAGGAATGGTGGGAAAATAATACAATATGGAAAAAAATAATACAATATAAAATAATCATGCATGCATGCATGCAACTATAGGTTATATACCTAAACTAGATGTGGATAAGATTAAAAGAAATATAAGGAATTAAACTTAACAGTTGAAATAGTTTTGACGTACGCGTTTTAAGTAACAAAGCCGACTGTGTTAGAGAAACCCGTAACAACAACTGTAGAAAACAGGGGTGAACTGTCGGGGTTACTTATTATTCGGAAATACCGGATGTAGTTAGTCATGGAGACTGACTTATAGTTTTATTACCGTTTAGAGTATACTTCTGACAAGGACGCTTGACGAGCTAACGGACTACACGAAGCATAGGATCTTGCTGATTCATACTCCACCGTAATACAGTCAGGGTGAACGGTATGTAAAGGGGTTTGCCGAGTTCACCTAAGGTTGCTCCTTGGGCTCGGATTTGGTTGATATAACTTGTATGTTGTTTTGTGTCTCTGTTTGTCTTTGAGGGCTTCCTCAAGTCAGGCTTCTGTGTGAACTGTGATAAGATTGTTTGCCTGAATGTGTTAATTGTATATTTATAGCTGCTTATTATTTACTGTTGTTGAGTTAACAGTATTGGTTCGTATATATGAACCTATATATATAAAACGAACTAGCGGCTATGGTGCTATCTTATATGAAATATAAGGAACGTAAGTAAAACGTTGTAGCACTATGATAATAACACATACATATTATCTGAGACTTTTGTACGGAGCATTGGCCTTTTCTATACGCCGTTCTCGTATCTAACACTGGATCCGAGTTTACAAACTCCGGATTGGACTAATGACCTTAGTCTGCTGTGTTAGAAAAATTTGGTAATGCGATGCGATGGTATAATTAACAAATTAATGGAATGGAAGGAAAGCCAAGAGGATGTGGCTCTTGGTGCGCGCTGTGATCACAAAAATGATACCAGGATGTCCGCGTACGGGTCCGTAAGTATCAAGAAAATTCCCGTGAGCTAGAATGGCTCGTTGGTCGGAGACTCTACCGTTGGAGTGGCTACTGCCGTGGGTGACCCGCCATAATATATGGGTAACTAGAGACGTGTCGTTTTAACGAGACATTGTCACTAGGTATAACTGAACAACTAAAACAACTGAGACTTATACAGTGGCGAACAATATCATGGGCGAGACTTAATACTTGTTTATTATTCTCGTTGTTTCGCTTTGTTGTTCATTGGTTATACTTGTGGTTATTTTATTGTGTGTTGATGGTTGGATGGAGCCTACAAGGCTAAGGTAAATCAAATATGAAAACTGTACGCTACGGCGATTGTACATTGTACAATATATTGTTGTTATTCGATACGTTCGATATATAATTGTGGTTTGTGATATCTAAATGATTGTTTGGTTTGGATGGATGATTAGTGTCTATGAATATTTGGATGGTTATGTATATTATACATTTATGCTACATTATTGATATGACTGTAAATGGTAAAGCATGAAACCGATCTTATAACAAAATGGTAAAATGACAAGTGACCATTAGGGTCCAGGCCCGGCATACTCAGCGTCTATCGCTGATACTACACCATTTCAGGTTGTTGATCATTGTTGGAGCTGAAGAGCAGGAACAGGGTAATTGAAGATGGTGTATGGTCTTATGGTAAGGTTGTGTATTTTCAGGATTGGGTAGATGCTCACTTGTCGATGTTTATGGTTATGGACTTAGTATGATGTATAGGAGTTTCTCGTTATCACTGCGGTTAGCAGTTAATTTATTTTGGAAGTTGGATGTGGTTTGGCTACGTTGCTCACATGGGCGAGTAATGGCCGGTGACACCCGAGTGAGTTTGTAATAGTTATTTATTTTACCGCTGCGAGACGTTTTTATTTATTGCTACGTGAGGGATTATATCGTGATTATGGAGAGGGGTGTTACAATTGATGCTCTTGTAAGAACCTGGATCTTAGCAACACTCTCGGAGGATTGTATTGCTCTCACTATCGGTTGTGATTCCTCCAACAAGATTTGGGAGGAACATCGGAGTGAGTTTCTGCAATCGACGAAAGAAAAGGAGTTTCAACTGAAGAATAGATTGCGTTCTTTGAAATTAGGAGAAACGCAGTCAGTGAAAGAGTATGTAAAAGAGTTTAAGTCAGTATGTGATAACCTCGCTGCTATCGGAAAACCGGTCCCTGATGAAGGCAAAGTAGTAATGCTTGCGCAAGGATGCGGAGCAAGGTATAAGATCCTTAGATCTGTTATGTTGAGCAAGGCTCCATATCCAACCCTAAAACAATTCGTTTCTGCACTGGAAGATTACGATGCAAGAGAAGAGGATGACGGGAGAGAATTGAAAATTGAAGGAAGCCAGGGGAGTTCATTCTCTGCCGCGTTCAACACTAACACCGCAATGTCCGAGAATACCTCGAATCTTGGAAGAGGCGGTCGATTCATGAATAGAGGTAGAGGACAACAAGGAGGTGGTTGCGGCAGATATCAAGGCTACCAAAACTACTTAAATCCATGTCAGATTTGCGGGAGGACAAATCACACAGCCTTGAACTGCTTCTATCGTTGGGATCATTCCTACCAGACTTATGATTCAAAAACAATTTCGCCTAACCCACAATAGACTGTGAAGCCGCATGTGCCTACTCCTCAGGCTCTGGCAACAATGACATACTGCGCGCTTGATGAATCTTACTATGTGGATTCTGGAGCCACATCTCACATGGTGACTTCACCAGGTAAAATAACATCTCTTACTCCATACACTGGTTGTGAATCTGTTTTTGTGGGAAACGGAAATGAACTATCGATTAGATATACTAGAAATGCTAGAATCACAGGAGGAGTAGGGAAAGATTTGAAGCTAAGAGATGTTCTGGTAGTTCCTGAACTGCATAAAACTCTGATATCGGTTAGCAAATTAACCAAGGATAATTTCTGCTCAGTTGAATTTGTTGACACTAGATTTATTGTGAAGGATCGACTGACATGGAAGATACTAGCCAAGGGCAGTAAAGATGGAGACTTATACAGCTTGAGGGAATCCACATTTCAAGCTCTTCAAGCAATAAAGGGGTGCAATACTACAGATAATATCTGGCACAAACGATTAGGACATCCACATTCAAAGGTCCTAAAATTACTTTGTTCAGAAAATAAAATTGATGTTTCTTCCTGGAATAAAGATGTAGCAGTGTGCGTAGTTGTCAGCTTAGTAAAAGCTGTAAACTCCCGTTTAGAGATGTAGAAAGTAGAGCATCTGAGATTCTTGAGAAGATTCATTGTGATTTGTGGGGTCCTGCTCCAGTTGTGTCGAGTCAATGGATGAAATATTATGTGATTTTTGTAGATGATTACACAAGATTTTCTTGGTTCTATGCTCTCAGAAAGAAGTCTGATTTCTATGATACATTTGTTCAATTTCAGCGTATGATAGAACTTCATTTTGGGAAAAAGATTAAGTTCTTTAGGTGTGATGGTGGTGGAGAATTTTATGACTCATCTCCGACAGTGTGGTATTATTCAGCAGATTTCTTGTCCTCACACCCTAAAACAAAATGAAGTAGCAGAACGAAAACACAGGCATATCGTCGAAGTGGGGCTTGCACTTTTAATTAGTTCAGGTCTTCCATTGTTTCTCTGGGTAGAAGCTTTCATGACAGTAGTATTTCTTATTAATCGGTTACCTGCTGCTTCTGTACAATTTCAAATTCTGTTCTATTTGATTTTCAAGAAGGATCCTGAGTATGCTACTATCAGAGTTTTTGGATGATGCTTTCCTATGTTGAGATATAATACTTCTCATAAACTACAACCTCGCTCTCTGCCTTGTGTATTTATTGGTTATAGTAATCTGCACAAAGGATATAGATGTTATCATCCTGAGACACGCAAGGTGTTTATCTCCAGGCATGTAGTTTTTGATGAGCAAACTTTTCCTTATCTCAAAACACAAACTGACATCACACCTGATAGACATCTATATGTTACAACATTTAAGTTGTTTACTCAGGAAGAAGAAGAAGGTGATATATCTAAACCTGTAACTCAACCTCTATCCTTGCCACAAGATATCTCTCACACCCAACCGCCTAATCTCCATTCTCATTTTCCCACCCTAAATACTTTCAATCTCCTCAGTTCCCCACCTACACCAGATCCACAAATACCATCTGAAATTACCACAGCTCCGGAAATAGCAGCCTATACACCAGAACCTAATCCCACTACTCCCGCACAACCTTCTCCTAATGGGGTATAGTCTGCACCTGATGCTACACATCAAACTCAAGCGGTAGCTGATAATGCTTCATCTATTGAGTTGTTTGTTGACCTGCCTATTTCCAAACCTCCAGACCTCAACACCCATGTTATCGTCATACGATCTAAGAGTAGAAACTCAGCTAACGCTCTCACTGTTTCCCATATATCAGAACAAGAACCACAAAATATTAAAGAGGCATTGCATAGTTCTAAGTGGGTTACTGCCATGACAGAGGAAATGGATGCCCTTCATCGCAATGCTACTTGGAATCTTGTTCCTCGACAATCAGACATGAATATTGTCGAGTGCAAGTGGGTTTTCAAAATAAAGTGAAATCCTGATGGAACAGTCGAGCGATACAAAGCCCTCTTAGTCGCCAATGGTTATCATTAGGTTGAAGGAATTGATTTTGGAGAAACCTTTAGCCCATTGGTTAAAAGTGCTACTATTTGAATCGTTCTGTCGATGGCAATATCGAGGCAGTGGGAGATTCGTCAATTAGATGTCAAGAACGCATTTCTCCATGACTAATTGCTTGAAACTATATTCATGGAGCAGCCCCCTGGATTTAGGGATTCGTCTCATCCTGATTATGTGTGTCATCTTCAGAAATCTTTATATGGTTTAAAATAGTCTCCCCACGTATGGTTTTAAAAACTGAGTTCTCTTCTGCTACACATTGGATTTGTGTGCAGACAAGCTGATACAACCCTATTTTTCTGGCATTCTTCACGAGGAACAATTCTACTTCTAGTGTATGTCGATGACATAATAATCACCGGTAGTTCTTCTGAGTTACTGCAGGATGTTATTTAAAGGCTGAGTTGTGGTTGTGCCCTAAAGGATCTTGGTTGCCTGCGGTATTTTTTGGGCATTGAAGCACATTTTACATATGAAGGATTGTTCCTAAATCAAACCAAGTACATCAGGGAGCTGTTACAGAAGGCACAACTAGAACATGCCAAGCCTGTTAGCACACTTGTTAAACTTAGCCATGAAACCTCAGATACAGATTTACAACCAGTTGAACCCACTCACTACCGCAGTTTGGTTGGTGCTTTGCAATATGCCACACTTACTCAGCCTGACATAGCACATGCAGTTAATGTTGCCTGCCAACATATGCATCAACCTCTTACAGTGCATTATCAGGTAGTCAAACGCATTTTGTGTTATCTAGCAGGCACTATAACCCTTGGTCTTATGATTACTTCTTAAACATCTCTCACCCCAGTGGCATACTCTGACACGGACTGGGCGGGATGTGAGCTTACTCGGCGCTCTACCACTGGTTATTGTGTATTTCTGGGATCTAACTGTGTTTCATGGGCGTAAAAAAAAACAACCAACTATATCAAGGTCAAGTACAGAAGCAGAGTACAGGGCCTTGGCTGCAGCTACTGCTGAACTCACCTGGATTGGGTATATTCTGTCTGATATTGGAATAACCCAGTCTTCTCCACCGGTATTATTCTGTGACAACCAAAGTGCCATTCAGCTTGTTGCTAATCCAGTGTTACATGCCCGTACAAAACATATTGAGTTGGATTATCATTTTGTGTGGGAGAAAGTAATTTAGGGCACCTTGCAGACTTGGTATGTTCCCTCTGCTCAGCAAGCAGCTGACATTTTCACCAAAGGACAACCATTCACAGCATTCTACTTCAATAGAACCAAGCTTGGCATTTGTGCTACTACTGCTCAGCTTGCGGGAGGATGTAAGGAGTTAGATTAGTAATGACTAAAATACCATAGGTTGATTGTGTTAGTTGTGGGTATATAAGCTAATTGTTACACTGTACTGAAAAGAGAGTTAAGAAACTCATTACGTGAATACAAGAATTATACAGACTTTTCTTCCTCTCTTCGTCTCTGATCTATCAACTCTGTTTCATCTTCTCTTCTGTTTCTCCACACTTTCTGTTGTTATTTTAGCAATTTATGTACAAACGTAGCTAGAATTTGTACAAAAATGAATGAGAAAAAGTAAAAAACGGGTTTCCAAGTAGCAAACGAGGTCCGGCTCCGGAGCCCACTCCATACCGCAGGTGCCGGCGCGTCCCCTCCTTAGCGGCGCCAGCGCCACCCCCTTCATACGCGCGCTTGCGCGCGGTCAGCTCTGTAGGCGCCGGCACCGGCCACTCTTTGTCGGCGCCTACGCCGGTGCCCGTTTCTTCAAATCGCTATATCTTCTTCGTTATTGCTTCGTTTTTTGATCTGTTTGTGCCATTGCGTTTGTCTTTTCGTGTACTTTGTGATGATCTACTTTTCTGATTATTTGCATGCCTTATGTGTTATTTACTATTGAATATGAAGTCAATGATGGTTAATGTCGATATTGATAGACGATTTTGATAATTTCAAATAGAATCTTCTTCAATGAAAGTGAAATTGGTGGAAATGACAGACAATTTCAATGAATTTCAAATAGATTCTTCTTCAACGGACATGAAGTTAGTGGTTGATAGGCAATTTCGAACAAGATATCGATGCTAGTTAATGTCGTACTTAAGAAGAAATAACACATATATTAGAAAAATTATCAGAAAAGTATACCATGACAAAGTAGACGAAAAGACGAACGTGTCGGTACAAATGGATCAAATAACGGAGCTAAACGAAGAAGATATGACAATTTTAAGAACGGAATCCGGCGCCAACAGAGAAGGGCCGGCGCTGGCGCCAGTAAGGAAGGATGCGCGCCGGCGCCCGTGCTTCCTTACCGGCGCCAACGTCGGCCCTTCTCTGTTGGCACCAGCGCCGGGTTCCGATCTAAAATTGTCATATCTTCTTCGTTATAGCTCCCTTTTTCGATCCGTTTGCGTCGACACGTTCGTCTTTTCTTTTACTTTGTCATGGTCTACTTTTGCTGATAATTTTTCTGATATATATGTTATTTCTTCAAAAGTACTTCAAAAATTCGTTTTTACTTTTCTCGAACTGTTTTTTAATAAATTTTACCTACGTTATCACCTAAATTGATCATTTTCCGACTGAGCGTATTGGAATTCTAACTACGCGTAATGAAATTTTGAATGCGTTATGTAATATGTCACAAATTATGAATAAATATAGTAATTTTTAGAAAATATAGAAATAGGGACAAAATTGTAAATTTTTTTAAAATTCTGAGCGTGAAAACATAACTGACCGTAGTTAAGTAATTTAGAGGCCAATTTGGGATCGGGGCTTGACAAAATGACCCGCCTATTTGTATGCTCTGAATGGCTTGGCCGGTAATAAAAGCTAAAATGGCTTGTTGTTCTTTTAAAGAAAAAAAAAAGTTGCTTTGAGCCGGAATCGGTGGGAAAGGTGGAGGCGAGTTAGGCATGCTATGAGACTGATGAAAACCCTAGAACTGCGACTGCGACTTCCGTTTATAATCCAATCCCTTCACACATTTAACTTGCTCAAGAAGATCTCTACAGAGAGAAATATAAAGAGCTTTCTCGAGGGGGCTAACACCTATCTGTAGTACTTCTGCATAGCTAGTAGCAACAGTTATAAAAATGGTACAGCGCGCTGCTAGCTGGATCTTCCTAACATCTTTAGCTATTGCTAGTTAGCTTGTTAGATTAGATCTACATCAAGCCGATCGAGAGAGATTCCTGTTTCTTCGAGGTAAGTGAATTCTGGGATAAGTAGGTTCTAGCTACTAGGTGCAAATAGAAAGAAAGGAAAAAAAAAAAGGAAAAGTGGATCGATCAAAGCATGGGAAGAGGGCACTCAGATCACCTCCAGAAACATCGAGGGAAAAGGAAAAAACTATAGATCAAGGTGATGATGAAGATGATGATGGAAATCATGAACAGATTCATCATCACCATCATCATGAAGGATCATCTGGTGGTGGTGCAGTATACTCACCCTACTCATCCTACTATGATTATAATAATCATATGGATTTTTATCAGCAGCATTATTATGATTATAAAGGAGATATGAATGCTATGGTCTCAGCTCTGTCTCAAGTTATGGGGTCTTCTGATCACTCCGCGGGTAGTAACACGACGACTACTGAATCAGTACCACTTATGCAGCAGCAGCAACCTTCAATGTCAACACCAGAGGGTGCTCAGCAGCCACCGCCAGCTGCCGGTATGTGAATTCGGATCCCTAAATATATACAACTTCTAGCTAGTTTCTTTCATTTGTGTTCTAATTTATATGATTTCCGTTTGACCTTACCTAGTTGATCCAGCCCACGTCACAATTGTGCAGCTATATTTGTTTTAGGGAAGTGTCACCAAATATTATTGAATTTTTATTTAATTCATGATGTGTTTTTAAAATTACATAAGATAACACTAAATTTTTACTTATTTCATCATATAACACTGTCACATATTTCGTTAACTTATCTGTTAATATCTCTAGAAAAAAGACTAAAATACCCTATTATCGGTTAAACTAAGATTGTATCTTATGGAATATATCAATATGACAATTCATTGTGAGACAATTAATTAATAACAGGAGTATTTTTGTCATTTTCCAGAAAAAATTACAAAGAAACTAACAGAATATGAGATAGAGTGTTATCTGGTGAAATAAGTAAACACTTAGTGTTATCCTATATAATATTACTAACACAGTGATATATGATGAATTAAACGAAAACTCAATGGTATTTCGTGAAATTTCGCATCAGGTAGGTTAATTGGAAATGAATTCTTAAACTCATAATAATCTTTTAGTTATAAGGTATGTGTCAAGTTAACAAATTATCAAAAAAAAAAATATCAAGTTAACTGCGGAATTGGATAAATTAACTCATACTTATTTCTGCTTGCTGATCTAATTCACCTGGGTTATAAAATTCCTGCACTGCCAATCAATTGTAATTTTACTTCTTGGTGTATTTAAGTAACTAATTATAATTTGTGGAAAGCAATTATATCCACTTATTAGTTTGGTAGCCCTTCACTTCTATATAACACATGAAAAGACAAGCCCAAGACCCCTTTTTGTTCTTTTTTGTTTTTTCTAAAAAAAACATCTAAAAAGGATAAAAAAAAAAAGAGTACGCCGGCCGGGGCGGGGAAGGAGAAAGGTTCTAGCGGTAGAATTGATACAATGAATGTGGCGAATACATAATGGTAGGGAAAGAAGGAATAATATATGGGGCATGCAAAAGGATAGAGATTCACATTATTATCTCAAAGCGTGCGGTGGATTATGAATTGCTTTACGTTCCGTGAATGAATTCAACTCTTTCGATTGTCGTTCATCCTCATCATTTTTCCTTTGCTTGTTCTTTGTCTTATTAGTTGTTATAATATTGCCATTTTGATAATGACATTACATAACATATGTGTATCTGTAATTCATCACGTTTTTTGTCAGTATTTTCAGAGATTGAACTTTGCCGTGAGTCAGATATACACATCATGCACACTCAAGTTTATGTCATTTGGATTTGTCACCCTAGTAGCAAGTGTGTGTTTATATAGAGATTATAATTTTCTAATAATAAGACGAAAGCCACACTTATATATATAAAAAAAAAAAACTATCAAATACTGTACTAATTAATTAGTTACAACCACAAACACTGCATGGGGCAGTCACAGGAGTAGATGCCATCCATGATACAACAATGAGAACAACCGGCCCAACCACGACGAGATCAGTCCACTACAGAGGAGTTCGACAAAGACCATGGGGAAAGTGGGCAGCCGAAATAAGAGACCCAAAGAAAGCTGCAAGAGTATGGTTAGGTACATTTGAGACTGCTGAAGCAGCTGCTATTGCTTATGATGACGCTGCTGTTAGATTCAAAGGATCCAAAGCTAAACTCAATTTCCCACAGCGGTATCAGCAAGGAAACCCGGAACTACGCTACTACTACTCATCACCTTTCAATAACACCAGTTCATCACTTAATTCAACTGTCACTACTACTACTACTGCAGCTACAGCCACTGCCTTTCCTCATCTTGTTCAATATGCGCAGCTTCTATCCAATGATGCTGGTTTTCCCAATCTCATGTCAACTCTACCGAGTTACTCTACTTCTTCTTCTACTATGACTGATTATCAGTCTCCAATGGCGCCCAACACCACGTCGTCGTCTACCTTGACGTCTCTGGAACAGCAACAGCAGCAACAACAACAGCGGGCTCAAGCACGCCAAGAGAAGAATTTCTACTACTGGGATTTCGGGAGTTATAATAATAATAATAATCCTGAGTCGTAATTGAGGTAGGTAATTAATTAATGATGAAAATCTCATCCTTATCGATCACGAGCTACTTGAAATTCTACGTATATAGACGTCATTTATCAATTAATGGAGCGCAAACATGTATGAATATACTCTATGATAGCGTCTTTGTTGCGCTTTTTCATTTGTATCGGATATATGTTTGTTATGGATAACTGAACTTTCCTGGTTTGATCAAATTCCTATTAGCTACCGAAATGTATCGTACAAAAAATCTGAGATTTACTTTGATATCGATCGTGTACGACTAAAACATCAATTCTATAACCCAAAAAATATATATATATATATCATGAAAAGGTAGCCCTACGCGTGAAGGATAAAAGTGAAAAAAATAATGAAGGTAGATGTTGAGTGATCATGGCTGGCTATGATGACAAATCGAACCTTCTACTTACCTTCTGACTTTCAGTTCACCGGCCGGTCGCCCCCCTACTACTCGATCAGTAGAAAAAATGATACTGCTAAGTTCGTAGTAGTACGTACTCGACCAACAAAATAATAAAAATACACGGAATTCAAACCAAGAAGAACATTACAATTGCAGAAAAGGAAAAAAGGAACTACTACTACATGAAATCGTGACAATAGACTTTTTTTTATTTTTTTGCAGAAGAAATCGTGACAATAGACGATAGAAAAGAAACGTAAATTTGGGGTCTCCTGTCTGTCGCTGTACAACATGACGAGACGACGACGCAACGTTCAGAGTTTAGATGAGTAGTACCATGCGTTGTGATAAAAGGGGGGGCGGCGCGGGTCAAACTTTGCGGCTCTGCATGCCTTCATTTTCTTTTGTCGATTTCTCTCTTCACGTCACGTGTAAGATTCTTTTCTCTTTCAATTCCCACTACTATCATTTCATGAGATCTTCGCTTCCTAATTAAGGCTCTCTTTCAATTCCTCTTACCTAGCTACGTTTATTCTGTTGTAATTTGCATCTCTCTGCTAGCTAGAATCTCATTTTTGGCCAGAAAGGCTTGCAAAAGTCCAAGTGTTACCTACTTACTGTTTACAACCACTTATCAAAAAAAGAAAACAAAGTCCATTATTCCTAGTTCAAGTTCTCCGCCACTTGAATATTTTATTCCAATCCTACGACAATGTTTGGATATGTTTCAGGGAAAGAGATTATTTATATGATCAGGAGAATATATGGGAATACTAATGTTGTTATCTTGTTTTTGTATGGTAAGGGCCGAATGCTTACATATGTTAGTCATGTTTAGATATAGAATTGAATTAGTGAAGATGCGAATGAGTAAAGAGAGGCAAAAAAAAAAAAAAAACATGCGAGAAGTTAGTCGAGATAGAAAATGTATAATTATTAAGGATTTACCAGATGATAGTGAGATTAATTAAGCATCTAAATATTTATTATACATCCCTAATATTTAAATTTTCACCATCGATATTTTCATTATCTGAACAACCAATTAATATCAAATGCGGTTAAACAATGTCAGCGATGACATATGACGAGTGAATTATTGTAATATATATGATCTCAAATTTGAACATTAATATAAACATTCGATAATATTCTAGAAAAAATGATTTAGACTGATCCTAATTTGTTGTATACTCCTTGGTTAGCTTACCTTTCATTGATTTTGACGTCCGATCCAAACTTAACTTACATACCTCATTGTATGACCCTAAGGCTTGTGTTTATAGTAATACTGGGCCTATACTTCAGGTCGAGCAAGCTTTGGCCCAATTAGTAGACTTGGAGTTGTGTTGTCTTACGGACCACTCGATACCGAACGATAGACGTAGGCGAGGTTCTAGACTCTCTACAGTAACGCAAATCGTCGACGGAGAAGGAAGGAGGACCCAGAGAGAGTGAAGCTCACGACGATGGCCATGGCTGTAACCGTAAATGTCGTTCATTCCACTCCACATAGTAGATTGACGGCGGAGATAAGATGTACTGGCTTTAGTCGTTCTTTTGGAAAGGGAAAAAAATGGCTTGGGTTTGAACCTCTGCAGCAACGCCGACGCTGTAGCAGCTTGAAGTGCCAAGCAGTGAGTCCTGATAACACTGACTCCAGGGCGGTATACTCTGGAATTTATGGCGATTGGACCGTCGATTCTGCTGATATTCGTGAGGTCTCTCTTTTAAAAACGATTGCTGTCCTCCCTCCCTCCCTCCTTCCCTTCACTTACTCCTTTGTTAGTATAGTATGTCTACCTGCCTCTGATATGATCCCTTTTTTGCACAATCTCCTTTACTGATAAATTGGTCAATTAGTTCAAATTAACAATACTAGGTTACCGATAACATAAGATTATTCACAATTGTAATTATTCAACTACCTTGGATTGGATTGATAACAACACATAACAGTGCCACCAAAATCAGTCATCTACAAAAGAAAAAGTTTGTATTGTGTGATTTAGTAGTTTCTGTTATAATATCCTTACAGGTGATTTTGTATCGAGCTGGGTTGGTCACCGCCGCCATTTCTATGGTCGGTTGTGCGTCCAATGCCTTCTTGCCACCTGATTTTTTGAGCAATCTCCTCACTTCGAATATGGACGTCTTCTATGCGGTGGGGGCTGGAGGATTAGGGCTCTCCCTCTTTTTGATTCACATATATGTTACCGAGATTAAACGACCCTCCAAGCCCTATGGGCACTTGGTGTTGTTGGATCATTGGCTACCTATTGGAGCCTTGCACGTCCTGCTGGTGACAGTTTAGTTCACTATGTTGTTGATAATCCAACTTCTGTTTGGTTCGTTGGTCCCCTTTTTGCATCACTTACCGGACTCGTCTTCAAAGAAGGCACGTAATCTACATGTTAAGATTCTTCTCATATTTGCCATTAAGCTGATAGATGTGCGATCATTTAGTTGTGGTATAACTATATTGTGGACTAAATTATCTCCCAATTCCAACCTAGCAGGACTGTGCTATGGCAAACTCGAAGCTGGCATCCTCACATTCATCATCCCAACTCTTCTTTTGGGCAACCTGGTACTACTGTTTATGCTTCTTCTACTGCTGCTGCTATAATTACTATCTTGACCAAGTTCCCTACTGTTTCTGTGAACCTATATAACACACCTTAATGCCATTGTTAGTAATCCTTTTGCTATGTTTGAAACTTTCAGAGTGGTTTGATGGATGAGGGGGCAAAACTCACCCTGCTTGGAGTATGGATGGCCCTCTTTGTTGTGTTTGCTGGGAGGAAGTTTACACAACCCATTAAGGTAACTTTATCTGTTTCGCGGACTGGTTGTGGAGTTTGTTTTTATTCGTTCATATGTTCATTGCTCTGGTTCGTTGGTTTTAATTTCTTCAAACAAGGATTACAATTTTTTTCCTTATTTTGGTTAAAGTTCTATTCCTAATTTGCTAATGTAGTATTTAATTGTTGCAAGTTCTTATGACGACTAGACACTTTTTAGATAAGAAACATCTAATTCCCAAAAAAAGACAGATGGTAAAACGACTCAAAAAACCTGGTTCATCAGAAATTGATCTATCAGTATCATCACTATAGATCACCCCTATAAGCTTACATCCACCCTACAGAACAAACCGGCTGTTTCAGTAAAGTATCATGCCGTCCAGTAACCTCAAAGGATAATCATTCTGTTTCAGGAACAGGAAACTGTAACCTGGTGTAAGCAACTTTAGAAAGTGGTTAGGGACCAATGATATCGTTCTAAGTAGTTCCTCTTCAAGGCACTTCACTGATCTATACAACCCACAAAAAGTTCTACTACAACGTAGTGTCATAAAAGAGCGGAAAAATGAGTGTTCTTTTCTTAAAGCATGTTTCTTACCGCTGTTCATTAGGAAGGACACCTTCAAACTGTTGGATGTGTTAGATTACTTATTTAGAGATATGTTTAGTAATATTTTAGGTCAATTAGTTTAGGCCCTCTTCTATTATTAGCTCCATATAAATTAAGGGGTTCTCCTCTAGAAGTAGGGTTTTATTTTTTTAAAATAGTGGCTAGGCTATGTACTACAGCAACTCATTCTACTCTCTATCAATACAAGTCTACCTTGCTGTTATGGAAAACTACAAGGTATCAGTATCATAGTCTCGTTGACAAAAGACCCTAACTTATCTCTTTCCTCTCTGCTGCCGTGAGCGTTCATCCTTCTCTTCGCATCTCGATCCATGGCTCCTTTCTCTCCTGGTTAGCCATGGAAGATTGATGCTTTCTTCATTCCAATGAATATATAAATCCTAGTCGCCCACATTAAGCACTAACCCTAGCCACTTGAGAAGTTGCTGCTGCTCTGGAGAACAGTGCTGAGAAGCTACTGCTGCTGCTTTTCTCCACTCTCTCTCCATTATCACTAGGGTGTCTCCATCCTCTCTCAGCCGAGAATCTGCTGTACTGCCGGTGCTGAGGACCAGCCCTTTTACCCAAGTTCCTAGACAGATTTGCGTCTTCTTCTCTTGTGTGCTGGAAGACAACAATAGCAGCCATCGACAGAGGGTATAACAAATCTTCCACCTTCTCAGTTTCAGCAGCAGTCTTGCAAGCGTCCAGCAGATGCTTTGAGTTAAACCCTCTTTCCTAGTCGGCGTGTCCACCACAACTCTTCTCTGATTGGTGTCACCACCTCCAGATTCTTGGATTAATATCACTCACTCCTGGTTGATGTCTCCATTTCAGGCTCTTGGTTAATCATTTAGTATCTAGTAGGCGCTTTTCTTCCACTGGTTTTGGGTAAAGCCCAATCTTTTATGGTTTGTGTCTCCGCCTTCAAACTTTCTCACGCTTGGCATCTTGGAGTCCTCTCACTCTTAGTTGGTGTCTCCACCGGCGCTTTCTCTTGGAAGGTGTCCTAACTTTGTCTTAAGTGTTCATGTTGAAGACTCGAGGCTTTGAAGATCTGATAAAAAGTTTAGCTATTTTCAAAGAATTCGATTCCAATCTGATAATCTGTTCTACTCCTACTTATTTAGAGATATGTTTAGTAGTAATATTTTAGGTCCATTAGTTTAGGCCCACTTCTATTATTAGACCCATATTATTTAAGGGGCTCTCCTCTAGAATTAGGGTTTTATTTCGTTATATAGTGGCTAGGCCATGTACTACAGCAACTCATTCTACTCTCTATCAATACAAGTCTACCTTGCTATTTATGGAAAACTACACAAACCTGATACTGCCATCTCTAATTGTTGATTCTAAATGATTGGTTCATACATAAAATCCATAACTATTTTGTGAAAGTTGTTGGTTTGATAATGTTATTGCATCATATTCTTTTCTATTTGTTCTAGGATGACATCGGGGACAAATCTGTTTTCATTTTCAATGCACTTCCTGAAGAGGAGAAGAAGGCTCTGGTGCAGAAGCTTGAACAGCAGCGAATGAAATAATGTAACTCATCAGAAGAGGCAAATGTGTGATTAGATAGACGAAACATCCATCTTTAGGATATTAGCTTTATCCAAACGAAAGTGCTGCTCTTGGTTTGGCGGCCGCCCTTGTCAGCACCTCCACCTTTGTCATTCTGGTTTAGTTAGTCCGAGATGGAAGAACTTGTAATTGTATATATATACAATAGCGTGACCAATACTGTAAGTGCATATCTGTAAATTAACGTTCATATGTATGTTCTTGTTGCTAGGTCAAGGGTACCCCAAGCGTTTTTCAAGCCCCCCACTTTTCTTGTCAGGACGGTTTCTTGCAGAATGAGGTGTGAGAGGGTCAGGTCGTTTGATCTATCGGTGTTTAGTTAGGTGTTCAGCGTTCAAAAGAGCTGGCAACACAAGAAGTCTCACGGATTATTGGAACTGGAACTCAGAATGTTTTATGAGCAAGTAACTTTTTTTTTATGATCGTAATCTTGTAGGAGATGTTTTCTCCCTCCCAAAAGTACTCTAGACTATTATACATAAGAGCAATTAACATAATAGGGAAATTCATGACCGAATTATCTAGGATCAAGTTACTAATATTACAAAGGGAAAATTACATCGTCCACCCATGACGTTTGATGAAATTACACAGTCCACCCACGAGGTTTTAAAAATTATTTTGCCCACCCATGTGGTTTCCATAATTTTACATCCAGCAACTTTTCTAATATTTGATTAACTTAAAAGATGGTTAAATGATATCCAAATTTGATGAAACTTTATATGGACGATGCTAAGGTGTTATATTTTTGTTCAATGCCAAATTCAAAGTTTTTTAAGGTCATATATGCCGTGTGGGACCCAATGAAACATGAGACACATTCATCGGGTCCCACGGATCATATATGAGCTTAAAAAATGTTGGGTTTCACATTTTACCAAAATATAACACTTTAATATCGTCCATGTAAAGTTTCATCAAATTTGGATATCATTAACCATCTTTTAAGTAGATCAAATATTAGAAAAGTTGCTGGATGTAAAATTGTGGAAACCACATGGGTGGGCAAAGTAATTTTTGAAACCTCGTGGGTGGGCTGTGTAATTTCGCCAAACGTCATGGGTGGGCGATGTAATTTTCCCTATTACAAATTAGAGCCATGTATTGAAGCTGTTCCCAGCTTCCTTTTAGTAGTGCTCTGGTAATTCCCGTTCTTTAAAAAGGAAAAAAATTTCTGATTACACACATCCATTTCCATCTTTTGAAAGCCTCTCTCAATTGCCCACTTCATTGCATACACAAAGCCATCATTTTTGTTGAAAGCCATCATCAACCCTCCATCATGTCTTCTTATGGATCCTGCTAACACCATAGCACATCCTCGTTTCTTCTTGAGTCCACAGTTGATTTTTACCGCATCCTGCATAGGAGGAGACCACACATACTTAGGCAAGGAAATATAAGTATTGTTTTCCAATCCAATCTTCACTGTTGTAACAAAAGCTTGATTAGCTTCAATTAAAGCCATCCACGAGTGTTCTGGATTATGTCTTGCTGAGTTTTTAGCATCGTAGACAACCCACATTGTATTGATGACTTTTTCTAACTTCCCATTAGGCCATTTATCAACTTCTGCAAAAATAGAATCATGGATCTCTTTTCATTAGGAATGAGATTGTAGTGCAGATTCAAGATTCCATCCCACTGGTTTCTTACCAGGCCACACTCAAAGAAACTATGGAACATGGTATCAATTTTACCGCAGAAGCAACAAGAGGGGTCACCTCCTACTCTTCTAGAAATATTAGCAACACAGGGAACTATATTCCTTTTAAACTTCCAGTATAACAACTTAGCTCTTGGGCTACAACTGAGTTTGTTGATTCTTGTTTCCAGGTTTCTGTTAGGCTTACTAGCTGAAGGAGCCAAGTCTAGATTGGATTGAATAGCAGATTGATAGGCCGATTTAACAGTAACAAATCCATCTCTGGTGTGGTGCCAAATCCAAACATCGGAAGCATGAGTATTAACTTTGATCTTCTTAATCTCTTCTATGTCAATATCCCATAACAGGCGATGAAGGAGAACGAAATTCCACTCTTGTCTGGCAAAATCCCAAAACTGATGAACAAAAGAGCTCTCTTGCCTAAGGGACTCGGCGAGTAAACTTTGAAAGAGAAAGGTCTCTCTAACCAGGGATCTTCCCAAAATCTAGTCTCTTTCCCATCTTCAATCTGTTTCTCACACTCCTTTCTTAAGCAGATTGAGAGAAGAAACCAGAGAAGTCCAAATAGGACTATCTGAATTTTTCCTCTTAGCCTGGAGCAAATCCGAGTAAGGAAAGTAAATACCTTTGAGAGTCCTAGCAACTAAGGAGTTTGGATTCTTAAGAATCTACCAAGTCTGTTTAGCTAGCAATGCTTTATTAAAAGCACCAGCTGATCTAAACCCCATACCCCCAGACTCCTTACTCTTGCAAATCTCTTCCCATTTCAACCAATGCAGACTCCTTTTCGTCAAAGTACCACCCCACCAAAAGGAAGCTAACAGTGAATTCATCTTATCAATGATGCCTTTCGGCAGTTGGAACAATGACATAGTATAAGTAGGGAGAGCTTGAAGGACACTAGAGACAAGGACTGTCCTGCCTGCTTGAGACAAAGGTTTTCCCCAACTATTTAACCCTCCTGCGTATAGCTTTCCACCAATAACTAAAAATTTGAGTCTTGTTTTCTCCTGCCAGACGGAGATCCCTACTTGTGAGGACTGTTTCCCATACTTGAGAATGTTCAGATCTGAATCTTAGATTGGAGGTTCAACTTGTCACTGAAAACTATATCTGATTTCTGAGAATTGATAACATGCCCAGAGAGAGGAAAAAAGCATCTAGAGTTTCTCTGAGGAAAGTAGAGTTTTGGATTGAACATTTCCCACAACAAGTAGATCATCACAAAGGCTAATGGCTATAGCAGGACCTGTAACAGAGATTTTAATACCAGAGAAGTTACCAGCTATCTCAGCTTGATCTAGGTAACTCGAGAGAGCTTCCTGAGCTAGGATTAACAGAAAAGGGGATAAGGGGCCCCCTGTTTGATTCCTCGAGGGAGAGAAAAAGGTACCAGGAGATCCATTGACTAAAACTGAACATTTAGTATAAGATATGCAGTTTAGAACAGGAATTAGCCAAAAATCAGGAAAACCCATCGCAGAAAGGATGTCTTTGATAAAAGACCATTCTATCCTATCATATGCCTTACTTAAATCAATCTTAAGAGCAAAATGACCCTTTCTAGTAGCCTTGCCTTTTTTGAGAAAATGCATAATCTCTCCTGAGATTATGATATTATCGGTAATGAATCTCCCCTTGACAAACCCAGATTGATTAGGAGATATAACATCAGGAAGGATTCCTTTGACTCTGTTGGCTAAGACTTTAGACACAACTTTGTACACAAAGTTACAGAGAGCAATTGGTCGAAAATCAGTGATATTAACAACACCTTTTACTTTTGGGATTAAAGTAATATAAACTGGTTAGTTAAATCAGATATAGGATTACCTTCTAAGATAGCCATTACTGTAGTAGTCACATGGTCTCCAACCACACTCTAATACTCCTTAAAGAAATTACCATTAAAGCCATCAGGGCCTGGAGACTTGTCTCCATTGAGATCCTTCATAGCAGTAACGATCTCCTGCTCTGCATAAGGTTGTTGGAGAGAAGAAATATGCTCAGAAGAAAGTCTGTCTCTAACTGCATCCAAAAATCTAATATCAGTAGAAGAGTTTACAGACTGAAAAAGATTTTGGAAATAATTCCTAACTGTAAACTCAATCCTACTCCAATCATAGACCATATTACCAGAGAGATCATGGAGCCCAAACATGTAATTCCTTCTCCTTCTAACTGAGCTCTAGAGTGAAAAAACTGAGTATTTTTATCACCCTCTATCAATCATTGTTGTCTCGATCTTTGACGCCACCAAGCTTCAATTTTAAAAGAGAGCAATTCAATCTCAACGAGAACTCTTGTTCTGTTATTCTCCACCCAAACAGACGGTTGCACCTGGTTTAGCATATAACTCTTCTTTTTTCTTTTTTAACTTCCAGTTGATCTTTCCAAAAGACCAACCTTTCCATCTGACAAGAGCTTTAGCACAATCTGAAATTTTCTGATCCAAAGTGCTACTACTGTGGCCCCAGACCTCAGAGACAATACTAAAGCACTTTTCCTCTTTCAACCAAGACAATTCAAATCTGAAAACACGCTTCTTATGCCTCTGATAGTTAAAGAAATGAACCAGGATTGGCCTATGATCTGAATGTTCCCACTAAAGGTGCTCCACTGACAAAGCAGGAAACATCACCTGACCTTTGTCACAAACAAAAGCTCTATCTAACCTGCTGATAGATAAGTTGTTACTATCTATTTGCTTATTAGTGAATGTACCAAAATCTCCAAAGAAACCAGCATCAGAGAGGTTGCAACTATCAATCGTCTCTAAAAAGACTCATATCAGGATCCCTTCTAGTATTACCTCCTGTTTTTTCAGAGTTCCACATAATTTGGTTGAAATCACCAACCACAATCCAAGGTAGCACAGCTTGAGCAGCCAGAACTTTTAACAACTTCCACGAAAGGTATTTCAGATTCCAATCTGACCAGCCATAAAAACCAGTCAAGTGAAACCGAAGACCACCTGGGAGTTCCACCTCAACAGCTATATGATGCTTTGACTTATTTAGCAACTTAATCTTAATATCATTCCTCCACAAAAGAGCCAGACCTCCACTTCTACCTTCACTTCCAGAAACTATCAACTCATAATCTTGAAACTTCCGACTGATAATATCCATTTCCTCTACCGATCGGTGGGTCTCCATCAAGAAAGCTATATGTGGGGATTTAGATCTCAAAAGATCTCTCACCCAATTAACTGCCTATGGTCGACCAAGCCCTCGGCAGTTATAACTAAGGCAAGTCATTTCTCCTGGCAGCCTTGCTTTGAAGCAAGGTCTGCCTGAGACTGAAAAGAAGCTTCATCTTGCGAGTCCTTAGCTTTAACTTCATTAGTAGAAGCTTGGGCTACTGGAGACTTAAGACTAGCACTCCTCCTTTTAATCTTGAGAGTTAGAGCCTTATCCTTTATGCCAGACTTGAAAACCACCCCTTTTCCTTCCCTCTGGCAAGACTTGTTCACTGACAATTCCTCCTCCTTGCTGAGAATGTCTAATCTAGAGCTACCCTTACTTTTGTTCTTAGCTTCCTTCATAATATGTGATATAGACTTGTCAAAATTATCTTGCGGATTAACAGATAGCTTAACCTTCTTAGGATTCTGGTTACTAAAAAACTCCAGAGCTGCAGCCCAGTTAAAAGCTTGATAGAAGTCTCTCTTAGGAGTTTCATCTGAAAGTAGGACTTTATCCTGATTCTCTGCTTCCTCTCCCATTGCTTGAGTCAACATATCTTCGCCTGGAAACAAATGCTCAAATCCTGGAGGTACCTCAAGAGATTTGTCTTTTCCAAAATGGGCATGAGCTTCATCAATAATATTCCGATTAGAGTCGGTGTCAACCAAGACTAGTTTTTTACCCTGGATATCAGACTTTCTGCTATCCCACTCCAGTTGAACTTGGTTCTGAACTTCCTCTATCACACATGGCTTGAAAGAAGATTGAACAGCCATATCCACATTAACCTCCCCACTCAGTAGCTCTTTACTCTTATTATTCAGATATGTATCTCCACGACCATGTCTCTGATCCAAGCTACAAGATTCTTTGTTCCCAGCATAACTCTCCTTAGCCACCTTATGATGATGGATATCCAGGATACTAATTCCTTTTCCTTTAACTATTCCATCCAAGAGCTTCAAATTCTGGTTCATCAGAAAATCCTCTGATAAAGCTGTTATAGATCCTGAATATTCAGACCTTAGCCATGCTCCATATCTCTCGATATCTTCTTTGTTTTCTTTCTGCAGTAAACACTCCACTAGCATGTGATCCACCCTGCCACATCTAAAACAGAAATGTGGCAGATTATCATACGACAATCTACAACATCGATCCTTAGCTCCATCTTTAATTATGAGCACTCTGCACAAAGGCTCTGTGATGTCTATTTCCACTCGAACTTTGAGGACTTTAACAGAAAGCGGGTTAAACTTCTCTGGACAGCTAACAAATATCCCGATCTTATTACCTAGGATCACTGCAGAGGCTTTGTTGAAAAACATCATAGGTAAGTTGTGGATTCCCACCCATATCTTAATTTTCGTAGGATTATGCTCATCAATATGGATAGATGTGTCTATAGGCATGATCACAAGAAGCCTGTTATGGAAATGCCATGGTCCATTTGCCATAACATGTTTCATATCACTAGCTGAAGAGAAATAGAAAGTAAACCTGTTTTCCCCACTTCATTGACTCTGAAAGGAGCTTTGGGCTTCCAAATGTGAACTACAAAACCTTGTAAGACTTCCAAATGAGACTTTAACTAAAAAACCTTGTGACTCCCTCCACCTTTTCCAGTTCACCAGGATGAATCTTGAGATTAGTCCACTTCAAAATTATGTCATCCATTTGAACCAGAGCAAACAAACTGAGTTCTCTGTTAGCTATGCTTTTTTCCTCTCGACAATAAGCTAGAAAATTTGTATCTTCACTCTCTTTGATTCTAAACCTACTCCAACGTCTCTTAAAACTTGCCACTCCACACCAAATTATCCATCGTACAATGACCAAGGTATTCTTTCCACTCTTCTTCTCATGGAAAACCGTAGGGAAACCGACTTCAGAGATGATGATTACTTTCTCACTGTTACTAAAATCATTAAGATGGTAGTTGGCTCTACTGTGAGATGATGCCACATTAGCTAACTTCCAACGTGGACTAATACTATCCTTTAGATTCACCTTATCAAGGCTGCTCTTCCTCTTGCCCATACTTCTTAACACTA